>OZ025239.1:69996169-70126169 GCA_964019155.1 Osedax fenrisi | reverse complement strand
CTACTACTACTACTACTACTACTACAACTACTAATACTACTACTACTACTACTACTACTACTACTACTACTACTACTACTACTACTACTACTACTACTACTACTAATACTACTACTACCACTACTACTACTACTACTACTACTACTACTACTACTGCTAATACTACTACTACTATTACTACTACTACTACTACTACTACTACTACCACTACTACTACTACTATTACTACTACTACTACTACTACTACTACTACTACTACTACTACTACTACTACCACCACTACTACTACTACTACTACTACTACTACTACTACTACTACTACTACTACTACCACTACTACTACTACTACTACTACTACTACTACCACCACCACCACCACAACTACTACTACTACTACCACTACCACTACTACTACTACTACTACTACTACTACTACTACTACTACTACTACTACTACTACTACTACTACTACTACCACCAACACCACCACCACCACCATCAACCTTACCCACAAAAGTAGATACTACAATCATTATCATATTGACCAATGGTAGATATGGATACAATGAGATCTACATTAGGTATAGTAAAGATGTTTCATCTGACGCAATCGTTACGCAACATTACGCAATATCCGAGTGACGTCACTGTGTATTAACTGCATTGAATGCATGAATACTCCGACAAAATAGATATCAAATTAGGTGATACTAATAAACTATATTCGTAGATGATAATAATTAATAATAAAACGATAAACGAAAATGTAACGAAAGCTGATAACCCTCCTCATCTATAGATGTCCTATAGGACAGATATAGCTCTCCACATGAGGTATATCATACGACTTTATGACTCATCACCAATGACAGTTAACGTATACATAATACCATATCAGGTATCCGCTTTCTTATTATCATTGATACCTTCATAGGTATCATTCCTCCGGAGTTATATATTCGTACGAACTCTCATATATTTATGTATTATATTCAATTCTTAAATAAACATAGATTAAATGTTGCATATTTCTTCACTAATAATACTGTATAAGTATACAATAATATACAAAATATATAATACACATGGTCCATAGATTATGGTTATAATAATATTATAAAATATATGATTACAAATAATTTTTTTTTTATTTTAATATATATTTAAATAATAATTTTTTTGAAATGTTTAACAAAAATTGTTGTGATTTGTTGGTAGAATATATGTATATAATAACGTTAATAATATAAATCTAATACCGATACTTCCTATATGTTTTCTATTAGTACCTAGTTATCACGACACATTACTTATGCAGTTATTTCTTCATCTGGAATTCGTTATTGGTACGCAAGCCTAATAGGATTAAATGCGGGCGTTTGTTTATATTCGCGTATGCACCGTGTTCGTGCTCTAGTTCGGATGGGGGCGTGTTTACGGCGCCTATTCGTGATGTAATACCTCTAGCGGGTAATACTGAGCCCTGTTTAATAAAAGCGGCAACGCCTTGGGGCGCTACTAACATTACTCGTTCCGTCTTTGATGACGTCACGCATGATCACGTGATTTAACAATGTTTCAGGTGAATTTCCGGATCTTTATAATTGAATGAAAATGTGGCCTATAGTTTTATCAGGCCTAACCCCGTAATTTATAAATTATATATAAATATAATATTATACATATTTTATATATGTGTAGTATATATCATATATTATGATAAAGTTGTATTGTTTCGTAATTAATGTTAGTAGTAAGCGTAGTGGAAGTAGTAGTAGTAGTAGTAGTAGTAGTAGTAGTAGTAGTAGTAGTAGTAGTAGTAGTAGTAATAGTAGTAGTAGTAGTAGTAGTAGTAGTAGTAGTAGTAGTAGTAGTAGTAGTAGTAGTAGTAGTAGTAGTAGTAGTAGTAGTAGTAGTAGTAGTAGTAGTAGTAGTAGTAGTAGTAGTAGTAGTAGTAGTAGTAGTAGTAGTAGTAGTAGTAGTAGTAGTAGTAGTAGTAGTAGTAGTAGTAGTAGTAGTAGTAGTAGTAGTAGTAGTAGTAGTAGTAGTAGTAGTAGTAGTAGTAGTAGTAGTAGTAGTAGTAGTAGTAGTAGTAGTAGTAGTAGTAGTAGTAGTAGTAGTAGTAGTAGTAGTAGTAGTAGTAGTAGTAGTAGTAGTAGTAGTAGTAGTAGTAGAAACAATGTTACAAGGTTCTGAATTAAAAGTATATTATTATATATATTTATATATATATATATATATTTATTAAATTTTATTTAATTAAATATGTCATGCATGGAATACTATAATAAAACTTTATGTTGAACAGAGACTTAAAGTTATCGAATATTTTGATAAACGAAGACAGGCGGATCAAGTTCATAGGTTACTATTGTTATTCTATTATATACTTTACGTAGACAATTAATCATGAAGGCATAAAGTATGCGATTCGAATACCACTTAATATTCACGGTGTTATACATGTACGACGTATAGTACACGTATTCATTAGACTTCAAATAATACCCTATGTTCACAGTATTATTGTTTGATAGAAGAGGGTTATCTTCTAACTAAGAGAACATCACGTGTCATCGCTTACAGTACAATTAAGTACAATTATATACATACTAGATACAAATAATATATATACTTCTAAGGATCACAATTAACTTACTTTTACATATAATTAGAATGACAAGTTCTAATCTAACTTCTCTTTTGTAACATATGATTATCTGAGTTCATAGAGTTCAACATGTGAACCTAAACTGCACTAAATGTGATTAAGTCTCGCATAATTATCATAATTGATTCTAACCCAAGTATTTATTAGTAATATTGGATCTAAACGGCTTGCCATCGAGACAATTGATTATTGTGTATTGTTCATTATCGATTTATGCATCACGTAACATAGTTTGAATACTGAACTTCTAAATAGTGAAATACTGTATATTCTGATTTTAGAACCTAGAGAGAGTATGATATATAAATAAAGAGAGAGGATAGATGTATATAGAAAAAGATAGAAAGGGGTGTATAGAGTATGGGAGAGGAGTAGTAGAAGTAGAGAGAGAGGTATATAGAGAGAGCGAAATATATATAGGAGGCGAGAGAGGGTTAAATAGAGAGAGTGAAAGATATATAAATTCGCGACATTTCAACCTTGTAACCGATCTATAACCTTCTATTCATACACCACATATACTATAATACACCACGTATACTATATATATATATATAGTATACTATACTAGTGTACTAGTGCACATATCACCTATGCATTAACGTTTGCCGTACGACGTACAATGTAGGTCCCGATACGCCCCCATGGGTCTCCCCTATCCCCCTACCTAGCATCACGGGTATACGATATATACCTTGACGCGCCGCACGTACTATATCATGTGTAGAGTATACGGCGTATTACTATGCGGCCTCGTAGTACTGATATTAGGACCACCACCATTACCATTACTACTACTACTACTACTAACACCACCATTACCACTACCATCACCACCACCATCACCACCACTACTACACCACCACCACCACCACTACTACTACCACCACCACTACCACCACCATTACCACCGCCACTACCATCACCACCAATACCATACTACCTCCATCACCACCACTACCACTACCACTACCTCCACCACTACCACTACCACTACCACTACCACTACCACTACCACTACCACTACTACTACTACCATCACCTCCATCACTATCACTACTATAGTATACCACTACTATGGTATACCACCACTACCACTACCACTACCACTACTACCACTACTACTACCCCTACTACTACTACTACTACTACTACTACTACTACCACTACCACTACCACTACAACCATCACTACCACCAACACTACCACTACCATCACCACCACCACCACTACTACTACCACCACCATTACCACCGCCACTACCAACACTACCACCACTACCACTACCACTACCATCAACACCAATACCATACTACCTCCATCACTACCACTACCACTACCACTACTACTACCACTACCACTACCACTACCACTACCACTACCACCACTACCACTGTGCTGCTGCTGATGATGATGATGATGATTAACTTAATTAACTGTCAGATGAGCTCTCGCTATCCCCTAGCGACTAAACAATCGTCACTAGGCGGTGATCACGTGACTTCATCGTAAGCCTATCGCACACTCGCGTGCGTACACTGATTACGAAGAAAGTGACACTGATAAGTTCCCCTCCCCCCTCCCCCCTCCCCCTCCACCCTCCGTCAGTGTAAGCACCACCCCTTAATTATTATACCGTGCGGCGCATGACAGTGACGAGCTCTGATATCACCGCATTAGGTGAACTTTAGGCTAGAAACTATTTGTTCAATAGTTTCGTTCATATATGATTATTCTTACTAAATGTGATTTTTATATATACATATATATATATATTAATATTTAGTTACGACGCATAGATAATATTACTATTGTATATATATATATATATATATATATATGTGTATTCGTGATTCATGTTTTAGAGTTAGTTATCTCCCTCTATGATTCACCACGACGTATACGTCGCATAGTCACGTGACTTCGACCACTGACCACTACAGCGCGCGCGTTGACCCCGCCCCCCCCCCGTAGATTTCGGCTTCAGCAACACCTACTCGGACGGCAATCAGTTGACCACAAGGGTCGGAGAGCTCGAGTACGCGGCACCCGAACTCTACGACGAGGAACTCGCCTACGGACCTCAGGTGGACATGTGGAGCGCGTTAGTACACGTGTACCTAAGAGCTGATTGCACGACTACACTGGTAGATATCGGTGTACCTGTACATAGAGGCTCCTATAGGATACGGCGTAGGTCGCGACCCAGTGTAACAACGTAGAGCGTGTTCACACGGTACCAATCTACACTGATACATCGTCGTACATTTCATCATACTTATACGACACACATACACATACACACACACATACACACACATACACACACACAATGGAAAAGTGGTCGTAGATTCGGTAATGATCGTCGCGGACTCGAGTCGGTGACCGCGATGTTATTACCATGTGAACACGAACATATTGTGCGTCTGTGACATTTGACCACACCTCTATAAGATCTAACCTAGCGCGGTAGGGGTGTAACATCGTAAGATGTACATCTTAATGTGTGATAACAGTGGTAGTGCGTGTGTATGTCTACACTGCGCCTGTATATTAATACGCGTATCATCGTTGAGATGACCTATCCTCCTATATAACGATAAGTCACGATGTAGGCTAAGAGTGATTTTAAACATGTTGTTGATTATGAATTCGACCTTGAAATGGTGACATTTAAATATGAATATTGAGAATAACCACAACATTTTTTAATTTGGGTCAGTGTATTCCTGGTAAGATGGAGAGAGGAAAATACCACAAAAATCATAAATATATATATTTTTCACATATATAATTAAGCTGTAATCATGACATTTTCAGAATATATGTAATGTGTATAATTCCTATAAATAATATCCATATACATTACAAAAATAATTTTATTTCTAGGATTTTCCAGACTTTTTTTTAACCTCTCATAATTGTTCACAGAATCGTTATATTTGATAACTTATATTATATATAATAAAAAAATACTCATTAATCACTATAGTCATATATATATAACAATTCTTAAACAATATTACAACAATTATAACTATAGTTATAATTTTTTAAGCCAAATTGTTGTATACAACAATTTGGCTATTATAATAATATATATATATATATATATATATATAAAACAATTTGGATATTATAATATATATATACAACAATTTGGCTTAACAAATTATAACTATAATTATAATTTTTTTTCTTACGGATTATAACTAGAACTATGGGTACCTTGATATATCTATAATTATGTTAAATATCATCAATAAGTGACCATTTTTCTGTGAAGTTGGTACCTTTACATGTTGAGTTTTATTTACTGCATCATCTTAAGATGTTATAGTTTAGCGTACACATATTATAAATTAAAAAAAATATCTCTTTATAATTTTAATAAATAGTTTAAAATATTTATATTATTATTATTATTATCATATTTAGGTTTTTACACCAGGGTAATTATAGAAGCAGAGCTTATCTAGATAATTAACCTTATATATATCAATTTTATTTATTTTTAAAATTAATTATCCAAGAACTACTATTTTAATTGCGGATACTATAGATAATATTTACTATATATTAATTATATCTATTAGAAGTATATAGTTTTTAAGAAAAAATACCCATTACAATAAAATACAAATACAATTTAAAAAATTCAAATAAATGTCCTTGTGTATAAATATAAGCAATACAATTACGCATGAGTATACTCATGCTATAGCAAAATAGCTATATATAGCAAAATGTCGAGATTTTATTAAAAATATTTTTTTTAAACGGATAACCAATATTGAACCAACATATATTTGTATTACCAAAATAGTATCATTAACGTATCATATCTATAGAAACTGCACTGTTATAAAATAATTATGATCTGGAATCACAGTATGATCTGGAAAATAAATTCACTTTTAGGCACTATAGGCTATATCTATATCTAGGCCGTCATTTACTGCTGACATCGCATTTATTGCACTCGCAACGTCCGTCGCTCGCCCCTATGCCTTCCTTGTGAAGTAGGTTCGAGTTACGACGAGCACGCGCCCCCTATCGGTCGTCTATAGATCACGATTCACTCACCAGGGGGCTTAGCGACGACGACTGGCGGTCGGACGTGGCGTTATTAATAATTAATTAAAAGCATTTCGTTTGAAGCCGTCTCGTCCTGTGACTTTAATCAGCGATAACCGGTGGGGTCTGGAAAGGGGCGTCGAGGGGAAGGGGAGGGGAGGGGCCACGCGAAGGGAGAACTGGGCGTTAATTATTCATTAAACTGATTTTAATTAAGGGGTCCTTCCATAACCGTATCCGCTAACACTTAGAGTGTAAACCTGCAGGTTAACACTTGGAGGTTAGTACTTCAAGGTTAACAATGGCGGGATATATTTGATTATTTCGAATGTACTCGGAGAATTCGTAATTAGGCTAATTCAGATACGCATACTAATGTAGACGAATGAATTAAACTGTAAATATTGACAACCATTGTAACGCCCGTATATACAGTTGACATACAATACACATATAGTGTGAATGCGTGTATGTATGTGTAAGTATGTTTATGCGTTATATTGGTGTTTATAATATTGTGTGTATTTATAATATTCAATATATTACAACATTTCAATAATGATATACATTAATCAAACTAGTAGGTAAGTTATATTTAGTAGACATATGTATGGTGTAAGAATAACAATAACAAATATTTATTAAAACATATTTAATATAAGTATGAACACTGGTACATATTCTGTACAGCTTAGAGTGTCCGGGTAGCTTATATTTATATAGAAAAGAATCGAATTTTATAATAGTTGATCTACATGTCAAATATATACGATATATATATATATATATATATATATATATATATATATATATGTATAAATAAATGATCGGCTCTCGTTAAAATCATGGATGCATTAACACGAGAGCGGTTCGAAGGGACATTAGAGCCATATGGTTATAAGTGAAACCTTCATCTAAGTTCCTGGATGGGATGAAATGACTCCAACAAATAAAAATAACAATAACAATTACAACAATATATATATATATATATACGATATACATATATGTATGTATGGTTATATTTTAAATACGTTTAAATAAATGTTCACCTATATTCGATGTGATACAATAAGTATTAAAAATATTAATTAAAAACTAAAATATTAATAAGTTACATTATTCATTATTTAATCTAGTTATTTTTATAAATATATAATTAATATTCTTATTAATGTTCTTATTACAATAATATATCTTGCGTAATGGACGTTGAAATTGATGTTTATTTATTTAGAATATTTAGTTAACTACTAGAATAAATAATATGGAATATATTATAGTATATTTTATAATATAGAATATATATATATATATATATATATATATATATATATATATTATCTAATATGTATTAATACATAGCGGTGAATTGTTATACTATAATAGAGAATGTTGATGTAGGTGTCGGATAACACAAGATGGGGCTCCAAATGTAGACCCAGTAGGGCTAACGACTACACTACATTATCGGGTAGGGTGGGAGCGGGTAATTAGTGGCGATTACATCGGAACTCTATACACTAGTTAAGTAAGATAGTGCGTGCCTGGACGGCTAGATAAGAGATGTTGACGCGTGACCTCGTATACTTTATAACTCACCCTACAACTCCTCCCCCTCACCCCTTCCTACTCACCCCTTCCACCCCATCCCGTTACCCCATTCACAGGTACACCGACGTAGTATATGTGCCCGTGTACATATAGTATACCTCGCGTACACTGTACACATGTGTCATGCTATACTATGATACCCTATTAATAATATGGTAGTCGTGGTAACAACAATAATACCGTTGTTACGTAATATCCGGTTATGTAACACTATGTTACGTCATCCGACCTCTTATCCTATTCTTCACATATATTTGTTAACCACTGCATTATTTACTTGAATATATGCATATATAGTACTTCTTACTCATCATCTCAATATATTATTTACTTATTTTATTATCTACTTATTAAGTATTAAACATTAATACTTATAGATATACTTGCATACTTGTTTATTTATTTACTTACTTAAATACTTTCTTAATTACTTACTTACTAACTTATAATAATATCAGATCCAGTTGATGACCTAGATCAAAAACCCAGGTATGGTAATATATATATATATATATATATATATATATATATATATTACCATACCAGAGTTTTAAAAATCGAGATACAATAACATTTATCTCGATTTTTCCTAAATCCAGCTTGTTATTATCAGATATTATCTGCTCTGCTTGTGGGTCCAGACGGTTTTTCACTATGTTTAGCATAAGTTTACTAGCGTAGTTGATTAGACTAATAGTACGATAGTTATTGCATTGTTGGAGATTACCTTTTTCGGGATGGTTACTATGATCGATTTCGTCCATATTTCTAGCCAGTTACTTGTAAAAAAAACATGTAACCTATAATAAATCAATGTATTTACTGACATTTATGTTTAAATTTTATATTCTTATTAAAATGTAACTATAGATAGATAGATATATAGATAGGCCTATAGTTTATTGTTCATAACAAACAAAATGACATAAAACAATAATAATAATAAAAAACAAATAACGAATATAAACGAATATATATAATGATTTATAAATGCCATGTTACATATGGTTAAGATATAAAATTAACAAATGATATAATAAAAAAATAATAATAAAAAGGGGAATTATTCAGATGCAAGCACTTAATCACCGTATCAACTTTGGGGAAAGGGGTCCCCAATCCCTGTGCCTTGGGGGTACAAACTTGACCAAAGAGTTTGTCCACTGACACCCATATTACCCGATAAATAATGATAAAGAGAATGCAACCGAATAAATTAACCCCATAAAACTAAACATAAAATAATATAATAATTGAATAATAAAAATTAATAAAATAAAATAAAATTTAAATATTAATACAATGAATTACCAAGCCTTGTAATAAATTGATTGACCGAAGTTGCTGAACACGTATAATTAGATAGCAAATTCCAAGGAGTTGAAATACGATTACTAAAATAATTCAGAGTAACATTAGTCTTGCATTTGTCTTTTCGAATTTTAATGGAAGGACCTCGACTTCTTATTGAATACGTTTCAAGTATCCCGAGCAATCAACATAAACTAGACCATTTATACTTTTATAGGCAAGAATCAGATCAGCCCGTAACCTGCGTTGAGATAATGAAGTTAAGTTTAAAAATAATAACCTATTTTCATAATTTGTATATGGTATACCACATCTATAGAAAAGCCTTTTAGTGAATGTCCTTTGGACTTTTTCAATTTTATTTTTTAGGCCTACATATATATTAGAAGGGTTCCAAATACAAGAATTATATTCTAATAAAGGTCTTACATATGTTATAAAGGCTTTTGTTAGGTAACAATAGTCATTAATAATAAAGCATCTAAATATAATATTCAGAATATTAAAAGCTTTACTACACATTTGATTTATATGAATGTCAAATGTCAGTTTAATGTTACAAATTATTCCAAGATCTTTAAACTCTGTTAGACTATTTAATTGAATATTATTTATAGTATACGAATGTGTATTGATATTCCTAAATGTCATAATTGAACATTTTTGAATGGCAAGTTCAAGGTCCCATTTACACATCCATGGATCCTGCAGGATGATAGTTCAAATAGCCCGGATTGCAGAACCTTTCGATCATCTATAGATTTATAGATAATTTATATTTATTACTATTTAAGTAATGTAAGTATTATCAATATTAAAATAATTTAACTAATAAATTAATTATTAATTTGTTTTACTCATTATGTTTAGTATATATATATATATATATATATATATATATTTACTATTATAAGTTGTGCGACTGATATAAAGGTAATCACTGCATCTTAAGTACAATTCGATATATAGGTCACATTCATACTGACATCTCCCGAACGTGTGATATCGATATAGCACGCGTACATTATAATTAAAGTGAAAGTAAACAAACATTAATTCAGCGAACGGAGACGCGTGATTGGCTGACTGAACGGATGTAAGTAGACGTCCATTGTTGCGTGGAAGTCACGTGTGAACGCCTGCTTCACACGTGATCGCGATAAGATCGTATCTAATGGATATATAGACATCTGAATCCGACCCTTAATGGGTGTGTATGTGCGCGCGCGAGCGTGTGTGCGACTCATTTCGCACCACACCGTTTTGTGATGAATATAATGTAGTGTTTTCAATGAAAACTATACACGTGATTTACTAGAAGTCACGTGGTAAGAGATATATAGGTTATCACGTGATTAGATACAGATAAGTATTGCGTAAAATATGATGAACAAGAGTTATATATTGAATGAAAATGGCACAGGTGCTTGACGGCTATCTACAGTATAGTATATTGATTGATTGAATGTTTATTTAGACACTTAAATATATAATTTGTATAAATTATATAACTTGATATACTGTTCGATATAAAGAAAGTTTATATCGATGGTTATAACTGAATAATGTTAGATGTTTATTTATCACATCAATTCAATTATTTGATTATATGATTAACCTCTAACTACTACTACTTTATATAATAACTACTACTACTACTACTACTACTACTACTACTACTACGTATTTGATTACGACATTTATTTAATTAATGCATCGTTATTATGTAGCACGTATGTATTTTCTGTAATATCACCTATTACATATATATAGATGTGTGTGTATGTGTGTGTATGTACACATGTGTATGTGTGTATGTGTGTATGTGTGTGTAGATACGGTACGATTACGGCTAGATGAAAGCGGGATTAACACGTGACATGCCACGTGGTCTAGTATCACGTGGTCTACATAATCTAATTAATATAAGGTAGACCTACAAACGCCGTTCTAGGTGCACGGCGTGTTTAGATTAGATAGCTAATCTCATTGATGTAGATATGTTCAAACGTTTGCACGGATGTATCAATGATGACGGCGGTAGGGGCGTGTCCACGAGGGGCGGGAAAGGGGGTGGGGCTATGCGTAATCAGTTGTAGGGTAACCGCGAATATATATACTAACAATTCTAAAATTAAGAGTTTATAATTTGATAATGCTAATTAGATTATCAGGATATAATAATATGCTGTTGGAGAATTATAATATTATATAAACATTACCATTAATACTAACACTGAAGAAATTTCTAATCATACTAAATATATAAATAACATTTGATTAAATAATCTAGATTTTATTTATATATAATTATAACACACTTAGCTATAAATACACATACACACTATATATATATATATATATATATATATATATATATATATATATATATATATACGTATACGCACACTACATACGTCACCCCCTCGCACACACACACCGCACCACGTATACGCAGAGGCATCATACTCTACTTCATGCTGAACGGTCTACTTCCGTTCACGATGGTCTACAAAGACTCCTACATCCGGTCAAAGCTGATACGCATGATGCAGACCGGACTCGCGGATTTCCACGACTTTCAGATACAGAACCTAACCGCCGGTTCGTATGTCTGTATGTCCCATCAGCCGATTAAGTCATCATCACCACTATATGATCCTATGTAACCTACGCCTATGACGTCACCACTATTACGTCATCAACAGACTGTAAACTACTGCTGCACGAACTGATAGAACCTAACCCGGTGATCCGACTCACCAGTATACAGGTACGTGTGAGTGCGCGTGTGTGTGCGCGTGTGTGTGTGTTCGTGAAGTATCATGTTGTGTACGCATGACATGCAGCGCATTTATGCATACAACGTGTGGGTATATATATATAATATATATATATATATATATATATATATATATATATATATATATATATATATATATATGTATAATATATATAACTATGGGACTCGGCGTAAAATAAATAAATAATATAAATATATTTATAATTTTAAATTAAAATCTGATTTCATCAGAGATATTACACACATTAAAGAGAGTTTCATTAGATGATACGTATTACATACTATGTATATATGTATAGTGTGTGTTTAAATAGGTATTTATATTGATTGTTTTGTATCATCTTATATATCAACAATATATATAAACGATAATAATAATTTAAAAATTTATAAATTTAAAAATAAAATTCCATCTCCAAATGAAAATTTTCTCATATACATATAGACATGGAAACTATAATACAAAATGTTATCATATTTCACAGAAAATTCTTAATATATATGAGATTTTATATTTAGAAAAAGTATTAATATTTGTGTAACCATAATTCTATAGTTCACATATATTTGCATTACGACGCATATCGGGTATGACATTTAATAAATACTATAGTATTTATAACTTATAAGTTATGATCGCAGATTTACAAAAAAAAATATTTACATGGTATACTGAATATATATATATATATATATATATATATATATATATATATATATATATATTGACTAATACGTATTAATACTTATTAGTCGATGTATATGTTTAATAACATAGTATATCTTCTTGATATATATATATATATATATATATATTATTAATTTCATTAAATATATACATTATCAAATTAGTTGTATTAGGTTGTATTCTATAAATACATATAAAATGAATAATTCCAATCTGCACAATGTAAATGTATACAAGAAACATAATTAATGGCTCTATTTGACCTATATATGGGTCTATATAATAATAAATAATATAAAGGTTTATTGACTCAGAAAACGATGGTCGTTTATGTGCGTCAAGTTGAAATAATAAAACAAATAAATAGTTACACAAATAATAATAAATTTAAAAAGAAGACATTATAATGCTACCATATATGTATGTAGTCGACATTTAAAAGTAATAAATGATGATATGGTGCGTAAGTCATCGGGAAGACTGTTCCATTACTACGGAGCAGCAACCGTGAAAGCAGCATCTGCATAGATGAGACAAGCGGTAGAGAGAGTTTCATCAGCTCACATTTGCGACTCGGACGAGTAGTTGTTCGAAGTATAAGTCCCTTCGATAGGTCAGACGGAACTCCCATATATATAGCCTTGTGAGTAATGCATAGAAGTCGAAACTTGCATAAATCTCGAAACTGCAACCACCCGAGAGTCGCCATTATGGAATGTATAGATATGGTTAAATCACTACGCTTTAGATAAAATAATATGCGAACAGCTCTACGTTGTATTGAATCAAATTTGTTCATCAATTTTTGCGGAATATTAATTAAAAGCGAATTACAATATCTAAGTCGACTATATACTAATGAATGTAATAATGATTTAGTTAAATTAAATGTTAGTTTAGAGCGAGCCTTGCCTATATTATACAGGAAATAATTAGCAGTGCGGACAGTGTCTAATGAGCGTTATAACGCTAATAAGTATACTTATTATTCGTATATGAATATATATACGGAAAACTAAATATAGAACCAGCATTATTTATGTAACAAACTGTTGTGATGTGATTGGTTAATTAATATGTTTAATTCGAACTCGTAATCCCAGACTGGCGTACCTTGTGTGCACTGTATACCTATATACATATATGTGAAATATGTACTATATATTGTATAGCTGTACTGTGTAAAGTGTATACATTCATATAAATAGTGCATATATAGGTAGCTATAGGTAGAATTAATATTCATATACAAATTTAGGTATTCACTAGTGATGTAAATGATGCCGAGCTTTTAATGCCGAACCGACACTTTTGTTTATTGATGCCGAGCCGAGACTTATATATCCTGAAAAAAAACGAGCCCGAGCCGAGACTCTAGTCAAACGATACAGAGCCGAGTTGAGAAGTTACGTATTTGAGACTGAGAGTGTATCGATGCTTTAAATATGAGCATCATTTACATCACTAGTGCCTATATGTACGCAAGTAAATATAAGTATTATATATTATAGTATATTTATATACACATTAAGGTATAATTATATACTATAGTATATACATATACATATTATATACAAAGTATATATGTATATATATATAAATATATTTACAAATAGAGCTAGATCGTATTTACCTGTAAAATGCGATAACAATGTACAAAGCTATAGGTAAGTGTACAACGACATATCTAAATATAATAAACTATATATATACGTACGGAGCGATAGATAAACAATAGATATTGCCAGTAGGTACCTACATAGCCTGTACACCCATAGCCTGTACACCCATAGCCTGTACACAGCGTACCCTGGATACATACATTGTAGTAATCATAATAAACAGCATTGTGACAAGGTGTTTGTAGACGTTCACATCCGGGTGTGCGGCCAGCATTTGTTTATGTTTACACGTGTGTCACGTGACTAAGTATTCACACCGCGCAGTGTATAGGTAGTATATATATATATATATATATATATATATATGTGTGTGTGTGTGTGTGTGAGTGTACTATATGAGTGTACATCTATATGTTTGTATATTATGAATGAATGAATGAATGAAATCAGTTTATAGACAAAGTCTAAGGAGGATCAGTGAAAGCGATAATCTTTATTGATTCGATACCTCCTGACAGTATGTGCAGTGCCATATATCATCATATTCATTCGGATAAAAATAAAACATAATAAAATAATAATTCAATTTTATTTTTAAAATAAAAATAAAATAAATGACACTGAAATAAAAAGTATATATATATATATATACTATAGGGTTCTAATAAAAAGTATATACTGAAATATATATATATATATATATATACTATAGGGTTCTATATAGGGTACAACATATAAGAAAATATATAATTAAGAACAAATAATTTTTTATTAAAGAATATATTCTATAGAATTAATTTAAAGAAAAAACCAGTATACTGTTTTTTTATCACTTGTCACCACTATAGGGTTCTATATAGGGTACAACATATAAGAAAATATATAATTAAGAACAAATAATTTTTTATTAAAGAATATATTCTATAGAATTAATTTAAAGAAAAAACCAGTATACTGTTTTTTTATCACTTGTCACCACTTCTATTATTCCAGGATTCGATACATAATTGTTACTAATTAAGTTTAGTAAATGTATATATACAGCAAATATTTTGCGAAGCAAAGATATAACACTTCCTATGCATTCAACGTAATTTAGTAATATCCCCAGCCGCTGCTAGCAGTAGTATCGAAATCACTGAAATAGGTTTAGGTTCGGCTCTGTTTGCATACAACAATGTTTTCATTGCTCTATTAAATTACATGCAATATAAATTAACTTTTACTTACTACATATATACTTATAGCATTTAAAACATAAATATCATATTTGTTTGTTATATATTAGTAATGAACACTTAGTTTTCATCATATAAATATTAATTTGAAGCATATTATTTAACATTTTAAAAGTGTATAGTTAATACGAATTTACATTATAAACAACACATAGTTCCTAAAAGTAACCCGCTATAGGTGGCACCAGGGTATTTTGTATACAAATTCGAATTACACGATTTCGCGTAAGTGTTATATCTTTCCTTCGGAAAATCTTTGTATACAGTATATAAGGTATATATACATTAACTAAACATAATAAGCAACAATGATGTATCGAATCCTGGAACAATAGAAGTGGTGACAAATGATACGTAGACATGAGGACTAGGCATACCCGTAGGCGCACAGTTGATGGGACATCATCAATAACAAACCAGTCATCTATAGTGAGACGTACAATGGCGCCACATTCCTGCCAAATATAAACAGTCATATTAATTAAGCGAGCCACAATCAATCCAGTGCCACACAACTACATTATATTTGTCACATTCCAGAAATGTCATGTATTCATATTCATATATAAGATAATATGTATGTAATGTATGTATAATACATTTTTTAAAGTAAAATAGAAAAAAATAAATATAAAGGTTAAGAATGAAAACTATTAATAAACAAATTTTATGTGTACATTTTATAAATGAAACTATTTTTTTAATAAATAAAAAATTATAATACTTTTTTTAAATAATTTATATTTTAATACTGTTTATAATAATTTTTTTTTCAAATTGTAATACTGTTATATTACATTTTTTATAATACTGTTTTTATTAAATATATATTTTTTAAAACTGTTTAAATATAGTTATCTACAAATATTCTTTTAGGGATTTTTTCAACATATTTATATTTATATTTTGTATAGAATTATTTGTTAAAATATTACCAAACATATTATTATACAATTTTGGTCCTCTAAACATATAGTATTTTGAAATTGGGTTGTTCTCATGAGTGGTAAAATAAATTTGCTTTTATCTTTATTAAAATAAAATATTATTTAAAATCAATATTATAATTTTCATGAATATGATTATAGAGAAATAATATATTTCTACTTATTAATATGTCGTCAAATTTTAAAATATAATTATGTTTGAATAGTTTAGTTGTATGTGATCACATATGTCGATCAACAATATTGTTGTTTATTATACGTATAGATTTTTGTTGTATTAAAAGTAATGAATGTAATCTATTTTTATAGTTATTATCCCATATTTCAATACCATAAGAAATGTTAGATAAAAAAAAAGAATTATATAATAAAATTAAGTTATTAAGTTTGGAAAGGATAATTTTTTAAAAATATATATAATTTTCGATAATTTAATACATAACAAATCAATATGTAATGAATATTTAAGTTTACTATCAAGATTAATATCTAACAAATGTATAATAGTTTACTAATTCAATATCCACATTATCTATTTTTATACTATTCATAATAATTGTATTGAAATAAGGCAATACTTTAGTTTTCTCTATGCATTGAACATGTTCAATTTTAGGTTATTAAGAGTGAACCAATGAACAAGTTTACCTACATATAACTTCATATTTTCACTTATTTCATAATCAGAATTATCATATATAGATAGTTAGGTGTCATCGGCATATACATTTAAATTGATGTTATCACTATCGTTGAAAATATTAGATATATCATTTATAAAAATAATAAAAAATAATGGGCCTAAAACTGATCCTTGAGGAACACCATATATTATGTATCGTTCGGATAATAAAGTATTATTAATTTTTGTTATGATTTTTCTATCTAGTAATTAACTTTTTAGAAAATCATTGACTAGGCCCCTACATCCACAGTATTCCAATTTCTTTAGAAACATTGAATGATCTACTACATCAAAGGCCTTTTTAAGATAAAAAAATACAGTAGCTATTTTTTTATTTGCATTATGTTTGGAAAAAATAAAATGTTGTAAATTTATATGAGATACTGTGGTGTTAGATTTTTCCAGGAAGCCATATTGATTACTATTTATAATTTTATTTTTAATTATGAAATATCGCATTATATTATAAATAATGTTTTCAAATATTTGTCCTATTTGCGGTAATAACGAAATAAGTTATAATTTATTATTTTATTTCTGTCATTAACTTTATATATAGGTTTTATAATCGCCAATTTCATTTTACTTTATGTATGTAGGTTTACCTATATATATATGTGTAGGTGTTTACCTATATATGTAACAGTGTGATATCGATGATATCTACGATATCGATGATGATATACCAGAGTAAGTTATTAGTAAATGATGATACTATAGTAAGCTATATTTCAATAAGTATATATGTGTGATCCTATAAGATATTACTCTAGTAATACTTGCCTATGTATGTCCCTACTACATATAACCGCAGTGCTATCAAGCTATACGAGAGTAAATGTAGTTGTTATATAGCATGCGATAACTGCATCTATATTATATATATAAGTTATATGTCGAATTACATTAAATAAATGTGTACATGAACAACGAAATATAGTTAGAATATATGATTTGTGTAAGATTCGTGTAATTCGCATTCTCGCTGTGATCGTGTTAGATCGTAGTGTATGATACTTATCATCATATCAGCAATAGAGACATTTGTTATTCGAAAGATGGTGAACGATTATTATATATATATATATCATGCTACTATTATACCCATTACCTAACTTATATCACTATGACGTAACCCATATGGCGCAACCCATATGACGCATCCCCTGTGACGTAACCCATATGACGTAACCGTTATGACGCATCCCCTATGACGTAACCCCTGTGACGTAACCCCTATGACGCATCAACAGTTATCGCGGCACAGTTGGTTGAACGAGAAGTGCACAAAGCGCCACTACGTGAACCCCATAGGTGTTCAGATGGAGGCTTCGCATCGAGAACAGGTTACGTAACGTTATGGTCCGCGCCGAGACGACCTTGAATAGGTCAATAGGTCGATAGGTCAATATGCTCTAGTTTACCAGTGGAATGTGTGTGTGTTAATAGGTTATCGTTTTTAAAGTGTGGTCTACATTAGTGTTTTATTGCTATTATTATTTATATATATAACATATATACCTTGTAATATTTATAGTTATGATTATATTAATAAACGTACGAAGTAATTCTATTAAACAATACAAAAGTATAAATAACCCTATCCCTTCAGATACACGTGTACTTGAATGTAACCTACACGCGTACACAATACTTACATACACACAGTACACACAGTGTAGTTATATCCGGTTACCTGCCGTGCTGTAGTGGCTACACTATAGTGCACTGGCGAGTGTGTGGCACGTGTCACCTGTCAGTACACCTCACACGAGGATAGTGATAGCAGTACACGGTGTGCGCTACACTCACTCGTGTGACACGCACACACGCGCACACACACGCACGCCGGGTGCACTTTACGTAATATAGACGCGCACAGAACTAGAGAGAAAGAGTTTCTCTCTAGCGCTGCGTATAGACGCAGTGATGGGCGCAGGCGACTTATTTAGTAGACCACCTACAATATAGTTTAATTTTTGATTGGCACGTACATTAGATTTCTCTCTTTCGATTGACAAATACGCCAGTAAACTAAGCACTTGACTATAATGTATATAGGACATACTGTAATGTATACACCTATAGGTAGGCCTGTGTGTTATCGGTACAACAAATGTGTAGGTATTGCTAACACAGACCTTATAAGGAGACCCTATGCCTACATGTTATAATATACATACACTATTGTATATATATGTGTGTGTGTATGCGTATGTATGTATGTATATAATTATATACAAGTGATTCTTAACCTATAGGGTGCTACAAAGATAAAGGATATTTTTCTGAGGCGAATGGAGGTAAATCAAACAAAATAAATTGTTATAATAATATTTCAGATATGTAAATTCTGTATAAACTTATATTTACAATACACTCATATTATAAGTAAGTGTCTACTCGTGCTGCCAAGTCTATTTCATATTGTATTCGCTTTACAAACTTGGAACATTTCATAAAAAACTTGTGAAATTATAAATCGATGTAAATATAGCATAGAAACTATTCTAGGATATGACTAACGTGTAATGGATGGTGGTATTTGCATTTGTATGCAAGCTTATCATATAACTACAGTTATATATAGAATAGCGAGGAAAGAATATTTATATAAAAAGAGCATTTATTGAAAAAATTGAAGTATGAGAATTATAGGAGAGTTTTACTTACCTTAGCTGTTACATTTGAATTATAGAATGTTCTTAATAGACAACTGCAAATACAATATAGCCTATATTATATAGGATACCAATGATGTATAGCGATGCAATCAATGTTGTTTGTACATATATGTAAAAATATATATTCTTATAGTAAGTCGCTCCATATATGGTTATCTAGCTTATCTGCTATCACTCTATGGGGTATACCCCTTGGTATATACCCCTTGAATATATATATATGAATATATGAATATATATATTCAACAGAAGTTTGTTCTATAAGGTAGGGGAATGTAACCTAATACGGACACTTTAACAATAAATGGAATTAACATTTTATGACTCATTATTTTTATTCAAAAATTACAATATATTAATATTATATGATTATAGATATTATTGTGATTTTAAAATTTTATATAATCTTTTAATTCCATAGATAACGAGGGTGTCCATATTCGGTACCCGTGTCCGAATACGGACACCCTGTGTTATAATACGGACACCACATATACCACTATATAAACTATATATTATTGATGAATCAATCAGATAAATTATAATTACATTATGCATAATTAATTTTATCAACAATTTATTCTAATTTAATTAGTTAATAATTTATTTATTTATATTATTTTATTAATTAATAATACAATTTAGGTATATAAATAATACACATTTTAGAAGTAGCTTTATTGGTGGTATTAATATTATAACTCACGCGATTTTTATGTATATCAGAATAGTTCATACGCTGCGCGCTGATTGGTTATAGGGTGTCCGTATTAAGACATCTATAGAGTATCCGTAGTAGGGATTTATATGACCTCTAGATATAAGCTTATAGCTTAATGAATATTTGATAACAAATATAGAAATTAAATATATAATTTTTAGAATGCTTTATTTTTTAATAATATAGTGTTATATTTTATATAGATACATTTTTATATTCTTGAGAAGGTTTTAAGTTGGCATTTTTTTTCATAAATTTAAAAATGTAATTAAATAATCAGTTTATTGGAAATATCAGCAATATTTTGAATAATTAAAAAATAACAAATACTTTTTTAGACTATTTATATAATTATGAATATTTTATTCATAAAAAAAATGTTGTATGATTTATGGTTTCTGAGATACAGATAGTGTCCGTATTCGGGCACTGTCCGTATTCTGTTACTTTCGCGAAACTTACTTGCGGTCAATGTTCGTGTTTCATGGATAAACTCGATGACTAGGTGACTAGGTGACTCGATGACTATATTCAAGAAGAATGTAGACTTGTATCAATGACTCATCCATAAAGATGAGTTTCAGCGTCATTAAAAGCTAAGCAACTCTACTTTATGAGTCAATGATTTCTCCGTTTTTCCTAATATATGTAAATGTTCACTGAAGATTCTGTTTTTATTGCCATAGACTTATTAAAGTGAACTTAAGTGAATTTCTGACTCTACTCTTCATCAAATCGAAGGCCTGGAATAATTTGAATACAGAAAGTTATGAAATATATAATAAAACCTATGTGAAATATTCATTAAAATAATTAAGCAATACATAACCACTTATGCATTTCTTGTAAATAGAAAAACATATATAACTGTTATATTAGTATACAATATATCATACTATAATAATTTTAACTATATATATAGTATAATATATTATACAATATATTATATTATAAATTATACTGTATAACAATATATAATTCTTGTAAATCCACACAAATAAACATATTTAATTGTATTTGTTGGTAATAATAGCAAGGACATCCTTGATAATAGTATCTGTAATACGAACACGTGGTAGTACGAGGTTAATAAGCTTATCATATACTAGTACTGCCCTATAGACGATATGGTTTAGTGCATGAAATAACATATTAACTGAGGGGCATCTGTCGTAATAGAAATTGCCCACACAGTAAACAAAAATTGCTCATTTAAAAATATGTAATGACCTATAATATAGGTCATATATGTATATACATGTATAATACATGATGTATTCATATAGATATATACTGATACAAATACTAAATACTAAAATACTACATATATAAATTATATTATGTTTGTAGATAATCATTATCATAATGTATGTATATTAATTGGTATTTATTTTTAGTAGAAATTATTAAAATTATTGCAGAAATATTAATATAAATTGTAGTCAATAGGGTGCATTATTAATATTATTTTTACTGAAATTTGATTATTTTTAAATAATTTTACTTTAAAATGTCTAAAAAAAAGAACACAGCAGAAAGATTATATATTAATGAATTATTTCAGGTAAATGTTTATTTTAATATTTATTATTAAATATCAATCGTAAATATTCAATATCAACTATTAGGGCTATATATTAAGCCGTACATTGTATGGGTATCAACACAATTTATTCGGATCATAACAAGAATTCGACAGCAAGAACACTAACACATACTTGCGGGAGTTATATTTATATTGCGGGAGTTGAAATATTCAAATAAATATACATACGCGATCATGATATATCATTTTTTGTAAAGACTGAATACGAATATTTAATATATTATTTATTAGTGTTACATTTTTGAAAATAAATATTACATATAAGTGTTAAAAAAAGGGCTTTTAAAACAGGTTATTTATAAAAAAATATCTAGGAAAAATATAGGATTCAAATAAAATATCAACTTTTTCAATTAGAAATTTAAATATGTTATATTTTTAAAATAATTTTACTGATTTTAAATCTGTTTTTATCATTCTTGAATACAATATTCTCTAAATATAATCATTATAATAATGTATATAATTTATTTGCCTCCAGAGTAAAATATTTATTTCATGCACTGATATGGTGTCCTAGCGGTCACTTATCTCTGACCACAGCTCTGGAATGTCGTTGTCATGTCCTTGTCATTCAAATACTTGTATGTACTTTATTAGAAAATTACATATATTATATATTTGTATTATATAAAATATATATAGGTATATATATATATATATATATATATATATATATATATATATATAATATATAGCCTATAAGGTTTGATTGTATTCCTATTTATACTCATTTTTTATTTGTTTTAATATTTACGGTTTGTAGTACCGTGTGTGTGTGCCCAACTAACAGAAATAGCCTCATAATAGCAATACCTTCTATAACCTCGAGGTTATAGGAGGTCTTTATAATAGCAATACCTCTTATAACCTTGAGGTTATAGGAGGTCTTGATAATAGCAACATAATAGCATAACTAATAGCCTCAAATGTTTACATTGTGCTATTATGTTGCTATTAAATTGCCATTAAAAGTATATTATTCTATTATTATGCTACTATTAATTTAAAAAGTCTATTTGTTGTTATATATGTCTATATGCTGTTATTATGTTGTTATTATAATAATAGCAACATAATAATTGCATAATAGAATTTAAAATTAATAGCAGCATAATAATAGCATAATAGAATTTTAAAGTCAACATAATATCAGCATAATAGCACAATGTAAACATTTGAGACTATTAGTTATGCTATTATGTTGCTATTATGATGCTATTAGTGTTAGCTGGGTTTATGTGTGTGTGTGTGTGTGTGTGTGTGTGTGTGTATGTGTGTGTGTGTTTAGAATGTAATCACAACTATATATGTATATTGTTAAGTTGATTATATATATATTAAAAGTATCCTCCATATTTATGTTTTTATATTTTATATTATAATAGATTATTATGTTTACGGTATACAGTATACTGGTAGACACTGGTAGACACAATAATAGAATAATATATATATATATATATATATATATATATATATATATATACTATATTGTAACCCTATGAGGGAAATTCCCTCTATAATATCATATATCTTTCATATCTTCGTATATATTGTATAATTGGGGTATCAATCTTTAAACATAATAATATAATACCGAATATGAATGCGTTCGCAGATATTGGACGAGATGATGACCTTGTACGACCTCAAACGTAAACAACTAGAGGAGCTCATCAGCGAATACAAGACAGACGATTATTCTGCGATTTTCAACATGCTCTACAGTCGAATTCTGAAAGATTCGGGTAAATATCTCAACTTTTATGTGTATACGACTTATATCATAGATAGATTTGAATATAGTATACGCTATCACTAACATAAAAATCTACCGCATTAACAATTATATCTATTAATATATATATTATAAATGGGTAGCATACTCGATCAACTTATTTAGTTTATAATATTAATTTTAAATATATTTATAAAATTCACTGTAATACTTTTATAATATTATTAGTATATAATATTATTAGTACATAATATTATATTAGTATGCGTAGGTAATAACTACTATGAATATAAGCTAGGAATATGTTAAGAATACTAGCAGGAATATCAATACTCATAATCTTAGAGGTTTAATTAAGTAATAGCAGATGAGTTATTGAATTTAATTATTTTAAAGTATTCAATTATTATACGAATAAGTAAAATAATTATAATAATCATAAGTATAATTGCATTATTAAAATAATTATTAAATAATAATTCCACGTAGAATATACAGTTTAGTAATGTAATCTAAGAAATAACTTTAATATTAATTTATACATGATAATTCGTAATTATGATAAAAACTAAATTTAATAAGTTGTCCTAGATTACCTAGTCATGACTAGGTGTTGGAACAATCGCTTCGTCCCAGATTATTGACTACGTATATGCTTAAATCTCAAAGCAGGCCGCCGATTATTATTATTAGAATGTCAGAGTTCAATTTTTATTTTGGGGTTGTGTGATTTCTTTGGTTTGGTTTTATTTTGCTGTTTTTTTAGCTGAATTATTATAAGTGAGCCTATACAATATTGTGTTACTATAAAATATCTTGTAATGCGTACCTTGAACTCTGACATTCTTATAATAACAAACGGCGGCCTGCTTTCGGATGATTACTTATGTGAATAGTTACATAACATTGTTAGAAAGCTATTAAAGGTTTAATTAAAGGTTTCCATTTAAAAATAAATAATATACTGGAAAGTAGAAGGTCAGGAGTTAGAGGGTTAAGAATAGATCATAAAACATTTCTAGTTCCTATAATTTTGTTTAATTTGTAAAGATATGTAGCGTTTTAAATGGTATTCACGAATTACAACCTTTAAATGGTGATTGAACAATTACAAATATATTTTATAAATATTATTTATAATACAAATATATATTCTTTATATATACGTGATGTTGTAGAGCTTTCTTTTTGATAGTCAGTGTATAATCTTTGAGTTCTCCAGTATCTATTCTATATTCTATGAGTATTCTTTGAGTTTGAGTATTGGTTTCATGGAATTCGTTTCATGCTCGCTATCTAGGGTATACAAGTATCAAATAATTTGAATTTATTTTAAACATAAACTAAATATAATATCTTTAATATGAATTTATAATTAATATAATATGTATAATATTTAATATTTTATTTAGTGAATATTTATATATATATTTATTTATATATTATGTGTGTATTTTAAAGTATACAAATATCACATTAAAACTATATATGAGTTGTAAACAATACCTGTCATAATATCAGTATATCCTTAGCATCAATGAGAAAGTTTCTTTATATCTTTATATCGATGATTCCTAGCGAATATGTTCTGATTTATTTCAATGATGTGTTCCTAGATTGAATATTACGGTAGTCGTTGTTTGAACATAAAGTATGTGCAGACTTTGTAATGGTAGTCAGTGCGATGTTATATAATTTGTATAATCAACTATATTATAAGTATTATCAAATGTAATTATATATATTATAAATAATTACTATGAACCATTAAAAAGTCTTTTTTATAGTTCATCATTTAAGTAATCGATTTAATTTAGATATTTGATTATTAATTTCAATTATTCTTAATATTAACTTTTCGCAGGAAAGAAAGACTATTATTACCTACCGAAAGTAGAGAAGTCGCAATTAGGTGGGAGCCAATTCCATTTGAGAAATAGCAGAGACATGAATCATGGTTAGGCGTGAATAGAGGTCACGTCGAGGATGTTTCGCCCTATTTACATCCACGTTCACAATATTTCATTGACATTTAAAATAATACTTAAAATGAAGTGTAGGTTTATTTAATGTTAGGCGTACTATTTGATTAACATTCAAACTTTAATTGCGCGCAACTCAACAATAAATTATTACTGTAACAAGATAATGCCATAACATAGGCCCCAGGGGCACCCTTAGTGGTCAAACATCACTTGACCAGTGGTTAAACATCACTAATTAACTTTAAATTAAAGTAACTAGATTATCATAACTTAAGAATCAGTATGTATACTTATATAGAAACCACTCGATCACAAAGGGCAGCCGCTAACTTAACTCAATCAGCTATCGTTATGATATGTATACTTCATCTACTTTTGTCAGAAAAGCGGAGATCTATGTATTCGAACGGAGATCAATCGGGACAAGAAGAATACGACGACTCGGATGAAGATGAAGATGAGGGGGATGATGAGGAGGGGGAGGATGAGGAGGAGGATGAGGATGAGGAGGTGGTTCACAGGCCCGCTCAGAGTAACAAGTCCACCACTACCACCACGATACTACACCACACGACGACTACCGCGATGACCGATCACCAACGAAACAGTAACAATCACCTGAACATACTGACCTGCGAAGACACGATAGACTATGACCAACATGATGGGGCTCCCGTACAGGTAGGTGGGTACGAGTGTGTGGGTGTGGATGTATGTAAGTATTGTTAATTAGTATAGTAATGCTAATTGTGGTTATCGGAAGTATTCATTACACTAGGGTTTGTGTGTCACATGTTATTTAAACTGGAATTTATAGATATAAATTGCATTTTTCATTTCATCGAAAATAAGTTTTCATTACACTTATAAAATCAATAAAGCGCGTATTTCCATAAATTAACTTAGATATGAATTTAAAAATATCACTCGAAATTTGTTTATATTTTAAATTATAATTCAGTGATTACTAAAAAATTACTCTATTCAATTCAATGATTTATACTAGAGACCTCATAAAATAGATTACTCCTAAATTAGGATTCCTAATTATGTTAAATATATAGGCAGTGATATATATCCGTTTCGCTTTGCTCAGTATTCTCTAATTAGTACCCGATTCGTTCACCAGGTGACCTACCTCCCTCGCCAGTTGGCCTCTAAGGTACCGGCACCACCGTCTAGACTCAACCTAACCATCGACCTGTCACGACCCGACCACGAGTTGATATCGCGAGCTAAGGATGTAAGTCTAGGTGGAGGAGGAGGTGGAGGAGGAGGATGTACGGTATCGCCTCCTAGTGAAGGTTTCACTTTATTTTAGCCGTACAGTAGTAATGCTGCTAATAATGTGTTGATAATACTACTAGTCTCATCCCTCCTCATCCTCCTCATCCTCGCTCATCTATTAATTTGAACCATCAAACTTATATATTGCTTATGTATTAATTTCATTTATTATTAAATTTGCTCGGAGAAAGTAAATGAGTTTTCTTTTAGAATGCGAACACAAAAGTGATATACTGATTAACATTGGTGAAACTTCCTGTAGCGAATAATACAATTCTATTCGTTAATAATACACTAAATTAAACTCGGAAGAAGCTACGCATTATGTATGCTAGAAGGCATTCTTCATACACTAGTATTACTACCATAATACTACTATCACCCCTGATTTCCACTAATATCACTCCAATTCAGTATTCAAGCCCGATTACATTATATTAAAATCACCGCCTCCTGCTACCACCTCCCTGTATAGTAATACCCCCATCAATACCACCGTCCTCTAGTAATACCACAACTATCACCCCCACTACCCTATCTGCATAGTAATAATACCATTACTACTCCCATCGTAATCCTACATGCGTACCACTACCCCCACCCCCACCACCTCCAGCGTCCTCTAGCAATACCACTTCCACCACTTCTACCACTACCCCCACCATCACCAGTACCCTCTAGTAATACCACCACCACCCCCTCCACCCCAACCAGCGTCCTATTGTAACGATTGCCATCACCTAATAGCTCGTTCAACACTTCACCAGAAAGAAGACATGCCTCGCTGCGAATACTGCGTTGGTGGTTCCCCCGCCGCCAGCACCACTACTACTACAGCCTCCGCTATAATAACGAACCGACCCGTACGACCTTCCTATCTCCCCTACAACTCTACGCGACTACGTAAACACGCCCGTTCTCAGGTATGTCCTATATATTCCTCGATGTACATCAAGTCTATTGACCGTAGTATTACATACATCTTCATACATCATTTTCTCTATTAACTATTGATCTAAATACAAATCTAATCATTATAAAATATATACATAGAAGTTTTAGATTATTTTTAGATTAAAAATAATGATACAAAATTTGTATTAATTTATTTACTAATATTGGAGGTCCCATTCTCTTAGTCTTATACTTATCAACACATTTTAAATTTAGACTATATATATATATATAACTCTAAATGTATCGTACAAGATACAAAAAAAAGTGAGTTATTCTTTTATGTATTTCTAAAGTTATGGTGATATTCAATACAAATTTTAAATAAAATAATATTTAAATTAAAAAAATAATTAAATTTAAAAACAAAAATATATCTGTTCTATTTTTAAAACTAATTTTGTATATTTGAATCTCTATAACTTTTGAACTACTAGATTAAACTGCATGAAATTTTCAGAATTTATATATAATATGATACCCTTCAGATATAACTCATATACTAAAATATATTTCATAACTACATATAATAAATTTAACATTTATTGAAATATCTGGAATTTTTATTTTTGTTATAAATGATAATATGTAGGTCCCATTCTCTTGATCTTATAGTTATCATACAATTTTAAATGTTTATTATTTATATAGATGTATTCATTATATACATTATATAGATATATATATATGTATTTATAAAGAGATGGTGCTTTTAGTAAATCATACATCTACTATGTTCACCATGTAAACATTCATTGTCAGTCCTTAAGTTTAATGAGAGCACTGACTATTCTAAATAGATATTTACAGATAAAGTAAATGTGAGTTCAATATAAATACTACTAGTCATTCATAATGCAATATTTTTTAATAATATCAATGAATATTCAATTGAAATATTTGAAATTTATTATTCATATGTGATAATATACATTTTATTGTTAAATTAATTTGATGCTTTAATAAAATAGTAGTATAATAATCTTAAAAAGCTTTTATAGTAAGAAATACTTATAAAATAGTTATTCTGAGTTAATTGAATTCTAAATTTTAATTTGAAATATAAACTTTATTTAAAATATTAATGCATCGATATATATATATATATATATATATATTAGTACATGAATGTATATATTATAGAAAATAAATATATAATGAAATATATGTGTGTGAAACAAAAAGAAGTTACATTGTACATGAAAGAAGTGACGTAATACTCCATTATGCACATACATATAGTCTATGTCATATTTAACACTCCTGATTGAGTACAATATATATATATATATATATGTGTGTACAATACAATACTACACATATAGGATGGTTCCTGTTCTCCCAGATCCACCAATAGGAGGTGCATAGCTCCCAAAGCTAGCCCAGAATACTACACCTGTTCCGACACCTCTCTGTCGACTAATGCTGATGAAGGTATGACCCATCCTTCAAACCTCCAATCTCTTAAAACATTGTATGTTTTGTAACTTCTCCGGCTCATAAGAATCAAGGGTAAACATTCAAAAGTTTCGATTCGGAACGAAAGAATTAACATCGAATTTATTAATATTCAATAAATTATTCTAGTATCTTCTATTCCCCTATCTAATGAGTATAATACGACGTATTCATCACCGTCGTTGTAGAGATGAACACTCTGATAAGCAATCGTTGCGTAGACTTCACCTGTGACCGAGCAATGGGTGAAGAGTCGATATCACTGTCAGATAATGATCAGGTTCGGAGATTTTATCTAAAATCTCCTATTTACTCTCTTATTATGATTGATATACATTATATTCTACGTATACATGGTACCAACGTTATATTAGTATTAATGAAGTAATTATCTGCAATGATTATCACTATCTAACGAATATTGTGCAAAATCAGGTGACATTATTTCACTATTTTCACTTCAATAATAAATACATTATTTATTTCTTATTCTATTATTATTGATTGAAATTTTAATACTTTATTACTTATAATGTTGATTTGCTAATTTAAAATGTTCTCATTACTTTTCAAGAATTAAATTTCAAACATATTTATTTTATATAAATGTATAAATAATAATATAAATGTTCCCTATATTTCCCTTTTATTATAACTATAAATAATAGAGAACTTTGTTCTATAATTATACAAAAACAAAAGCATGATTTATCTTGTTTGAATATATTATATTAGTTAATTTAATCATATATAAATAATTCTTTAAAATAAACAATGATCTTATTTATTATTATAATCTTTGATATACTTTTTATGAATAAATTTAATATTTTATTCATCGTGATAATATAAATATATATATATTTATATATACACTATATTGAATCAGAATCAACAAATGTAAATTTATTACACACTATGCCATTATTCTAAGCTGATAGTCTAGATGTTGTCTATTAACCATATTTAACAACAACAAGTTTCAACCGTAGACGCAATAAACAATACAACTTCTCGCGCAGACTCACAGAGATGCAATTGAGACGTTCTCGAGACATTCTCCCCTCGAACACTCGAGGCATCCGTTCCACAGGAACAGTTCCATAGAGTTAGTGACCGATATCAACGAGTAGTTTAGCAGGTGATGAGCGGTTAACCTTCAAATGCCCTTCAATTGATACCAATACAACTAGTAATAAACACGTAATGGTTCCATTATCGTTGCGAATTCAATATAGATAATTAATAATAGTCAACTAATTACGTTTTATCAATTATAGTTAATAAATAATAACCATAACTAATAATAGTTAATTAATAATACTTCACTAAATGTAGTTAATTAACGATGCCCTTAACTAATAAACCTGTTCAGCACGAGACCAGCTATAATCTGCGACGACGAGGGAGCTATAGAACTAGGCCCTATAGTCGACCAATCGGAATCATCGCCGCTACCATCGTCTTCAGTGTCGCGGCGGTCGTCGTCGTCCAGTTCGTTGCGCGTTGACTCTGACTTCGATATCGACGCGAACATCATCAACGACGGCGATGACTCACCACAAGTTTGTTATGTAATAGTGCTACTGTTATGTAATGGTGTTATGTAATGATGTTACGCAATGTTATGTATTGTTCATCGATTTAAAGAAAGTGGATAAGCAATCTAATGTAGTGTACGACATTTCATAGAGGCACTGTAGTCAAATCACACGAATACATATCAAATTTTATATTTATTTATATTTATATTGATAATACTTACAATAATAATTATATTTAAAATATAACATATCAACCCTCATAATTTTTCTGTTTTTGGTATTTAAAAGTATCTGAATTGAAGATATCCATCTAATTTATTGACATACATAATTTAAATTTATAGATATAGAGAAGAGTCACTTCATTCTATATTGATGAAATCCTACTCTTTTAATTTACCTATATAATATGACTAGTCAAAATAACTGATGCCATTTTGTTAATTTATTGAGAAAAGTTCTATTCACGTATCTATCTTGTACAATGCACTGTGTGCGTTGATTACTTATCCACTTTCTTTACATCAATGGTTATGTTACTGCGATGTTAATATATATATTTAAGTATATATACTTGCTGTGTGAGAAGTACTAGTGATAGAACTGAAATCAAATGTTGATTTTTAAAATGGTTTCAGACCCAAATATTTGGGTTTCAAACAGTTTTGGATTCTAGAATATTGGTTTTTAAACGGTTTCTGTTTCAAAATGTTGTTTTCGAAATGATGTTACTTTCAAAAATATTGAAATATATTTTAATATATTTACATATACTAATTTTCTAACACTTAATTTTTAAATATAAAGTTTGCATATATTTATATATTAGTATAATATATTAACATAGTTTATTTTTTATTTATTATGTTTTAATTATGAGGAAATTACTCAAAATATACTCTAAATCTACTCAGATTACTCTAAACCTTTCGCAAATTACTCGGATCGGTGCGATCACTAATAATTCATTTTCAAAAGTTTTCTTCTATCGTTATAATTTGATGCCTTATTTGGTGGTTCATCCTATATATATAGTTAATTTTCCTATGCCTATTATTAATTAATATTTTATATATTCATTAGTATGTGAATGTACAAATATAGATATTATTCAAATTTAAATACGCACTAGATATAATGTATTTAATGATTCAGATATTACTCAGCAATGTAAACTTATTAAGAAAAGTGCTTCATTTTATTCTATTAAATATCTACATTTACTGTTAAGTTATACTTAATTACTAGGTATATTACTACATATATAGTGAACACTATTCACTGAATAGTGAATGTTATCTATTATAAGTATATAGTAGAATGTCATAATAATTCATAATATTTACGCTATATCACACGCTGATGATAATGCTATTAGCTAATACTGAACAATTTAATTACATCATGCCATGGATTATATAACAGTTTAACCTTGAAACAGAAAGCGACGAGAACCTCGAGGTCGCAGTATTTCCTCAGAAGTATCGGACAACTGTTAAACATCGGTAAAAATGTTAGACACCGTGAACCTATATCATGACATGTAACTATACATATCACGTATTCATTATATAGTTTTTACATCTATAAATGATTACTAATCCATAAGTATTATATATATATATATATAAATATATATATATATATATATATATATATATATATATATATATTTAAATAGCTGCCAAATGTGATTTCATATCAATTATTCCATATCAGTGATTTAAAAAATGTCAATTCACATTAAGTATACTTCCGAATACAGTATACTAATTGTACTTAATGAATCATTATTAATTATCTGTATTTATATCTATTTATATTATTATATTTAAGTAATATCTATTTATATTATTATATTAATAATAATAATTACGTTATTAGTAAACATTTATATTAGCAAAATGTATATAAAAACATAATTGAATTACAAACTCCTCCTTTTATGATCAGATTAAATATATTTATAATATTTCTTATATTAGACTATTATAATATTTCTTATATTAGACTATTATAATATTTAATAATATACAGATAGTATATAGAATATTTTGTATATACATAGTAATAATAATGTATGTATTGTAAGTTGATATTAATATATATATATATATATATATATATATATATATATATATATATATAATATTATAAACTATATAATAATATTAATTAACTGATGACCAACTAATTGTGAGTTATCCGAAACCATCGAACATCTGCATAGTTAGCAATGCACTGACACACTCATGTACCCTGACACACACACACATATACAGATACTGACACTGACACTAATTGCAACACTGACACACACAGATCATGACCAAGAATACGTCCACTGAACTGGTTGCACTGGACAAGAGTCCTCAGCAAGCGCACAAACACAGGTGGACGATGGGTATCATAGTTAACAGTTGGTGCGCGTCCTATCTATGTCCTATGTGTGTGTGTGTGTGTGCGTGTGTACTTTTCACTAATAAACTTTTCATTTATTCATACATTAATATCTTAATTATCTTTAATTTCAAGAGATATACGAGATTAACTATATGTTCAATAAATCATCAGAATAAAATATATATATTTATATTTCATATATATGAAAATATATACGAAATAGTACCTTTCATTTATTACCTAAATATATCTAGTAGAGCAAAATTAATTCTTACCTTATAATTTCGTTAATTTCATTATCTTAATGTTATAATGTATGTCATACTAACCTAAAATATAAGTCATTATATAACCATACTATATATGTTATTATATAAACATAATAAATAAATTTCTGAAATAGTAAAATTAACCAATAATTATCTATTCTCAGTCATATTTTCATGATTTTAAGTGATATGACATTTATGATTTAAATATATCATTTACTTATATGTATACGTTAATTCATAATAATACTATTAGATTGTAATAATAATACTATTATTACCACACAACAGATAGAAAATTGGATAAATCTCTAAATATGTCGGTTGGTATATATTATATAATCATCTTTATGATGTTTTCAAAATGTTGTTTATAAATAGTGATATCATGAAATAATCAATAATAGACTTTTGTGGTGTTCGTGTAATTTTTGAAATAAAGTATAATTTGTATATTTATATTTGTATAGTAGTATTGATATTTAAGTACACATATCATAACATGGTCATGGTCATGAATAATTACTATTATTCTTTATTATTTTAATGAAACTATGTCAATTTAAAATAAATAATTATAAAATATGTATCGATTGATAATTTATTTAAGCAAATACATAGTCGAGATATATAATCGAAAGTATAAAATATATATATTTGCTAACGATAACATACGTTATAGAAATAAACAAAGAATAATACGAAATTAAGTAATTAAAACGTTACTGTTACAGTTACCGTAGTTACTGTATTACATAGGTTATGATTATAATGAACAAATTCATGTTGTGATTACTTAGCAGAATGTCTATAATTATGCATGCGACACATAGAATAACATCTACAATTAGTGTGAAATAATAGAAGTTGATTAATAAATATTAATTCAATAATTCAATAAATTAAAGTTTTAAAAATATTCTAAACCTATAGGTTTAGAATATTTAACTATAGTTAGATATAAATCAAAAATAGTTATATTTTATATATACCAAAGTCATTATGTTATATTATCCATATTATAAATATAATTACTTAAGTAATACTTAACATAATATAATACTCTATTATTACGTGATAAAGTATTTCGGTTAATATAATTTCATGTTATCAATATAATAGTGTTCGATATTTATGGAATAATAAAAAGTGAATTATTAAACATAAACGAGTTTACTAATTAGTTCATTGTTATTATTCTAGTTTTAATTACATGTTCTATAATTAAAGTACTCTCTAAATTCTCACATAATGTAATTTTAAGTGAACTAGATACAATGAATTTAATATAGATCTCAATTGTACAATTGAATTCATACATATTTATAATGAAATATTAATAGATATATTTTTTTAAATAGAGATATCTGTTAGCTTTAAACCCACACATATTGTTTTTATAAGGAACAATAATAATTGTTTCTAGTTAATTTCCAATCCATACTTAATTGTGTGTATTTGTGAAAATAATAATCAATTAGGGGATCATATCACAGTGCATTTATAGTATGAACGTATATTATATTGTTCATATTGTACACGATTTGAAATATATTTAGAAATTTAAACAATTTTATTTTATTAGATTTAGATCTAGCATTTGTTATATGAATTTATCAACGAAACTTTAAAACATAATTATTTTAACGAAGAATTCACTAATATTACCTCACGTACTATACAGACAATGGAAATATCGTAATACAGGAAGTGAACTGATGATGTCGAGTTAGACGAGGAGGAAGCTGACAGCTGATGATACATTACGCAATACCTAACCTATTGTTCTCAACTATTTACTAGATACGAATATATACACGCATATATATGCGAGTGTGAATTCCTTTTGAATGCCTTAATATCAAGGTTATCATCTAGATGATTACAGACGAGTCTAGGTTCCATTTATTGTTACGATCTTTTTTTATTCGTTTTATAAATTGATATTCTTAATCGCGTTGTTGTTCTCTTTAACCTCCATGTTCTTCAAAGACTTCAGACACTCGCCTACACAATATACCATGTAATCGTGTGGGAGTGTGATCAAGTATCGCATCGCTGACGTATATGAATAGATTACAATATAAGATAAATAATATAATAAGCGTATCGGACATCAATCAAGGAGTGTGTGTTAGATTGGGTATCATATGTTGGACTTGGAGAGAATATATAGAATGTGATAATTATTTAGTTGAGATAAATTAGTGATTGTGTTATGTACAACATATATGTACACAATTTACATAGAAACTACATTGTACATATGATTATATATGTGTGTTATTTTTATTAATCATATACATTTAGGGATTTATTATAACATAGAATTTATATTTAACATATGTCTATATCCATTTTAATTAACAAATGTTATAATAACAAATTGCCATTGATTCTAGACTAGAATTTCTAAATACAACTTTTATGACAATATTGAATTGCAATTTTGGTTTATAGTAATTTAACATTTATACATATTACATTTGATTTGTTCTCATTTTATAGGTAATTATTTTTTAACAACGAATAAACTACACATGTAATATTATAAATACTAAATTTATATTACATAAAATATAAATACTATTCAAAATCTATTTGTGATGATAAAATATAAAATAAATAAGTTAAAATAATAACAATTTATTTTCATAGTAGGTTTATAGATATGATAAGCTTCTATTTGTAAACTATTTTGTTTAGAGATGTTCCACAGATTTCCACTCCTAAGCTTTACATATTTGTGCCTATACTGCAACTGAAATTATTTACTCAAATAACAATATTATCAAATGTATTATGATGACTTGAAAGATTTTTAATAATAATAATATTTTACTATACTAAAAAATTATACTAGTTTAATAAATGTTATTTACATAACTAATAATAAAAAGAAAATATTTTTCTATATGCTATTTATAGATGCCATTAATATTAAAAAGTATACATATAGGTTTACTGTACAAATAGCTCTGTTATAATGTAAGGAATATTAGTCTCTAGAGAGTCTGTACTAGAGACGGGGTCACTTATTTTTATCTTCTCTTATTATAATCAATGATTTGTCACTTGTCTATATACGTGGAACAAATTTTAATTCTGAATAGAAATAACGAATAGTAAATATATATAGGTGACAATACTATAGTTTTAAATAATTTTAATAGTAAAAGAACCCAGAATTCAAAGCTCGAGATAATCTTATGATTTTATCTCGAGTATTTCATGATTTGTGTAAACTTTTAAACTCGAGTCCTACACAAAATCTAGTTTTTCTCAATATTTACACAAGTTTATAAAAAAATAATATAAAATAAATATTCTTATAAATTAAATATAAATTTATAATATATAACTTATATAAAATGTAATATTGATACTAACTTATATTTACTTTCGATGCTTTTTTTTGCCATATTCAGTGCAATATATAATGCAAAATGTTGATTGTATTATTTTTAATTAAAATAAAAGAAAATAATAAATCCTATATTAATATAAAATAATAATTATATACATTTTATATTTATAGACAAATACTACTAGATATTATATTATATAGATACCACTTAATGGGTAATATAAATACTCGTAAGATTATATTTATACAATTTATAAATAAAATATTATTTAGATTTTTATAATAACTTATATTTTAAAATATTAATGATTATATTAAATGATTTATTTTATTTGACATAATTTATAAGCATATTTTCACAATATATTAGCTTATTTAATATGCATTCAAAAAAATAACACTTATAAATAACCGGTGAGATTTCAATTAGTACGTTGGGATACAAATCCAACACCGTCCATGGCAGCTTTTAGTAGCAGTGATACATATTTGGTGCTGAATTCACTAGTTTCGATGAGCTTATTTACAATCTCCTTATTCTTAGACTTTTCTTCTAATAGTTCATTGTATGATTCTTTATATGGTTTATGTATATGCTATCATATCGTTAGTTATTTGTAATAGTAATGTTAATAGTATTATATTTAGATATAATAGTGATATCTATAAAACTATATATATTTTAAATAAAATGTCAAATATATTTATAATTTTATTGATAATCACAATGGAAGATAACAATTAATAATTAGTATTATTCAAAATTAATACATTTAAAAATAAATTTCAAATATTATTACATATTTAGAAAAAAATCAATTCTAATGATTTTCCACACTAATATAATCAACTATTATATAATATTGTTCTTATATATGAAATTTATTGAAAATATGTAATATTTATACATTTACCTATATAAATAAATTACTCAAATTTTGATAACAAATATTATATATATATATAATTTTATTAATATATTAATAAAATATATATTTATTACCATAATGATATTCATTCAAATTTGTCATCCTTCGAATGCAATATTTGTAGATGAAAGTAACTTACTATATTCTTTAATTTCCACATTAGATTACCATTCAAATCAAACCTGTAGTGGTATATAGAAGATACATACAACATTCTACATCGATATAGATTCTGTCAATTATTTATTATTATAAAAATAATAATACAGATTAATATTCAAAAATAATAATATATATATTATATAGTTTATAAACTTGGAATTAGAAAGAGAATTTATTAGTAACACTATGACATTATAATGTAATGATTATAATCAATACGGAACAGATGGTCAGTGGTAGTTGTTATATAATTATCTAATCAACTAAATTATCATATATTGTGAAATAATCAAGACATAAATTAAAATAAACAACTTTAAAACATACCTATTAATTTATTCCGTGGTCCACCACCCGATTAGCATGTTTAGTTGTAGGTATGATCTCTAAAGGTTATCGGATTTGGCCCATATATTTGACAAGTCAAGCAATTTCTGACCATATTTTCTATGTCTTTGTTAAAGTCTATCCACCATAAGCTGTTTCTAGATTTTGCCTGGCATTTGTTAATACCTTGGTGTACTCTGTGAATATCCTTCATAACCTCTTGTATATGATTCCTAGGTATAATGAGTCTTTTTTCGTACGTTAGACATCCTTTCATTATTGATATAGTTGCTTGATGTTCGTAATATGTTTTTAAGTTCTCGTCTTTAGCATCTCTCTTTTCCCATCATTCTTCTGTCTTCTTTATTACCGTCTGTAATATTGGGTCAGCGTCTTGTAAGATTCTAAATTCATTTAATTTAATTGAACTCACTGGTTTAAATGTATTCTTTACTAATTCATTAACTTCTATCTCTAGGATATTTGAAGTTTCTCTTTGTGCTGGGTATCTTGAAAGAGCATCCGCTCCAATATTTATTTTTCATTCTATATATTTCATGTCAATTATATATCTCATGAGTATTCATCTATACCTTTGTATTCTAATTGGTATTTTTTCGACTTGATTCTTTCCAAATAGAGTTATCAATGGTTTATGATCTGTTTCTATGGTTATAGTTGCTCCGTTTACGTTAAAGTTAAATTATTCTAGTCCCCAAACCACTCCTAAGGCAATTACTGCATAGTTATTTTCTGTTTCAGTCAGAGATCGGCTCGCTGCTGCAATCATTCGTCTATTTCCTTTGTCATTTATGTGTGATAGTATAGCACCTATACCTTGGTTTGATGCATATGTTGTAATGATGCTCTTTTTCTTTATGTCAAAAATGTTAATATTGTCGGTTTCTCAAAAATCTCTTTCAGCTTTCTAAAGCTGTTTTCTTGTGCTTCTTCCCATATCCAAACTATGTTTTTCTTAAGTAGCTCTCTAATGGGATGGCTTGCCTCCGCTATTTCAGCACTGAATCTAGTTTACGAGTTATCAAGCCAAGAAAGTTTCATATGCCTTTGACGTTAGTTGCAACCATGATCTCGGATAATCTCTTAAACCTTGTATCTTAAGAGAATTCTCTACCGCTTTAATGCCATTCTTTCCTATCTTTTCCTAATAATTCTACTTATTCTTTTCTAAATCTATATTTATTTAGTGATATTCATGCTTCTTCTATGCGGTTGAGTACTTCGTTTAAATTATTGTCATGTTCTTCTAGGTCATTACCCATTATTAGTACATCGTCCATGTGTATAACTACACCTTTACACGTATTCAGTATTTTATCTATTTCTGGAGCAGATGTTAATCCGAATGGTAATTTCATGTATATATATATATATTCCCTGTGGTGTTAGGAAGGTAGTTCATTGTTATGATTCCTCTTCCAGTGGAATCTGCCAAAATCCTGAGTTAGTGTCGAGTTTACTGAAAATGTTTCCATGTATCTTGGCTAGGTTTACTTCTAGTGGCCATAGGGTACAGCTTCCTTTAATTTCGTCATGTCACTGCTATTCTAATCCTTCACTGGGACTTCATAGCCACTACCATAGGACACCATTCTGTTGGGTAAATAGCTTCTTCTATTACCCCTACGTTTATCATCTTATCAAGTTCTTCCTTAACTCGCGCTTGTAAATGTATTGGTACAGGTCTTGGTATATAGATAGAATATGGTTTCTCATTCCTATTGATTTGAATTTTATATTTTCTTTTTAATTTCCCGAGTCCTTCAAATAATTCTTTGTGTGGGTGAACTTCGCCTATTAGTTTTATTAGTCCTAATTAAATGGACATATTTACCTAATTAAATAGACCGATGTGTTGGTTCTTTAATACGAAGATATTTTACATTATTGTACTTCCGTTATATGTCATTTCGGCCGTAAATATTCCAACTATTTCCAAAGGTACCATTCCTGGTCCTCTCAATTCTATATTACTTTGTATAAGTTGGGGTAACTTTTTGGTATTAGGGAGAATAGTTGAACTTACTCTGGTGTCAATTTTAAATTCATGTTTGGTCAAATCCTGGTGCTTTGATTTTTATCAATTTCGTCCATAATTTATTCTCAGGTATTTTACATTTATTTCTCCGAGAAACTTATAGTTGTTACTCTGTTGACATCTTTATATAGACTGTTAACTTCATAATTCGGTTAGTTAACTTCATAAGTATTTGTATGTTCTCGTTCACTTGTTTTCTACATAACTTTGCCAAATATCCCTCTTTGTTGCATTTATGGCATTTCGATTAATAAGCTGGACAGTTTCTAAAGTCACGTGTCTTCCCACATGTCTTACTTTCGGCTGGTTTTTATAGTCGTAATCTGTTTTCTTGTATTATTTCATATATTCTTTCTTCTTGAAATCAGTCTTCACGTATTCTAGTAATTTCTTCATTCTGTTCTCATGATATCTATTTCATCTTACATGATTTGACAATATGTTCTGCAGTTATTTATTTACTGCAAGATTCTTATAAAAACCTCTGCCTGAGTGTTTCATCATTCATACCGATTATTATTTTATCCCTAATAAGTGACTCCTTCATGTCTTTGAAAGAACATGATTTAGCAAGAATCTTTAAACAGCTTAAGTAACTTTCATCTATTAGTTGTTGTCTTTTAAAGAAACAATAACTTTCATACGTTGTATTCTCTTTAGGTATAAAATGGCTATCGAATCTTTTTATACAAATTCTAGTTTTATTTCTTTCTTTATTGTTTTCATCTTTTGTATTCTCAATATCAAATGAATTATATATTTCAACTGCATCTTCTCCTATCGCATATAAGAAATTAGCTATATGGACTTTACTTGACAGGCATACATCTCATAATTTTGTTTCCACCGTTTCCACTCTGTGGGTCCCTTGCTTATATCTAAAGAATTGGGTATTCAACCTAACATTGTATTGAATTTAAATCACTATTTAATGTATTTTTATTATTAAAAAAAAAAATTAATCTAATGTAAATTCAATGAAATTAGAATATATATAATTCAGCAATTAAAATATATATATTTAAATAAATCTATTTTATTTTATCTATTTGATTAATTTTGTCTATTTGGTTAAATTTATCTATTTAATTACAATATTTATTGTTGATTTCAATACAATAATGTGATTCACAAATTTATTTAATTTGTAGTTTTTTTTTTTTAAATAAATAATTAAAATTAGAATTCGGAACTATATATTAATTAATCAATTTTTATAATTTGGTAAGTTCACATACAATAATAATGTGTACACAACATGTAATAAGAAATACATGCAATATATATTTATATTGTTAATATTATTAATCATGTAGACATTAATATATATTACAATACATAGATGTAGATAATTACAACAACAAAATCATATATACAATAATATATTACTCAATGTTATATACCAAATGGAAGTAAAATTATATACATATATTATTCAAACAAATCATCAATATTTAAATTTGTTTCTGGACAAATCAGAGATCCACCATGAATTAGTAATTGATGAGCTGAGAGGTGGTTATTGTTATGATACTGCCTCAACAGATTTTTCAGTTTCAGATTATTTTCCACGTATTGCTGTAAATTATGCATAATATCATATTATTAATATGTAAATTGTATATATTTTTTGTGTATATAAATTACATATATTATGAGTTACTTTTTATAGTTTTTATTTATATTACTAGCAAATTTATAACTACGCTTATATGAAAATTTATTTCTTACAAAATATAAATATTTAAAATTACAAACTTTTCGTTGCAAACGACAATCTTTATGACTTTTCACTAATATTGCATATCGCTTTACTATAGCTGCCTCTTTATGTAGAAATGCCACCAATATGTAGGCAAGTGTGCTCTATTAATGATCATTAATAATTAGTTATGGGATTGACAATTCATACACATTAATACTCTATTTAACTGAACCTTTCATGGGCCTAGTTCTAAGGCGGGAGTTATAGCCTTCCGTATCATTATTAGTCCGCACACTTAGACCATACACTGATATAGAGTTAAGGGTGAATACTGCATTCATCCACTGCCTCCACATATATGATTTCAATTTCAATTTCAATTAAAACAAACACATACAAACACAAATGAATACACATATATTGCATAATCTATAGATATATAATTATTTATTCTAATATAAAACCTGTTTCATCATCCAATATTTCATTATTTATTTGATTAACATTTTCTAAAATATGCTCATGACATAATAATGGTAAACATATAACAACGAATTATATTTCTGACTCTTTCGTCCAGGTATAATCTTGTTAACCCAAAAGATTGAGCAATAGCCTATATTATTTAATATATAAATAATTAAAAAGAAAGATTACTAATATAATATTAACCTGTAAAATGGAATAAGCAGCCATTTATTAATACATTTGGGAATTCTTGTCGTATGGCATTCCAACAAGCTATTTCAAAAGCGCATGAATCTTGTAACAGGAATAACTCTATAAATGAAAATATAATATATATTTTACAGTAATATATTAGTTATATATATACCTCAATAGTTGCTTTATTGATGAAAATATAGCCCTATCAGCTTTATTGATGAAAATATAGTCAATATTTCGTTTCCCTGACTTAAACACATACACTACCGGTACCTGTTTCTTGCAAGCACCTATTTTATAAATAACTTTTGTTTATACAAATATTTATAATATATATATATATATATATATATATTAATATAACCTTGTTGTATAAACACATGTATTATACATTATTGTGTGAATGGTTTGTCAATGAATATGAAGGTCCCGTTTATACGTACCATACTTTGGCATTAAGTAATAGCGATCTCATGGTTTCCGACATGAAAATTAGGTGGCGATTATCACCGACTCTAATATCATCCCGTAAAAATTCTGACGGAATGTGATTATTATTTATTACTAAATTGATTAAATCCATTGGTCTAGATTTTGATCTTGAGTAATTAATTGTTCTTATTAAATATTTTTTATCAATCAATTTCTGAAAAATTATATATTATAAATATGTGAATGGAAAAATAACTATTCGGTATAACCTCCTCAATCAATGATGATGTAGAACTTTATGTCCTTTTCTACTTTCTTTTTTTCACGTCACGATTAATTTTGCCCTATCCTTGAAACCTATTGATATCACATTATAAATACATATATTTAATGTGTATAATTATATTTACATGTATATAATTTATTTGTACATTTATTCATTTAAAAACCTTGGATTGGTGAACATAGGTGAGGAAGGACATTACCTATAGGTAGGTGTCCTTACGTAACTGCCATCACGTAGGTTTATGAATGCTTTGCAATGAAATGGTTCATTACGTTTGGAGCATCGGTAATCAAATGGCCCTATACGGTGGTTGTCAATTTTACGGGTATAACTGTATCCATTTGAGTCAGTCAGCAGTTCCTAAGATACATATAAATAAGTTACAATATAATTACGGTAGGCACCGATTATACCAGTGATAGAGGTATGTTTTGAAAAGTTTTCAAAATAGTAAATGTATATGTATTATATTATGTATTATATGCATAGATCTAGAGAGAATTTTATCTCTAGCTCTATAATTATATGTATGGGGTTATATATTGTAATCTAATATGTGCTAAATTATTTATATACTTATTTCTATATTATATATATATATATATAATATGTGACAACAATATAAATGTGATAGTTTTTCGCTAATTTTTCATAATGCATAAAGACTTATATAACATATAATAGAATATTAACCATCATATATAGTATACATTGTATACAATTATAATAATACAACAAATTATGAATGAATAATAGTGTTTATATTGAACACACATTTGTCATATATGACATATAGTATTTATATAGTATAAATATGAAAAAACATATAGTATAAAACATATAGTATAATATATGACATATAGTATATATACTAAATATTAAATATTCTATTATATTTTTGTGTACTAAATGTTTACATATAATTTGTGTACTTAATGCATACAATATAAGGTTACACTTGAAATTGTCCGCCGCAATAACTTCTCAAGGATAATTAAATATTCAACTATTCAAATATAAATGACATTTACTGTAAATATTAAAACATCTAAATGAATGTAATGAGTATTCAGATAAATAGAATATATACAAGTAGGGGAAAGTAACTGAATACGGATATCTCAGAAACCATAAATCCTACAAAAAAATGTTAATGAATAAAATATTCATAATTATATAAATAGTCTAAATGAGTATTTTTTTATTTTTAATTATTTAAAATAGTGCTTATATATCCAATAAACTGATTTTTATAATACGTTTTTAAATTTATGAAAAAAAATTCAACTTAATATATTCTCAAGAATATATAAATATTTGGATATAAAACATAAAAATATTTTATTAAAAAGTAAAGCATTCTAAACATTATATACATAATTGCTCTATTTGTTATCAAATATTAATTAAATTATAAGTATATATCTAGAGGTCATATAAGTCCCTAATATGGACACTCTAGATGTCTAAATACGGACACCTTATAACCAATCAGCGAGCAGCATGTGAACTATTCTGATTTTCATAAAAATCTTATGCGTTATAATATTAATACCACCAATGAAGCTACATCTAAAAATGTTATTATTTAGATACTTAAATTGTATTATTAATTAATAAAATAATAAATATTAATAAATTAATTACTAATTAAATTACATTAAATTATTCAAAAAATTAATTATAAATAATGTAATTGTAATTTATCTGATTGGTTCATCAATAATATATAGTTTATCTAGTGGTATATAGGGTGTCCGTATTCGGACATGGGTAACGAATACGGACAACCCCGTTTGTAGATTATAGTTTACTATTTAAAGAAATATATATATATATAAATATATTTGTATTTAATATTTACTTTTTTTATATATATTCAGCTTATAATTAATATACTTCTTTTAAATCATTTTTTTTAATATATTTATAATAAATGCCTAGGTATATTATATAATTATGAATAAATACATATTATGTATATGTGATAAATAAAGATACATTTAGTAAAAGTTATTAAAATAAATATGTTAATGTAATATATTATATGTTATATATACCTATACATATTCTATATATTTATGTAATATAAATATAAAGTAAAACATATAATTATATAATTTTTAATAGAATAACATTTATTTATTCGTATAGTATAGCGCGTTATCACCCGTCAATAAAATGTAAGTCATATAAATATGGCGCCTCAAGTGCACAACAATATTTCCATATGTGTAATTATGATGGTACAAATTATATTTAGTAAATTTAAATGAATACATAGTCAGGCTAGTTTTATAAATAACCTAATATATAAGTATTATAAATATAATTTATATTAATATATTCAAGTTTATATACGTATTGAATATTTGTTTAATTATTCTTATACGATATCTCCGTATCTATATTGATTAAATATGAATATTTTGCCTTTTAAATAATATCTATACGTATCATCATAAAATATATGTTAAATGAATTATATATAATTATATATAACTATTATATAATTATTATTCAAGTGTATATGCGTATTGAATATTTTTGTATGTATTCGAAGAATAATTCTTATATGATATTTCCGTATTTATTTTATTAGATGTGATTGTTTAGACATTTTACATAATATCCATACATATCGCAATATACTATATGTTAAATGAACGATATACTATATATTAGTATATACTTGTATATATTCGATATATCTGAATACTCATTACCCAGCAAACAGTAAGAGCAGCATAATAGCAGCATAACAGCATATGCTAGAGCATCAAATGTTTACATTGTGCTATTATGCTGCTATTAAATGTATATTATGCTGCTATTAATTTGTCACGCTATTATGCTGCCATTATGCTGCTATTAATTTTAAATGTATATTATGCTGCTATTATGCTGATATTATAATAATAGCAGCATAATATACATTTAAAATTAATAGCAGCATAATAGCAGCATAATGGCAGCATAATAGCAGCATAGCAGCAGCATAATAGCGTGACAAATTAATAGCAGCATAATAGCACAATGTAAACATTTGAGGCTCTAGCATATGATGTTATGCTGCTATTATGCTGCTCTTACTGTTTGCTGGGTACATTCATCTAGATGTTTTAATATTAGAATATTTGAATATTTAATATAATTTATATTTGAATATATGAATATTTGATTATCTTTGTGAAGTTAACCACGCCCTATAAAATATGAAAATTATCACCGTGGCCAACTTTACGATATCACCCTATATAACACCATGTATTTGCAAATTCAAATAATTTAAGTGAAGTTTCACATGTTTCCATATTTTTACATCATATAAGATTTATATAATATAGTAAATATATTATCATAATTATAATGATAATAAATTTACTCCAAACCCAATTTTATTATAAGTTTCATATTATTTCCAATAATTATTATTTGCAAAAATATTTGTTAATAATTTATAATAAATTTTATTTCAAATTATGTTAATATATTATATAATTAATAATTTACCTTCATTCTGATATAATTGATATTTTGAAAGACAAGGAAATAAATTATAATGTCGTATTAACGGTATAAAATTAAAATTAAACCATATAATAGACTATCATCAATGATTTTGCGAAGCATTTATCCTTCGGAAAATCTTTGATAATAATAATAACAAATAAATGATATTCTTAACAGTTATAGAAGAGTTTTAGATTATTTATTTATTAGTTTAAATATGCATTTATTTTATAAATATCATTTTTATTAATTTTTAAATTATAATTTAATTATAATGCTTTTATAATTCATGGAATAAATATCAAAATCATTTCAAAAATAAATAAACTTAAAAATTATTATTATTATATGCATTAAATATATACATATGGTTCACATTATATAATATATTATAAAATATATATTGTACAGTATATATCATAAATATTTAATATTTACATTACATATATTAAATAATAATAAAATAAAACTGTTCCAATACTGACATTTATATAACTTGCACCTCAGTGACATGTCTTAAAGGGGGTATCCCACTACAAGTATTTCCGGCAACTTGCTGTTAAGTAATGGGTATCTCACTACAATTGTAGTTAACTTTATGGAAAATCGTTTTAAAGTTATTATATTTCCGGGATGATGCCGTTAATACTTGTAGTGGGATTATCCAAGACCTCCTATAACCTTGAGGTTATAGGATGTCTTGGATTATCCCAATGGGATACTCTCTATAAATATAAAAAAAAGAACATTTAGCTATTGTACCAGGTACAATGGTAAAAGGAAGGTACAATGTACTTTCCTTTTTTAATTATCTCCAATATATTACCAGAGATATATATATGTTCATATTCCCCAACCTCATCTCACCTCTCCAACGATTATAATATAATTATATAAAAACGTTATTTATTATTTTTTTGTAAATTTTTGTAAACTTGCCTGAAATATAGTAACTTTATAGGGGGTATCCCATTACAACTTGATAAAAAATGATTTTAAAGTTTAAATATTTCCGTAAATACTTGTAGTGGGATACCCCCTTTATTAGTTTTGTTTATAGATACATTTTAGTTTCTTGTCCTATTTAATGCTATTGTTTTGTTGATTGTTCCTAAGAGGGGTGGCGCACAACTATGATAAGTCATTTCATGGAGTTAGCTTCCTAGATGTTTAATAAACATTATTTATTCCTCTCATCCTCTTTCAGTAATTTACGAAATAATATTAATCATCTACATTCATCATACCCATATATATGGCTTACATTATATATTTAAACTATCTAATAATCTTATTTATATTTATTTTTCAAATGTGTATCTCTATTTATTTAGTTATTTGTTAAATGTGCATATTAAATATATATGTGTATGTTTATTGTGTCAAGTTTTAGTTAGTATTAGTACTTTTGGATATGTTTGGCTATAGATTTCATTCTATCTATATGGGACTGTTCTCATAATTTTGTAACTGACCTATCCCATATTGGCATTGCCATCACTATGAATTCTACTTAGTAGAATAATAAGCTAAATTGTATTCTTTATATATATTACCATTTTTTTAAAATAACTATGTATTACCCACCTATATCTACTGCAACGTAGACATAGTATTCTACAGATTTAGTACCAGTATTACATTAACAAGTTATAAAATGGTAAGACCAATACTTTGTGCGGAGCTTGGTAGTTGCAGTAGACCCATTATACCAATATAATACCTTAGAGGAAAGCTTTAGTATTACAAATCTAATATTGTGGAGAAGAACTTTATTATTACCAATATACTACCTTGGAGAAGAACTTTATTATTACCAATATAATACCGTAGATGATAGCTTTAGTATTACCAATATACTACCGTAGAGGAGAGATTTAATATTACCAATATAATACTGCATTAATGAATACATATATAATATGCATAATAATTTACGAATGATAAATATTTTGTTATAAATTTTTATTTTATTATATTATATTATATTAATATTACTATATAAAGTATAGTATATGCATATATAAAATATAATGATATTAAAACGTGTGTATATATATATATATATATATATATATATATATATATATATATATTATAAAATGATGTAAAAACACATATATATATACATATGTTTTAAAAATGAAAAGTGTTTAACTACAAATAAAATAAATTATTAACTAAATAATAATGTACAAAAATAATATTAATTATATATCAGAGGACTCAACATCTGATTCCATTTTCCTCTTTAAATAACCGGGTATGTGTGCTAAATGGGATTGAATGGCCAACTTTATTTCTCCATCTTTAGTGCCAATATGAATATCAATTGTAGACTCTATAGAAGTTAATTATTAGAGTAATATATTACGATATTGAAATTATATTATATTATACAAAATTATAATTTGAAATATTAAATTATAACTAGTAATTTATTGACTGTTTTATAATAAAGAAATTAAATATAATAATAGATGTAGTACATGTATAATCTTATTCATGAATATTTTAATATTGATTTTAAATCATATTTTATTTTAATAAGGGAAAATTTATTTTACCACTCATGAGAACCAAATTTTAAAACAATATAATTTTTAGAAGTCCAAAACTGTATAATAATATAATGTTTGGTAATATTTTAATTATTGGTAAAAAAGAATACTATAAACAATATAAATATGTTGAAAAAAAGCCATAAAAAAATTATTTTAGATAAATATAAACAGTTTTAACAAATATATAATTTAATAAAAACAGTATTATAATAAAAATTAAAAAAACAGAATTAAAAATAGAAAAAAAAGTACTATAAAGTTTATAATATAAACAGTATTAAAATATAAAATTATATAAAAACAGTCAGATTATGGCTCCCTTAATAGATCTGTATGTTTATACTTGGCAGGAATATAGCGTCATTGCACGTCTCAATATATATTGGTTTTTTATTATGCATGTCCAGAGGTCGAATTCACACTTAATATATTACGTATATATTTTTTAATAATATTTATTTATTGAATCACACATATAATAATATCGGATACAAATGGACCCCTCAAGAAGTCATAGACTTGTACATGTTATAAATAACTGTGAGGAGCCCCGGACAATACAAAACAAATAGTAACATTTTTTTTCTTGTGTTTTGATTTATCGTTTATTAAATTCTTGATAAACACAAGAGAAAAACAAGAACTATCTGGAGTCGAACCGGGACCTCTGGCTTACTAGCTTTTGGTTGTCCCACTGAGCCATCGACCCCAGACATTTAGATATTAGATAGATTATCAAACAAATCAATATTTTGAAATTAAATTGTGTTAAATATTATATATTACAATTATTTTGTAATTAATTCATATTAAAATACGACTTAATAAACATATAAAATTTTACTTTGTAAATATATAAAAAAGCCTTCACTGCGTTACTCAACAATAGTGATTACTAGAAAATACAAAAATAATTGGTTTGAATTGTATCTTTTCTATGTAGATTTCCACTCATTAATTAAACATAATATAACTCGACATAGTACTAAACACATTTTTTGTCAGCAGTTTGCTTAAATATTTTTATATAGTCTATAGTCTACAATTCTATAATATAGATTATTTAGGTTGAGAATTAAAATTATATAATATGTGTATTGCAAAATGCAGTTTCATTTATAGATAATAATGCAGTGCTGCATTACTAGTATACACTATAGTTAAAAAATGATAATTTATTAGACGCAGTGAGTAAAATATTATATATATAAATAGAATATATAATTCAATTAAATTCAATATATATATATATATTCTAACCATATATGATTCTCTTTATATTTTCCAGTTTTTCCAATCCGATCTTTTGAGAGGTGCTCTTAATGCTTACCCCCTTCCATACATCGTAGTTTGCCATTTTATTCATCAGCATCCTTACACAATTAGCTATACTTTTTTCATCTCCAGCATTCTTGATATGGGTAAACTAACAAATTTAAAATAATAATATCATTTATTTTTAATATTTATAAAATATACTAACATAATCTGTATATAGAGATGAATCATTTAATTCATTATTTAATCTGGTGAGGTCTTCTGTATCACTGATAATATAATTATTTTGTATATGTAAATTATTTTGTGTTTGCATTTCATGAATGACATATAAAATCCTTGATCCCAAATCTGTGATATGTTAACATATATTACATTTATATTTATTATTTTATTTTATATGAATGTATAAAAAATATTATAATTAAACTTATACTATTCAATATTTAATGATACAAAATATATATTATATTAAATTACCTTTAATCAAACATAACAGTTCCTGTTGTCTGTTCTCTATTCTATCAAACCTGTCTAAAAATATACACAAATGTTATTCATATACAATATAATATTATAATATATATATATATATATATATATATATATATAATTATATATGTATATATTATATATAAACTTAAGTATAAATACTTTAAATAATATATATTCTATTCAATTCCTACCTCTATTCACAGATGCATGTTCAATTAGCATATTCTCTATTCTAATAAGCCTTTCTAAAAAATATACACAATGTTATTCATATACAATATTATATATTATATAAACTATGTATAAATACTTTTAATAGTAAATATATTATAGAATTATAATTATAATATTTAAATGTAGAATACCTTCAATAGTGCCATTTAAAGTATATATTTGTTGAGAATCCGTTTCTGCTTCTTGCTGTAAAAAAATAAATAATATGTAATAGAAATTATTTAGTATATATATTTTTAATTAAGAATATCATAGAATGCAGTCTTATCTTATATTTGGTAATTGACAGAATATTGACAAATAAAGAATACTTGTTCTATATATACATATATACATATATACATATATACATATATATATATATATATATATATATATATATATATATATATATATATATATATATATATACATACATTATATATATATACATATACACATGTGGTCCTAATATTATTAATTTATTCTATAAATAGTTATATTGTTAATTTATATGTTGTCAGCTTCATTTATTTTAACGTATTCAATATTTGATAATGTATATGTTTCTTTAAAATGTACATGATAATAATATAATTATAATTTATATATAAAATTGAAAATTCACCTTTATAAATAACTATTTTATATTTTATAAATATCTTTAAAATTGTCAATAATATATTTATTTTGACTAATACTAACAATTTATTTTTATGTTCTAATATATTAAAATTTAAAGATTTAATAACTTATACAAATATTTTATTCATGCACAATGTACATTTAAAGAAATGCCCAAGCAGAATATCATTATTATTTCCAATATATAATAATGTATACAAAAATACTTTTCATAATTTCAAATTACCTTATATAAAATCAAGCCGTCATCATAAATCATTATCATTTAAAGGCCCTAAATCATGGAATAATTTATGTCTAAATAAATTATTATTCACAATAATTTATATAAAAAACTTTAAAAAATATTAAAAAAACATCTTTTATCAAAATATGAAAATCAATTAAACAATTGATTATCTAATTTTATTTTTGTTTACTGGTATTATTTATTAAACCTTCATCTTGCTTGTTTTAGTTTTTATTTTTTTTCATTTATATTGTTTAGCTATTCTATTCCTTTTATAGTTCGGCATTCAGAATTCAACTCGTTTCTGTGATTTTTTTTATATAACTTTACATCTTTTATTTTTACACTTGACTTATTGATACATATTTTTTATTCTTCACATAATTTATTTTTTACTTGACTTATTGATACATATTTTTATTCTTTACATCTTATTTATTTATATTTACATTTTTTTACTCATGAGAATCTAACTTATCTAGAATATGATGATTGGGGAAGTTCTCGCAAAAACAAATACATTTGTTTATTAACTTCTCCATTATTTCATGCTTTACAACATGAAATAATAAATATGATTTATTATGTAATATATGTAATATATTACTTTATTTAAGTTAATATATTATATATATATATATATATATATATATATATATATATATATATATATATATATATATATATATATGTCTGTATATGTGTATATATTGTATATGTATTTGTTTTTTTTTTATATATTCAGCTTTATAATTAATAAACTTCTTTTAAATAATTTAAATCCATTTTCTTAATATATTTATAATCAATGGTTACATTATTACAAAGATTTTCAGAAGTAAAGATGGTTCACTTGACCAAATTATTTTATATGATAATCATACATTATAATAATTATAATAATTATATAATAATTGGTAGGTAGGCAAAACTTAAATAACTATACATAACAAAGTTCATGCGCGTCTCTCAATTCGTGCGTCGCGCTAATATATTATTCCTAGTTACTAATTACTTTGTATAGGCTCACTTCGGTATATAAATCAGCTAAACAAACTGAAGAATAAAACTAAACCAAATAAATCAAACAACCTAAAATATCAATCTGCAAATATTAATTAATCAATTAAAATGAATGGTGTATTACACTGTATACGTATATTTTTATAAAGTCATTATTCCATATATACATGTTTTCATATAGATTTTATTTTCGTGTGCATTAGAGCCTATCATACAAACTTTGCTATTTATAGTTATTTAATTGTTGCCTACCGTCCGTATTCCCGATTATAATAATTATTATATATTAATATATTATTATAATAATTATATATTAATTTTCAATCAAATATATTTAATATATTATAAATATATATATTAATATATATATATATATTATGTCAGATAAATCATTACTAGATTCTGATAGCTATACTTGTGTTAGTTCGGCGTGGAAAACATGTTCATAGTTAGATCACTTATTATCCACTTTTGATATGCATTTATCCATTTTAGATATTAAAATTGATTACTCCTTTATATTATCAGATCATCATCCATTAGTTTTTATCATAAATCAGAATACTATTCCTAGCTCAATTAGCTATAATAATAGTATTATTCATAACAAAATTCAATGGAATAGACTTGATAAGAAACAAATTTTGAAATATAATATTGATACTAAGTTTACCTTAGGAAAATTAATTAATGATATATATTCTTTTGATAGTAATATTAATTATTCGGATTACTTATATAATTCTTTATTGAGTATTCTTGTATATTGTTCTAACGATATATATTCAGTAGCTAATAAATGTAAATATGCACGTATGGAGTGGAATAATAATGTACATGAGAAACATGTTATTGCCAGAGCTTACTATTTAACTTGGAAATGTAATAATAAACCCTTGGCTGGAATATGCTATGATAATATGGTTAATTCGAGAACAAATTTCAAATACGAATTGCGACGTAGTAAATTGATATCTAATCAATCAGAATCTAATAAGATTGCCTTAAAATTAATTAAAAATCGTAATAATTTTTGGAAGGTGATTTCAAACAATCTGAAGAAAAAAAACTCTTCCGCACCAAATAACATTGAAAATGAATATGGTATAGTTAATATTACTAAATTCTGGTATAATTATTTTAATAATTTATTTAACAGTACTACTGATATACCTTATCCTTACAATACTATTAATGTTAATGACATTGAATATACTAACTATGCTGAAATTTCATCTATAATTAAATCAATTAAAGGGGGTAAAGCTATAGGCCCTGATGGAATATCTATAGAACATATTTCTCACGCGAATAGTTTTGTAATTAAATTAATAATGCTACTAATTAATAATATGTTGCGGCATTCGTATTTCCCGAAGAAGCTAATGTTATCTTATATTTACCTATAGTTAAAAATAAAAATAAAAGGTCGAATGATTCCACTAATTATCGGCCTATATGTATATCTAATATTATCTGTAAGATAATTGAAAAGGTGATACATAATAGAATATCTTCATTATTAATTACTATGGATAATCAATTTGGCTTTAAAAAAATCTTGGTACTGAAATGTGTGTGTTTGCCCTTAAGCAATATTTAACAGATTATAATAATAATAACACTAATATGTTCGTAGCATTTTTAGATGCTTCCAAAGCTTTTGATAAAATTAATCAAAACATTTTATTTCAAAGATTAAAAGATAATAATATTCCTTTATACATAATTCATTTTTTAAATTACTGGTATAGAAACCAACGAATATATATTAAATGGTGTAATAATTCATCGGATAGCTTTCCTGTTACAAGGGGTGTTCGTCAAGGTGGCATTCTCTCACCATTGTTATTTAATTTATATACTAATCCTATGATTAAGAAATTATATGAAATACATTCAGGTTATTGCTTAAATGGAAATATCATAAATAATCTATGTTATGCAGATGATACAGCATTATTTTCACCATCACTAAGGGGTTTGCAGTTGTTGATAAGTTGTTGTGAAGAGTTTGCTAACCATAACCACATAACGTTTAATATTGATAAATCGGTTATTTTACCAATTTATTTTGATAAATCATATCATAATCCTGTGAAATTATATATAGATAATAAACTTCTAAAAGTTTTCAAATCATATAGATATCTTGGACATTGGATTTCAGAGGACTTATCTGATGATATTGATATATATAGTAATATTAAACAGTTATATAAACAAAGCTATGCAATATCATATAACTTTAATCATTGCTCTAAGGATACACAAATTATTCTATTTAAAACATTTGTTTCTAATATATACCTTAGTAGCATATGGATACCAAATAGATATTGCATGGCTAAACTTAATATAGCATATAATAATGTTTATCGTATTGTTATGAATTACAGACGTAGAAATAGTGCCTCTTTAATGTTTTTTAACGATTATGTTAATAATTTAACTGTTAAATTACGCAAGTCATATTATTCGCTATATAAACGAATACAATTATCATGTAATTCACTAATTGTTCAATTATATGAATATAATATTGTGTTCCCATCGCCACTGTTTACCATGTGGTATAACTCATTGTTTGTATAGTATTTTAAATTTCGTATCTTAGATTAATTGTTTTTTTTTAGTTTATTCTTTTTAATTTTCGTTTATATTCTATGGACCTCTGTATTTCATGTCTGATTTAAAAAAATAAATAAAATAAATATATAATATAATATTGTATGTGTGGTATGGTATACGATAATAACAGGCAGGTTTCCTATTATTTCCATAATTATTATAAATTATTTAAAATATTTGTTAATAATTTATTTCAAATTAATAATTTTAAATTAAATTTACCTTCATTCTGATCTAGTTGATTATCAACTTGATACCAATGATTTTGCGAAGCAAACCTTCGGAAAATCTTTGTTGATACCCTAAAAAACACACAAACTAATTATAATGTTGTATTAACGGTATAAAATTAAACTATATAAGAGAATATAATTAATTAATTAAACGAAATAATTTCGTATTAACGGTATAAAATTAAACTATATAAGATACTATAATTAATGAATTAAACGAAATATAAATCTAGGGGATTCAAATAAAACAATTTTGTTTATAAATATACAAGGATAATAGGCTTGGTAGTATAAAATAAGAAAACCCAGAGGATTTTCCGGAAAATCCCTGAGTTATAAATTGAGATTATGTATAAACAAATATACAAGTATACCAAGACATCCTATAACCTCGAGGTTATAGGAGGTCTTGAGTATACTTGAGTAAAACTCATGACATTTTATATTTGAGTAAAAGTCGAGATCATCACATAAATATAAACTTGAGATTTTATATTTGAGTAAAACTCGGGAATAACTCAATACACTCGAGTTATTTTAAATGTATCAAATAAAACTAGAGATTAACTCAAGTTTTGAATACTGGTTATTGTTACATTTTAGAATATTAAAAATATATAAAATTTTACATTGAAAATATATTTTCATATAAAATATATATCTATTGATTTCTTATTGTTATCGAATTTATGTAATTTAAAGAAAAATGGTTCTAATTATAAAATAATTTTATATTCTTAAAACACTATAAATTAAATATATATTGTATTCAAAAATCATAGAGCTAGAGAGAAATTTCTTTCTATGTCAAAAATGTACATAATTTTTAATTTATAATAGTAATATATTTACTAAATTGACATTTAAACAAATATAAACTATATAAATAGAATTTAAATAATTAATTAAATAACAGGTAATATCATTTCACGTATTCATTATCGTGACATATCTTTCCTTCGGAAAATCTTTGTATTAATCATAGAGCTAGAGAGTAATCGTTCTTTCTAGCTCTATGGTATTAATACACACATTAAAAATGGACGAATCATCTATTTAAATATATATAAATAAAATATAAATAGATAGATTTTAAATTAGAGGATGATATTTCTTGAGATTACCTATGTCAAGACCTCCTATAACCTCGATGTTATATGGAGTCTAGCCTATGTAGTGAATATAATTAAATTAGCTAGAATAGAATTAGGTATGTTGATAACAAATATATATATATGAATATATAGTGTATTACTAATTATAACTCAGATAATATAATTAATATTTTATATCAGTTTTAATATATAGCTGAAGTACTACAGGTCCTTAGGCTATAGGTCTTAAAACAATATGTTGATGTGAACTTGAAATTGTTTATAAATAAATGATTGACTCTCGTTAAAACCATGGGTGCATTAACATGAGATATACTTCAAAGGTACATTAGAGCCAGCTGGTTATAATTATAAGTGAAAACTTCATCTACATTTACAGATATATAATAATAATATATTAAATATATAATTTATTAAATAGATGAAGATTATATTATCAGTGTGAAATACTATATAATTACTTAACATCATACATTGTATACACGTAATTATTATCAAGACCTCCTATAACCTCGATGTTATAGGAGGTCTTGTTATTATATATCTCATCTACGTCCATGAATAATTCTGATTGAGTGTGTTTAATTATAGATAGAATGTTATTAACATATCTGATAGTTGTTGATTAAATTTGAAAAATAATAATTTGCATATTTATAGGAAATTATCTCATTATGGTTAATAATATATATTTAATATAAATTAATGTATTATAGTTTATTTTTAATAGTTTAGTATATGCATATGTATATAATATAAACTTTAAATAACATATTTAAAATTTAAATACCAAGTTTTCATTCGTTTACTAGGTCGGATAATAACCGAATAATTACTATCTTGAAATTCTAGTGGATTCATATTAAGTTTGGCGTACGTTATACATACTAGTTCATAATAAATATGAAATACATACATTATTATATTAATAAAAATATGATAAATATAATTATATAAAAATGTATTAGTATATTTTAATATAATTTTTTTATAATTATATTTTTATTGTAACAAATTGTTAAACAATTATAATAATTGTTTATTTTTATAATAATTATTATTCAATTATTTCAATTATACAATAAATTATTGTTTACAATTTTTATAGTTTTATGATAATCATCACTACATATTAGGATATTAGTAATATAATAATGTGTATCTACTATCACCTCTTATATTTAACTTATAATGATTACAGCTAAGTTAGCTGAGCTAACTAAACGAAAAATTCCTATAGTTAAAATAAAAGAGGTGCTAGTTACTAGCAGCTAGTAGATACACATTATTATATTACGAATAGCCTAATATGTATTGATTATATTTAGTTTATATAAACTCAATCAATATTATATCTTTAATATACATTGTATATTACAATATATATTCCATATACGATTGAATATAAACACGCAGTTATATATACAATGTATTAACATCAATTCATACCCAATATTAAGTATAGTCGTTTAATCATTATTCCGAAATGATGTTGTTATATCATTATTGTAATGAAATTAGATATGTATATACAGTATATAATATACAGTATATAATATACTATATAATATAGTATATAGTTCAGTTAAACTACGTAGCGTATTCTTTACACATTGTTTCGTTCATCAGCAATATTCAACGTAATTTAATATACATTTATAAAATTGCGTTATTTAACCAAATATTATCATTTTGATAGATAGATAGATTAGATAGATTAATAGTTTATTATATGTACAAATGATATGGGTATGTGGGATAGGGTTAGGGGTAACAAGTAAGTACATATAATGAGACATGAAACACGGATGAACAAAACAAAAAGGAAAAAATAGAATATATACAATAAAAAACATATTGAATTAATCATGCCTCTAGTATTGATAACATGTGATATGTTGGTTTAATTGGTTGTAATATGAATATGGAGACGGCGCTTGTCACACATGGTGAGGAATCGACTTTCAGGAAAGGGTGGATCACTTCCTGTGTCGTAGGGCGATCTTTACCCATGATTATTTTTTAAATAATACTGTTCTAATGTTATTTCAAATTAATATGTTAAATGTTATATTCATTGATTCACATAGAATATGTATATGCATTCTATGATACCATGGAATAATCTTTAACAAATAATATTAATAAAAATGTTATATTTATTTTTAAAAAGGGTATATAAATTATATTTCTATAGGTTATATGTTAATAATGTAGAAGGCTATTAAATATTTAAGTAATTATTATATTTAATCGCATTCTACATATTAATATAATATACCATACACTTATTTAAAAATCCATTTATATCTATACTCTTTGATAAAGTTAACATTAACACACACATATATATATATATATATATATATATATATATATATATATATATATATATGTATACTATAATATTAATGTGAGTACCATTATAGTGCATCGTATACATAATCGCAGGATGCCTTACTAAAATGAAGTTCACGTCGTTAAGTGAACGCATTAGTTCAGCCTGTTTTCGTTATTATCTCGAATTGACTTAATTTTCATAACACTGATATCGTCTGAGATTATTAATATAATAGAAATAGATTGGTGCGTGTATGTGTGTATGTTAATTACGTGTGTGTATCACTTCACCTCAGCATGGACGACTCAAAGAACGCTCCAGCAAGGAGAGTCTCGAAGCCAGAGACAAAGAGAGATCGCATAAATTACGCTTGTTCGACGGAGCTATGGATGTTATATTCAAAAAGGTCGGTCTACTTTAGTTGTTATAATCGTGTTCTTCGTATTCATTTATTAATCCATTGTAAAATAAAGTAATGGATACTATTATAAGTTACGTAGAATTTTTATAATCTATTAAATAGGATGGAAAATATGTGGATAGAAATTATTAATTTTTCTCAAAATATATATATTTATATAGTTTATTAATCATTAAAACTTCATAACTATAACATCACAAATATTCAACTAATAGATGGGATTAATGTAAGTTCTTATGGATCGAGTATATCGACAATATATTTATTAGAGAAAATATATAAAAATGAGAGGTACATTTAAGACTTAAATTTTAAGTTATTTATTTTCATAAAATAATAGTATAAATACAGGTTTTAAAATGTCTAAATATGAGAGTAAGGCTCAATCAGCATGCCAGTAAGAATGATTATAAGCGTGACTAGTAAGCATGATTATACGTATAACAGCTTCAGCTTCATTCTAGTAGAGGTAAATTACTTGTGTCTGGTTTAATATCATTAAACATTAAGTTAATAAAAGTAGTGAGTGATGTCTAGTAGCAGTAGCGATGTTAAATGGAATAGAGTGTACATCTATATTGAGACATTCATTACTTTTGAAATGAATATCATGTGTCGGTTACCGCTGTAGCGCAGAGAAATCCATTCTAATTGTTGTTTTAGATAATAATTGTAGTTTTCACATATATATATATATATATCATAACTGTTAATGTAATCCTTAATTCCATTAGTATTTATGAAATATATTATAATAAGTTATAATAAATAATATTTATTACCTAATATGATATATATTATAATTATGCATAGCGTTGATGGTTCAGTAGCCTTATCTAAATGTGAGTGTCGTCTTTAATCCCAGTTTAAGCGTAATATAAATGCACGATACATAGATAAAATAACTTTATACGTGCATCAAAGTAATATATATGTGCATCAAAGTTATACATATTTGCATCAAAGTTATGCAATATTTTACCGAGTAGATATTTAGTACATTATTCATCGATGATAACTCGCAAAGATGATTACCTTCGACAGAGGTCATGTAATGAATACGACGAGGAGTTGATGTACATGACAGGCGAAGTGTTACATAAGAACGTCGACATAACAACACTGTGGAACATACGCAGACTGTCAATAGAGCGTAGACTTTCCGACGACAATAGGTAAGCATCGTCACGGTAACCAGACGTTGCCGCCGCCGTCGTGTTCGGTGGTGTTTACTCCGATGTCGTACTCGATAGTGTGTTTCATGTTTGTTTGATATTTGATTTCGTAGATGCTGGTATATTTATTGAGTTGTAGATTAGAATGTATTATTCCGGCCTGAAATATAATGTCAATAATAATCATTAATAATAATAAAGTCATTTAATAAATTAATGGTTTAGTATATTCTAATAAATAACCTGATATGTTAACATAATCAGTGATAAATTATACTCTAATTCATTTTAAAATATAATTACATACAAATTGTAGTGTGTTAATTTAATTTAATGTTAATTTAATCTATAATCAGGGTTAGTGGTTGTTTTGGTTTTTAAAAAACGGTATATTTTAATTAATATATAATTTTACAATAATTTTGTATAAAAAGATCAAAAAAACCAAATAAACCAAAAAAAAACGTCAATAAATCGACCAATAATTGTTTGATGATATCCTGCATACAATTATATAATCAAATTATACGATGGTAAATTAATAATTCGATTCAATGGGCCTATCAATTAATATAATATACAATCAAATATACCATACTAACCATCTATACTAGTAGATTAGTAGTAAGATTTAAATGTATGCAAAGCTTCATGCTACCAACTACTACATTTAGATACATAATACTCATTTATTAGAATTGTTTTATTTATAACAGTATAATAAATAAAAATAAAAAGATTCGATACTGTTTTACCTTCAACAGCTTCAAATTAAGATCTAACCATGTTCTTTAGTTGTCACCGCGTGTGTATAATAACGTCGTCGTCGTAGGTTGGAAACCTGCAAGTCTTTGTTCGACAAGGAGCATCAGCTCACGGAGGCGTGTCTAAAACAGAACCCCAAGTCGTACAGCGTGTGGGCGCACCGCGTTTGGATGCTACAGGTCCTAGCCTGCGGATACTATCGATGCGATGAAGACGCAACTAAGGCCCCCGCCGCGACGGGTTCAGACCCGGAGTCCTGTACCTCGGTGGATCCGGTGGCGGGGGGAGATTGCCCTCCCCCCCCTCCGACTCCCACTAACGACTCCACAGGTTAGTGTTCATCCTTTATCTTCGGGTGGCTTAGGTTGTGATTATTGTAGCAGGTCAGATGGTCAGATGGTCAGATGGACACATTGCGTAGATATAACCGTAGTCTGTTCATATATACACACGCTACAAATGCACACCCTTAGCTGCGGTTGTTATCATTGTTAATCTTCTCACCGTATTCAGGCTAATATCACCCACACACTAATGTATCACGTATCCACAGTCTCTATCGATGAAGCGTCAGAAGAAAGCACCACCTCCGCCACCCCCATTGACACCACCACCCCTCCTGCCTCCATCACCCCCACCACGACAACCGCCACCCCTACCTCCGCCGCTGCTTCTCTCATTCCAAGCGGTGTGATAGACTTTCAGTTCTCGTGTTGGAGGAATGAGCTTCAACTCTGTAACCTGTTCCTCGAGTACGATGACCGTAACTGTTAGTAGTGGTCAAGTGCATGGTAGTGGTCAAGTGTGTAGTGATGCATGTGTTTATAAGGATGATAGTGATGAAGTTGATGATGATGATGATGGTAGTAATGATAGTAAAGATGATGATGGTAGTAATGATAGTGAAGATGATGACTATATATGAATATATCCCGCCGTATACTGGGCAGAGTTTCCATTAATAATCGATACAGCTCTTCTTATTCATTTCAGTAATTGTTATCAATATATTCAAATTCTCAATGTTAATTCAATATATGTCATTCATCTACTGCTGTTCTTCTCTTTATTTCATACGTCTTATTTCTAATAATTAACTTAATATCAATAATGTTCTGTGCGTTAATATTAGTACACTTTATTATCGACTATAGTCACACATTTCTAGTTATATACCAACATTAATGATAGCATAGCTACTCTCTCTCTTTCTCTCTCTCTCTCTCACACTCTCTCTCTCTCACTCTCTCTCTCTCACTCTCTCTCTCTCACTCTCTCTCCCTCTCCCTCTCACTTTCTCTCTCTCTCTATCTCATGATGTCAATGAAAACAAAGCTAATTATTTATTTGTAAATTAAAAATGTATTAATTTGTAAGTAATTTCATTCACAAAATTACAAAATAAGTTATTAAATAAAACATATAAATATGTTTTTAACATTTAAAATTTATTTATAATTTATTTATAAGCATGTTATACATTTTTTTTGAAATTCTAACTAATAACCAACCTTGTAACCTTGTAACCAATTTGTTTAGACACTGCGATCAATATCAGTAATGAGTTTTCGGCGGTGTATCGTATATTAATTATTATAAGCTATATTAAATAGATGTGTTTTCAATTTGACTTTAAAGGTGTGGTCAGAAACTATAGATCTAATTGAGTGAGGTAGGGAGTTCCATAGTTTAGGTGCTATTATAGAAAAAGAAGATTCCTGTTTTTTATTAAGTGATAAAGTTATTGGTATATTTGTATTTATGTATTGTTCGTTGTGGTCGGGATGACTTGTAGTTCGTAAGTAGTTCAGTAAGATAGTCAGGTTTATTATTATGGGTGGCATGGTGGGTCAGTAGGAGTAATTTGTATTGTATGCGGTAAGGGATGGGTAGCCAGTGAATGGATTTCATATAAGGTGTGATATGTTGTCTTGAGTATTTTTTTATCCTGAAAATGGTTCTGATGGCTCTATATTGTAATTTAGTGAGCATTTTGATAGTATGTGCTGGGAGTAAATTTAAAGTAGAGTTACAGTAGTCAAGTCGGGGCAGTATTAAGGAAGTAACTAGTAGTTTGGCAAGTTCAGTAGTTATAGAAGGTCTAATAAGTCGGATCGTATGTAAGGTATAATTAATGGACTTCGATATATTAGTTATATGTGGTAGATAAGACAGCTTATGGTCAAGTGTGAGGCCGATGTTTTTAGCTTGGGTAGAGTATTCTATAATGTGATTATTAATAATAATAGGTGGTATGGAATGATGTCCTTGGGATGTATTTATTAATAAAGCTTTTGTTTTAAGGCTATTCAATAGTAGAGAGTTATTTGAAAGCCATTTATTAATGTCATTAATGCATTTATTTATAGTATTTATGTTATTGATTGGGTCAGGTAAATTGCAGTATAGCTGTAAGTCATCCGCATATGAGTGAAAGTGTATATCGGGGTATTCGTCAAGTAAGTAAAGTAAAGGGGAAATATATATATTAAAGAGAATTGGACCTAAAACAGAACCTTGGGGTACACCATGAGTTGTGTGGAGGGGTTCTGTTATGGCGTTATCTATACATATAGAAAAGGATCTGTTAATTAGGTAGGATGTAAACCAACTAAGGACAGAATCTTTAATACCAATGTTCTCTAATCTTCGAATAAGAATATTATGGTCTAACGTATCGAAAGCTGACGACAAGTCAAGTAGAATCAGTATGGTGGGAGTATTTTTTGGAAATAGTAGTATATTGTTTAAAGTATGGAGTAGTGAAGTTTCAGTGCTCTTGTCCGTTGTATAAGCACTTTGTAATTTATTCAGTATGTTATTATTATTGATGTATGTTCTAAGTTGTTTAGCAATTATTCTTTAAATTGTCTTAGATATGAAAGAAAGGTTGGATATGGGACGATAATTAGAAAGAGTTGACCTATCAATGGACTGGTTTTTAGGGATGGGAATTACATGGGCATATTTCATGTGGGATGGGAAGATACCTGCAGTTAGTGAGCGATCGATAATTTTTTTGTAGAATGGAGAAAGAAGGGATGAAAGAGAATGTAATAAACATAATGGAATTGAGTCTAGTTTACATGTAGATTTAACTGTTAATAAAAGATTATTGATATTGATAATGGTTGGTAATGAAAAAGTGGAAAATGAGTATATTGGGCTTGATATTGGTGGGATGCAGGGTCGAGGGAGAGTATCTATGATTGATGATGTTTTTATGTAAAAGTAAGAGTCAAAGTTAGTCGCATTAGTTAAAGGGGAGTTATCAGGCAGTATTCGTTTTGTCAGATTTCCTAGTAGTGTTGACGATATTCTAAATAATTTCTTAGTATCTTTTCCAGCTGATTTAATTTGATCTATGTAATATTTATTTTTAGCAGTTTTTATTAATTTTCTATAATTAGAAAGTGAATGTTTAAAAATATTTAAATCATTTGAGCTTTTGGATTTTCGCCAATTCCTTTCTTTAATTCTAAGTGAGCGTTTTGCTGTGTGTAACGAATTATTGAACCATAACGTATTATGTCGTGCTGTATAAGTTTTAGTGATAATAGGGGCATCTTTATCTAGGACAAGACTAAGGTTACTATCAAAGCTGTCTATATGAGATGAATCTGTTATATTGTTGTACAAAATGTTGAAGTCATTTATATAATTAGCAATATTTATATTATCTAATTTTCTGTAGTGAACTTTCTTGGATGGTCTGATTGACCTAATACAATGTGTATTGAATATCAATTTTAAATATATACTGTATCATACATTATGATTCATAATGCAAGCGTAACATAAATATTTCTAATAATAGATATAAGCAGATTCTGTTCTGTCCATGTAATTACCTTGCAACACTAATTAATGATACCCTACCTATACTTTCAGTTCATTGTTGGGATCATCGCAGGTTCATAGTGAAGAATTCGCCCTGTCGTGTCACAGATGAACAGGAAATGAAGTATTCAACTAAAAAAATAAATTCCAATTTCTCCAATTTTAGCTCTTGGCACTACAGGAGTAGTTTATTCAAACGGGGAAACGTTGAGTTTGATATCAAGGAAGGTTAGTCAGTGTATATTTGTTAGTGTTTATTTACCACTATCATTGAGCTATTTCCGCTATCTACATCTGAAAGTGAATAGGTAGTTAAAAGGAAGTATAACTTATTTAATCTATTAACAAATCATCAGAAAATATGTAATTTTACCAATTTACTAAATTTAAATATATACGTACATTTTTCAGAAAATCTTATATTATAAATGTCATTATTAATCGTGTTTCATAAAATATATCAGGATTTATGTATACATTAATTCGTACTAAAATATATGTTTTACTTAGTACATTATATACGTTCTAATTTATTTGGCAGAGTTTTCCCTGGTGGAGAATGCGGCGTTCACTGACCCTGATGATCAGAGTATATGGTTCTACCATCGGTGGCTCATCAGTAAAGGTTCATAACAAGCATAATAATCATGTCTATAAGGCAGTGTTTCTACACTGGTATTCAACACAATAATAAATGGCACCCTTCGTATCTAATAATGTGATTTAATACGCCCGATATGTACATTTATAGGGATTTAATGCATATTGGGTAGTAAGTTACAAATAGCTCTTATTATAATTTTAATATAGGTAATTCTATCATTTGTTTATATGAACGGAGAGTAATTATATTTACCTATAAAATGTACGTTTTTTGTGTGTATATTTTTTTCAGTTGTTATGTTTTATATAACGTTTAAGGGATGCACTCCTTGTTTTGGTGACAATAATTGTATATTTCAATACAAATTTAATTCATAATACTACTCTATGATATGTTTTTAATATCTGTAAAACAATTATTCGTGAAAACAGTCTATAAATGACATAAAAAGTGGTTTTTTGGATTCATAATAAAATATATAATTATTTAATTTAGATGCCGAACTGATACATTTTATTTTACTGTCTATAACTTATATATTATAGTATTTGTAATCCTATATCATGTGATCTTACTGATCAATGATATAGCAGTTACACATAACAGCTATATATGTAATATAATATAAATTATCATATTATATTTTTATTGTTACCAAACTTCAAATTCTATTTTCTCTAAATAATGAATTCACACTAACAGTGCATGTACAAAGGTTATTCATATAAAAACTATTATAGCTATATTCTAATTTTTGTGTGAATTATACAAAGAACAGTTATTTTATCTGTTACAGTGATACAATAGATATCTTTCATAAATGTTATTTTCTAATAATAGTAAAAATACAATGTCTAGAATAAATAAAAATTTAAAACAGTACTTAATATTTATATACACACAATAGGCTATATATAATAAATATTATAAATATATGTCTATTATAGTATACAATGTATATATTATAAATACAATAGAAAAAAAAACAGATTTATTCAATGAATAGAATTCTGAGCTACTATTAAGACCATATACTGCCTACCTATTTACATGGTAAACTGTGCAATGGTGTGCACACTGTGACATCCCCTTAATTAAGGATAGGTGTGACTTCTGAAATTGAGAAGACAAAAATGTTGTTTTAAATTTTTGTATATAAATTATTAAAATATTATAAAATATTCATAATTTTATCTTTTATTTTCAAAAGAATAATATTTTATTAGAATAATTTTAAATTAAATATTTTATATTATATAAAAAAATGCAATTATAGATCTATATAATTTCTATCATTATGTTCATTGAATTATGATTAATATTTAGTTATTTATTTATATCGTAAGCGTAATTGTAGCGTATTTTATTAAAACACGACTTGAATAAATAAATTTAAAAAAAGTTAATACACTTTTAGTAGACCACTATTTTCCATAAATATAAAAATCTATTTATAGAACAGAGGTGGCAGACCTACCCTTAACAAATTATTGATTTTTTAATAAAATAATTATATTTAACAAATTTAAAATTAATTTCATTAATGAAGTTATACACATTTTCTAAAAAAAAAACATGGGTTTATTGACCTAGTTATTATCTATTCTGAAAATTGTATTATTATATTTGCAATATTGAATAATGTGAGCCTTTTTAGCTGTATGTATATTCCAGAAAAAATCAAGATTCAAGTACATTTTTAATATACTATTAGGATTACAAATTATATGTATTAATTGCTTAGAAAATAATATATATATATACATATAAAATTACAGATATTTGTAATAAAAAAAATCTGCTTTCAAAAATATTTAATAACTGACCATACTAAACGTCTACTGAAAACTAAATGATTTCACTGAACAAATGTGTAATCTTCATCATCATCATCATGTATTATGTTTTAATACTTTGGTGTATCATAGGTGTGTGTGTGTGTATGGTGCATCATAGGTGTGTGTGCGGTGTATCACTATGTGTTCTCATACAAATTTGTTATCCGATGATGTTAATTCTTGTGTTTCTAACCAGCTGTCTTACTTTATAGTTTCCTAATTTGTTAACGATATCTGACATTGTATAAGCATCTTACTAAATAGGTCTACATCGCCTACTTTCACTATGCACACACATAACACTAAGCATAACACTAATGCAACCATTAGTAATGGTTGGGGGGCTTAACACATACTAATATGTATATTTTATGTTAACAAATACAAATATTTATTAATTTTGATATACAAATACGAATACATTTTATCAAATACAAATACAAAATACAAATATTAACACATTAAATATAAAATTACATTTTTATCACACCTTATATACATTAGCTCTTCAAATCAACATCTATCATGTCTAAATATTTAATAATTAACTAAATGTATTCTTTGATATCAAAATAATAATCCCTATACCTATACCAGATTGCATAATAATTAATTGAAATCTATTTAAAATATATTTATTTTATAAAGAAAATCAATAAAATAAAAAACTGTAAACAATAGACAGGTTGCTTGGGATAATTTATAACATTCTTTACATTTTCTATAGTATATAAATTTATTTATAGAATTCATAAAATTATTGTTCTATTGTATAATTTCTATTCTTTATACTAATATAATATTAATATAAATTTGTGTACATTCATAAATCAATTGTTTAAATTCTAAATACTAATAAATTATTATTTTAACATATTTTTAAAAGTGTATTTGAAACTGTATTTGATAAAATACACCAAATACAAATATATCACTGAATAATCATTCAAATACAAAATCAAATCAGCATATTTATATAAATATAAAAATCAGCATATACAAATATAAATATGTATTTGACCCCATCCCTGACCATTACACACAACAACAACAACAACAGCGTCCTGTGAACAGAACAAGCCCAGTCTCATAGAACACGAGGTCACCTGGTGTGAACTCTTGCTAGACATGGAGCCTGATAACAAGTGTTAGTCATGTGATCACAACAACCATGTATTTAGTATCTTTGTGTATTATATGTGTATAAATATTGAGTTAAAATAAATAGATATTATGATTACTATTACTATTAATATACAGCTTGTAACCGTTATTTAGTAGTTATGTATAAAGTAAATGTTTTACTACTTCAAGCTATTCATTTTTAATTCTCTGCTAGTGTGGAATGTATCAACATCATGTTATATACATATCCCTCAATACATCAACATCCTGTTATGTCCTTACATGTCCCTCTCAATGCATAATAGGGATAATGATCAGTCTCATCGAAATGTATCGTCTGCTCCCATTGGCCAATAACTCGCAGAAGTTGCTCGGCTTTCTCTCGACCTTGAAAAGGATTGACTTCATACGACGAAACTATTACACACATTTAGGTGATTGCATAATGCATTATATAACAGCACTGTCTATTAGTGCGTTTGTAGTATATTTTATTAATCACTGAATATATTTTTATTTTAAAGTATAATTAGTAAAAATTTCAATTATATCTTAGTATTATTTTGGTAGTATTTCTTTAAATAGTAATACTAAATATTTTCCTAAGGAAAGATATTTAGGCAAATTTGTGTTCTCAATAATATTGACTAGTATTTTTACATTGTGATATTATTTTTGATATCATATATATATATATATATAGGATTACAAAATATAAAGATATATTATTAACAGTATCCATCTAATTTAGTATAATATTGTATAAAAACAAATATATATAAAAAAATGATTATATTTCAATATCAAAAAACGATATATTTAATTTATATTGTATAGGTTATCTTTAGGTATAGGTGTATCTTCAATATGCATCATATTTTATATTAAAATGGATAATTTTATAATGTGAAATAATATGATATGATGTATTGCCACCTAGTGATAACAATTTCAACTAGTCAACAACATGGATACACAGTTTAGTGATGTAGTGCGATATGTTTACTTCATTGGTGATACTAGGTTACGATTACATTAATAAGTTGTGGTTACCATGGTTATATGAATAAATAAATCTGAAGATATAGTTCACTATTTATTTAGATAAAAATATATTTAGTATAAATCATATATATATATATATATGTGTGTGTATAGTGTGTGTATTAATGGACATAATTAAAATGCACTAACACCAAGCGTTTTCCCTATAGATGTATGCATAGATGTACATGCATATCTATCAATTAATTCCTATCATTCGTTTACAGAACATAAATACAGAGAGCGTTAATACCGGGGTCGAGAGGTCAATGCCTACAACACAGCAACATTCGCAATACCATTGTAATCAATCTTGTATCTATACGTGTGTATATACGTACATCGATGATAATAATAAATACATAGAAATAGAATATGTTGTGCATTGTTGACTGATGAATAGGTGGGGAGATCTTCTAGTTGCTTCTCTGCATTCGTGGTTGTCTGTATGTCTCTCTCAGTGAGATCTCAGAGTGAGATCATTTCCTAGGGTATGCTTGGTGTGTGTCCGTACGTGCCTTCCTGTGAGCTAGTCTATGCCACAGAATCCATTACAGTTGTTCTTAGCCACTGTGAGCATCTGAAACATTCGCTCGTAAGTCTCGTAGGCTGGCAGCACCAGTCTGTTGAAACTGTAGCGATGGGCAATCAATGTAGTCGTGTATCGTATGTTGTATTCGATTATTATTAAATAGAACAACAATTGTATATATCATTTTAATAAAGTTAGTATATTTATGAATGTTTAGAAAATCAACAGTTTTTATATATTTTATATATTATAGGTTTTATAAATAATAATAATTTATAATATAGAAAATATATTAATATAATAAAAATATAATAAAGTATTTTGGGATACAAGTAATCTTGGTATAAGGTCGATATAAAGTATAACATCGATATAAAGAAAGTGGATAAGCAATTGACGGACGCAATGCATGTAAAAGATAGATATGCGAATGGCACTTTTATCGATAAATTAACAAAATGGCATTAGTGATTTTGATTGGATATTAGTCATATTATACATGTCAAATATTAAAACAGTAGGCTTATAAATATTAAAGTGACTATCTATAACAATGGATTTATAAATATCATTAAAATAGTATATCTTCAATTTAAATACACAAAATTATGAGGAATGTTGATATGATGTATTTTAAATATATAATTTTATTTTTAGTACATTAAAATTGGTAGTAATTATCAATATATATGTATAAATAAATAATATTAATTTAAAATTTAGTAGGTATTTAGTAGTGGGCTGCGACTCTATCGCAGATTACCATACACTACATTCAAATGTTTATCCACTTTCTTTATATCGATGGGTTATATACATATAACTTGGAGCAAAGTAATTTGTGATGAATTTTAATTATTGTTAAATAACATTATTTACAATAATCATATTATTAATAAATAAGTAGGTAGATAATATCGACTAGATATACTTTTAGTATTAGTATTTATCAATATAATAATATTAAAAACTGTTTGTAATTGATTAGATGGGTTTTACCGATATGAATATAATGTCGTGTCTTTTATTAATATGAGCAGAACATTGAAATGATTTGGGACGACTTGTGCAGTAATTTTGGATGAATTTATGTAATATTAAATCATTATTTTTAGTAATAATATTATTGATAAATGTGCATACATTTAATCATGATATATTTACTTACGCATACTAGGTATATGAGATATATTAATATATATTATAAACATAACATATAAGAGATGATACAAGAAGAGTATGGTATACTACAATATTTAGCATTGATATTTTGTAATAGCTATTCTTATTTACCTGATTATTAGTATTATCATGTATCATATGCTATAATAAGTTCTCATTCAAAATGTATTTCAGTTAGTAATTGCACTTTTAATAATATAATACTTTATGAAGTAAACAACTAAATCTGAGTGGTATTTAATTTATAGTATTTGTCTATATAAATAGCACGAGTATCCATATTGTAAAGAAATAATATTTTATATCACTATAATTATCAAAATATTGCATTTAGTAACAAAATAAAATAAACGTATTACATAAAATCATGTGAAAATGATTAGATAGATACTATATATGTATACTATTAATGAAATATAACTTTAAATCATGCTTTAACCCTTTACATCCGAATATTTTATAATTACATTTCGCCCAGTACCGATCGTATTTAAAAAAAAATATGTATGCATGTTTTTAATAAATTTAAAAAAATAAAATGTGGATATAAATATAAAAAATGTTCTATTACAAGTTATAATTGTTTGGTTTAGTATATAACATAGTTTATTAATCTGGAAACAAATTAGTGATTAATTAATTTTTCAAAATACTATGATCAATTAAAAAGTAACACTTATAATTAATTCTTTAAAATAAAATAATTATATTTCAAACCTAAATTATATAATTTATATTACTAATATTTTGTATATGCATTTAGTTTTATAAAGTGGTAACAATATATAAACCAACAATAAACTGAAGAAATTATATAAATTGAGTCATTATTGAATAATTTAAGTAATAGCGCACAGATAATTTAACATATTTTATCTATTATTAGATTTTTAATTAAAAAATAAAATGTAACACTATAATTCTGTACTATCGGTGTAAATAATATTGTAACGTATCCTTCTCCCAATTTTAATATTACAACGCAGGTTTTATTTATATAATTATGAAAAAATTAGACATCAATTATTTTTCATTAAAAAGTTACAACATAAATAATTAATGGTAATATTTATCTAACTTTTTATCAAATTTTATTTTAATATAAAATACTTTTTATTGAGAAAATATTACTATAATAATATAATAATATAACTATTTATTACAATAATATTTACTTTAGACAGTATTAAAATGGTTTGAACCACCATGGCAAAAACTACAAATTTATTAAATAAATGCATAATAAATATTTATCTTATAGCTATAAGATTAAATTAATTATATTTATTAAAATTAAAAATATAACTTATATTACTTATTTATTGTATACAATATATAAATCATACTGAATAACTCTAAATAATAAAAATTATCCATATATATATTTTTTCAATAAATTCAATTTCTTTGATCACATAAATATTATTCTGAATAACATATATTCAATAAGAATTATTTATATCTATATTATATTATTATTTATAAATACAATTACTTTATTAACATATCTCTGAATATTTATTATTATAATAAAGAATTAATAAAAATAATATTCCAGAAAACAATAATTTTTTTCACAGTATATTTTTTTTGATTTTCTATAGAATTTAATTTAATTTTTAATTGAAATCTATAAAAAATGATAAAATCTGGCTTAAAGGCACCCGGCACTCGTAAAAATAATTCTGAGATTTTTTTATTATGATTTATTTATAATATTTGAAATATTACCTTTAAAATGGTACCAAAATGGTGTGTTTACGTAAAATAAAAGATATAAAAAGAAGTATTTTAAAACACCTATAAAAAAGTAAATACAATAAATATTTTAAAATATTTTAAAATTATTAAATTTATTCGTAACCTTCGCAAAATGCATATTTTTACGAGGTTATACAATCAAATTTAAAAATTTAAAGACTGAATCAAAGATTATTATATGATGTATTAGTGTATAGGTGGCGCTTTTGTTATGAAATATTGGAATTTTGACAGATTGCTTTTATTTTTAATTTTAGTAATGTCTATAATGTATGTATCCTATAAGTTTATTATTCATATAAATTATACAATTTATACAATTTATACTCAATATGCATAACATATACACTAATGCATTACTTTTATATATTTATATATATATATATATATCAATAAAATGTAATAACATATATAAAAAATCTTATTTATTTAAAATATCAATACAATGTATTTATGAAAACTTTAAACTTGATTTACACAATAATTATAATTGCCAATTCTGTTCACTATAATTCTAATTACTTTTGTTATAATGCATTATTTTATATTTTTTTTTTTACACTATATTCATAATATATGTAGCATTATGGTGTACTTCTCATTTATATAGTTATGTATATATTATTATATCAAAAATAACATATTAGTCATTTTTTTATACAATTTATTTATGAAAACTTTAAACTTGATTTACACAAAATAATTATAATTGCCAATTCTGTTCACTATAATTCTAATTACTTTTGTTATAATGCATTATTTTATTTTATTTTTTGTACACTATATTCATAATATATGTAGCATTATGGTGTACGTATCATTTATATAGTTATGTATATATTATTATATCAAAAATAACATATTAGTCATTTTTTTTAGATTTTTGTTAATTTTTTTTTTGTCGTCTAAAATTATATGTATACCATCTAGAAAATTAAAAAACATTACGTGTACTACAAGTATCAGATTAATTACTATAATAATAAAAAAAAATTAAATAATTTTAATAAATATTACTAAGTGATTTAAGTTTTAAAAACTAGTCCTTTTTCCTATCTTTTACATGTAACTGAATCACGAGTGCCGGGTGCCCTTAATTATAATCAATTATGTATTTATAATATAAATATATTTAAATTATATATATTTACAATAAATACATTTGCATTGAAGTTGTAATACGCAGAGTATATATTAATAATAGAAGTTAATAATATATGAACAATACATTTAATAAATTTCATTTATGAATTTATAAATTCATTCTAATTTATTACATGTATTCATATTACATTTTCTATTATAATGGAATAATAATTATTATTCTAATAAATGTATTCTTAATATATAATATTAATAGTTTTATTATTCTATTATAATTCTAATATATGAATTAATAAATAAATGAAATAAAATTATTTGTATCGATAAGGTTTTTGCCATTTTGTTGAGGTTTTTGCCGGTTTTAACCAGTTTTTACCATACAATTACATGGATGATATAGGTTTTTGCCATTTTCGTATTTGCCTGGCAAAAACAGGTTTTTATTATAAATTCCAGAACACTGACTTTAGTTACTATACACAATAAATATTCAAGCTATTTTATATATTAAAATGAATTTATTATATAACACAAATGATATTAGTTTTTCAATTTTAATTAATATAATTCTTATATTATATATTAATTTTATTTCCAAAAAAACCTCATATAAGGTTAAATTATACCAATCAACTTGAAAACTAAGATATGAAACTTATTTTTTTTAAATTTGATCCAAAAGAAAACATTTCATTATATAATTTTGATATATTTAAATAATAAAATGGACTAATATATGATATGTAGTAATATCATAAAGTTGCTCAACAGAAATCAACAGCTCTGCATTTTGTAACACAATAAAAATCAACAGCTCGGATGCAAAGGGTTAAATGATTAAAGTTGGGTTATCGATAAATACTAATAGTATATATAGTAATACATGTGTATTAATTATATTATTTGTTTATTACTTAAAGTCATCCTAAATTACTTATTAGTGTCATATTATCATAGATTTGTATTTTACCTAGATCGGTATTGTTATATCTCGCTATTGTAAAATTCTTCAACATACATGGTACCTCGATTTAGGTATCTTAAGATGGCCGATCATCACATGCATTTATATTTATTTATAGTATATATTTATACTGCAATATAATTGCAACATTTAATTTGATTAAATAATACTTTATATGTGATGGTCGGCCATCTTAAGTGACCTAAATCGAGGCACCATGTCTGTTGAAGAAAAATCACCAGACTACCAATCTAGTTATTCTACCAAACTATAAATCTATGCATATTACCCGTATTAGTATTTTATTGAGTTATTATGTTGTATTTTTATTAAGGGCACGCGGCACGGGTTTTTCGTTTACATGTAAAAGATACAAAAAAGGGCTAATTTTCAAAACTTAATTCACTAAGTAATTTATATTAAAATTATTAAATTTTATCTTTTTAGTTGTATACTAATTAATCTGATAATTGTTAATCATAATTTCCAAGTTTTTATTTTTAATAATCTAAGAGTTATGCATATGTATGTACATGACCTACAAAATATCAACAAAAATGTTACCAAAATACTATTTTAAAAATAAATATAAATTCTTATCAATACAAAAACTAGAATAATAAAGCTACATATGTTATGGATATAATGCAAAAATAATTAAATAGAATAAAACAATATTACTAAACTTATTGAAATTATAGTGAACGTAGTTGGTAAAAATAATTATTTTGTATAAATCAAGTTTAAAGTTAAATTAAATTGTATTGATATGTTACAAATAAATGACATATATATATATGAATTAATACACAGGTATATCTATGTATATTGAATGTGTATACATGTAATATATATATATATATATATATATCAGTTTAGTTATAGAAAATTAATAGATATATATTGTAGAATTTATATAATATATACTAATTTTATAAAAAAAACAGTTATAAATAATATAAATAATACATCATATAATTATAACACACATTTTTCAAAAGATCGCTACCTGTCACAATTTATATTTCATAATAAAAGCGCCACCTATACACTAATGCATCATATACTAATCTTTCCTTTAGTTTTAAAATTTTAAAATGTTATCTTATAACCATGTAATAATATGCATTTTACGAATTCACATATATAAGAAATAAATTATTTTAATATATTTATTACAAATATTATTTGTTATTTATAGTTGTTTTAAAATGCTTCTTTTTATCAGTTTTATTTTACGTAAACAAACCATTTATATACCATTTTAAAGATAATATTTCAAATATTATAAATAAATAATAATAAAATAATACGAAAATTATATTTTTTCATGATTTTTACCCATGCCACGTGCCCTTAAGATAAAACAACACAAGTATTTATATGACCTCATTCTTGATGATACTATCGGTTGATAAATTATTCATTAGTTAAATTTTTAAATTATATAATATATATAACTATATATAATTATATATACCCGATGAAACAGGATTAATAACAAAGAGACTAGTGATTAAAATAATAATTGTAATGTATTCCATTTATGAAGTCTATTGAATCAGTTTCACTATTGATGTACTGACCAGGTATGAGCGACGGGCAGCATCATGTGATCGCTTAACTGGATAGTGAACTGCTGGATGTTATCGTTACTGGAGAGGTCTTTGAAGCCCGTTAGGGGCAGTCTACTCGACCCGGTTACGAACTGAAGTAGGTGGCACCTCTGCTCGTTATCGAAAGATCTCACCACCTGGGGTTAGGGTAGGGTTGATGTGGGGTTAGGGTGTGGTGTGGTGTTAGATGTGTGGTGAGGGTGAGGGTTAGGGTTAGGTGGGGTATCAGGTGTGTGGTGTGTGGTTAGATGTGGGGTTAGTTGTTGGTGTGGGGTTAGGGTGTGGTGTGGGGTATCAAGTGATACAACCACCATCGCATGTACGAAAACTCATGATTGAAGTAGAAGGAAGTAGCCAGAGTTGTTTGATTTAAATCAATTGATTTAAATCATTTGATTAAATCAATGATTTTTTTGATTTTTTTGAAGGCAAAAATCATGATTTTTTTGATTTTTTTGATTTTTTTTGATTATAAATCAACTTTTTTATAATTTGATAAAATGTAATTAATAGTTTGGATTACTATTATTAACAAATCTAATAAATAAAACTGATTAAATAATATAAAATTTGTATTGAAAAATTTATTTATTTATTCTATCAAAAAAATCAAAAAAATCATGATTTTTTTGATTTTTTTGATTATAAATCAACTTTTTTATAATTTGATAAAATGTAATTAATAGTTTGGATTACTATTATTAATAAATCTAATAAATAAAACTGATTAAATAATATAAAATTTGTATTGATAAATTTATTTATTTATTCTATCAAAAAAATCAAAAAAATCAAAAAAATCAAATAAATCAAAAAAATCAATGTGATTTTGATTTTTTTGATTTTTTTAAAAAAATCATGATTTTTTCCAACTCTGGAAGTAGCTAGCTTGGTTAGCTATTGTTCATACATTAAAGGGGACATGCGCTGTTAGCTGGTTTACATGTACAAGAAAATAGTTATTTTTAAAGGTTATAAACTTAAATTGTACTATTTTTTTATAATATTTGTTTGTATATATCAATACAAATTAGTTTAATTATATTTACTATTGATTATTTTGTAGTGTATATATATATCACAATTTTATATACTATAAAATAATCAATCGTATATACAATAAAACTAAGTATTATTGATATATAAAAACACAAATTTCCGCGCTTCCCTTTAATGATCTATTCAATTCAGGAATATATACTATGATTTTACTATGTCTTGCTTACAATTAAAAATAAAAATAATTATCAAATAGAACTTAATTTATTTATCCAAATGATAAATATTTATTAAATATCATTAAAAGAAAAATATATATTTTAATCATGATAATAATATGAAACAAATATAAATAGTAATAAATATAAATAGTAGTTATATCTGCATATATTAGATGAAACCATAGTACCAGGGGGGGGCAAGTGGGGTTACAGGGAGCCTAACCTCCCAGAAGTGTACGATGGTCACATGATATCTGTGGTAGCCCCCCGTGTAGAGCGTATGGGCGATCCAGTCGTCCATGTCTATGTCCTTCAGACCGGAAAGCATGTACTGTGGCAATGTAACGCTATGATTAGTGTGTATCCTCATGTGTGATGTGTGTGTGTGTGTGTTTACAGTGTGGACAATATGCCACAGCCTGTGGCCCACAGGTGCACTATATTGGGGTTTATAATAAATGGGCGAAAATAATAATTAACTTTTTGATTATAATATTTCTTGATAATTGAATATATATTTGTACATTTTTTTAAAAATCTCTACCTTAAAATTATATTTTAGATTTATACCACAAGTTTATTATTCTTTTTACAATTATTTTATATATTTTATTAGTTATTATTGAAATCATTTATTGTTATTATTGTATATATATATTAATCTCATGAGTTCTTAGTATTTCATAGCACAGTAATTATAAAATAGCAATTAATTAGGTAATTAAAATACAATTTGTATGCAGTAAATGCAGTAAACTAGATGTTATAAAATATTTAATGTAAATTAATATTTCCAATTACATATAATATATTTGTTGTTCACATTTTCAAATAATAATTATATTAAGTATAAATCTTTTATTTTATTCAACATTTTTAATAATAATGAGATATTTATAATAATAAATATGGCTATATAATAATTCTTCATCAATTTATTTGGTAACTTGAAATACATATTAAAGATGTATTCAGAAAAATATAGCCCGATACTGGCTTGATATTTATAGTCAGATATCGACGATATCATATCGTTGAACATTGAAGCTGACAGTTTCGGTGTGAACACCTATAATTATAGGCCACCGATATCGGGCATGAAATACAAGTAAGATTGTTGGCAATATAATATACAATTATTACTTTAAGTTACTTATGAAGTTACTTATCTCTATTCAAATAATGATCACATGATTGTTATTATATAATTAGATATTATATATATATATATATATAATAAGTTAAAATTCTATACAATTCTATTATTAATTTATTAACTAGGACATTTTTATCATATAAGGAACATCCCACTGGCCTAAATGAAAGATATAGAATATTTTTACAATTTAATTAGGTCGCCACACCTGCGAATGATTATATATAAACTACTTATTATGAAATCTTAAATTTTGACTTATAAAATTATGACCGAATTCAGGCTGTATTTTTGATGTGATCGTAGGTTTATTATTAAGAAGATAAAATACGTAATATCAAAAATAAAAATGATGAAGATTTAAATAGATAGCGATTATATTAATCTACGAGAATGTGACAATTAATATACCCTCCGTAATGTTATATAGTAGTTTACTATATAATTATTAATATAATACAATTACTAATATAATTAATTCACGATTAATTGTGTTACATAGTCATATAAAAACATCATTTATAAATGTTTATATGCCGGCACATTAATAGTAATTTTTATACATTTAGGTAAATATTCCATTATTCATTATGTTACATTTATCTTATATATGTGCCAACTGGGCATAGCATAGGACATACCTTGAGTTCGTGAGGTTTGAATGCAGATATCAACCACTCAGGTATCAGTTCATGGAAACCTTTAACTAACGCCAACATCTGAGGTTTGATGCTGTCTACTAACTTCCACTTGACTACTAGTCTGTGGGGGGTGGAGGGGGGCAATGTAGGGGGTGGTGGGGGGCAATGTAGGGGGTGGAGGGGGGCAATGTAGGGGGGGGGGCAATGTAGGGGGTGGGGGGGGGCAATGTAGGGGGGTGGGGGGCAATGTAGGGGGTGGGGGGGGCAATGTAGGGGGTGGAGGTGGGCAATGTAGGGGGGTGGGGGGCAATGTAGGGGGTGGAGGGGGGCAATGTAGGGGGTGGGGGGGGCAATGTAGGGGGGTGGGGGGGCAATGTAGGGGGTGGGGGGGGGGCAATGTAGGGGGTGGGGGGGGGGGCAATGTAGTGGGGTGGGGGGCAATGTAGGGGGTGGAGGGGGCAATGTAGGGGGGTGGGGGGCAATGTAGGGGGTGGAGGGGGGCAATGAAGGGGGTGGAGGGGGGCAATGTAGGGTGGTGGGGGGCAATGTAGGGGGGTGGGGGGCAATGTAGGGGGTGGAGGGGGGCAATGTAGGGGGTGGAGGGGGGCAATGTAGGGGGGTGGGGGGCAATGTAGGGGGTGGGGGGCAGTAGTGGGGAGATATTCAGATATTTCAGTTGGGCTGCTCCTTATTCATGGAATGCTCTCCCTTTACACTTACACTGCATAAGGAGTCATTATACCTTCATGATGAAACAGAGAATGTACTTATCTCAAATTTAATTTAATTTGTTTATATTTTCTCGACTATTTTAGATTTTATATACAAGTGTCTAAATAAATAATGTACTTACTATATGCTGATGAAATGTATGAGGGAGGTGGGATATGTAGGATAGACGGAGAGGGGTGAGAGGTGGCAATAACTATAGGGGGCGGGACGAGGGGTGTGTCTACTAACTCGATGTATTCAAGTTTATTGTTGTTATCGACGGGTATCTGAGCTCCGTTCGGCATTAGGTCTACCTGGATCAGCTGTGTGCAGTGTGTACAGTAGTGTTATGTGTGCTGTGTACACTGTACAGTAGTGTGTGGTGTACAGTAAGGGTGATCAATTTTTAAAGAACATACTAGGAAAGTTATTCTAGATGGCTGTCAAAAATCAGTCAAAATATTCATGAACATTTTTTAAGATTTTTAAGAATTTACACTAGAATTAATAATACACATGCGTCTAATTATTTATTTTATTTTTATTTCAAATTCAAATATATTTAATAATAATTTACATATATCTCATATATAACATTTTAGTATCATCATTAATGAGGATAATTTAAGGATGCTACATTTACATGAAGTTCATGAGTCACGATTCTTGATTTTTACCAGGATGTATACTTGAATATGTATGTGAATTGTTTATATATGTCATTTAAAAAATTACCAACCTTTATTGATATAAATAATCAATATTTATACATAAATATAGATAAATAGCTGCAATAAAATATATGTTGATTGAATTATTGATAAATGGAATACAGATTCACTGCCAATTTATTGTTACTATACAATATCAAATAAGCTAGATCGGTATTTTAAGAAGGAATAAAAAAATTATTTAAAAGCTGAAATGATAACAATTATTCTAAATATTGTACAAATTATTATTAAAAATATAACATATAATAAGATATACATGTGTGTATTAATACACGTAATTACCTGACCGAAGGAGCAGTGTTCTAATGAGAAAGTGAGACCTAGTCCTGATGGGTCGTTGTTTAGGATCCATACCAGCGAGTTGTAGTAGTCCTCATCCTATGGGGGGAGAGGGGGGGGGGGTAATAAGGGGGGGGGAGGGTGGGGGGCATAAGTAGGAAAGGGGAAGAGGGGTCATAAGGAGGGGGGAAGGGGGGGCATAAGGAGAGGAGAGGGGGGGATCATAAGGAGGAGAGCATAAGGAGAGGAGGGTGAGAGGGAGCATAAGGAGGAGAGGAGGGGGCATAAGGAGTGGAGGGGATGACAATAAGGGGGGAGGAGGGGGGCATAAGAAGGAGAAAGGAGGGTCAATGATCATAGGAAGGGAAGAGATGATCAGAGAGAGAGAGAGAGAGATGATTAGTGTGACCTACTTACCGAGTATTTCATATCAGCAACTGTAACGGGCACAGACAACAACAGCTTGTAGAACGTGTCGACGAAATAGCCTATGGGTGGGATGGTGAGTGACAGCTATGGTACAAGACACACCCACACACACACAAGCGCCTACCTTCGATGAGGAATCCGTGGTATAGAGCCATCCCCATGAAACGCCCGAAGAATTGGAAGTAGTGCATGTGATCGCCGTACGCTGTTTCCGATGCAACGTTTATCGCGTGCATGTAGTGGTCACTGGGAGCGGGGGTAGATTAGGGTAGATTAGGGTAGAAGTTAGAGGTGTTGTAGTCGTCGATAGAGTTTAGGTTACTGTAATGATACTGGGTGACAACAACAGGCAGTAGGCAGCTATAGCTTATTGTAAAGCCCTTTAGGAGGTAGAGGCATATTAATGTTATAAACTAGAAAACTAACAGAAAAAACAAACCAAATTCTTCTAATAAATATTATTATTATTATTATTATTATTATTTTTATTATTATTATTATTATTATTATTATTATTATTATTATTATTATTATTATTATTATTATTATTATTATTATTATTATTATTATTATTATTATTATTTTTATTATTATTATTATTATTATTATTATTATTATTATTATTATTATTATTATTATTATTATTGAATTGAATTGAATTGAATTGAATGAATATTTATTATGAATTTTTTCAAGTTCGATTTAGTAATAATTAACAATATGTAGTGATAAATTCACAAAACGACAACAAAACGTAGATAGTACACATATAAAAATAACAATAGTAAATTAGAAACGTATCACATGTGCCGGTGATAAAAACAATTAATAATTAAAATTAATAATTTATAAAATTATATATATATACATATATATATATATATATATGTATAAATAAATATTAAGTTATAATTTTTTTAATATGATTTTTAAAGGTATATAAACTATTTGCTAATACAATATGTTCATCAAGACCATTCCAAATTTTAGCTATTCGATTATTTAGTAGATTTTTTGTTACATTTAGTTTACATGTATTCATACTAATTTGCAGAGAATGGCCTCTGGTATTGTAGTTGGTCTTTTTGATATTAATAATAGATGATGTATTCATAGATACCAATCCGTTAAATAGCTTATATACCATAACAAGATCAAATTTAGTTCTTCTGATTTCTAGAGAATCTAGATTTAGGTATATTAATCTTTCATTATAAGGTTTATAAGGTAAACCGCATCTCTCGATTAATCTTCTCGTAAAGAATTTTTGGACCTTCTCTAGTTTTATCTTCAGTCCTTTGAATGTACTGGCATCTAATCCCGGATTCCAGACTGTCGACGCATATTCAAGGTGGGGTCTAGCATATGATATATATGCTTTTCTAATAGCTGGCATATTATTAGTAATGAAACAGCGAAATATATGATTGATAACACAATATGCACTTGTACAACACACACCAATATGTTCAGAGAAATGTAATGATGGATCAAATTTGATACCAAGATCACGATACGATCTACAGTTTACTATTGAAACATTATTTATAGTATAAAATGGTTTATTAGTATTACCTAATGTAAGAGCAGCTGATTTTTTTGCAGCGTTTTCTAATTGCCAAGAATTAGACCATTCATAAAATTTATCAATATTATGTTGTAATTTATATCTATGATCTATGTCATTAGATATAAAACTCAATTTAGTGTCATCCGCGAAAAGATTAATGGATATATCTTTATCAATCACTTCGACTAAATCATTGATATATATTAGAAAGAGTAAAGGCCCTATTACAGATCCTTGTGGAACACCAGATATTATTTTAACTGTATCAGACATTTGATTGTTAACTCTTACTCTTTGAGATCTACCAGATAGAAAACTACTTATCCAAGAATGTATGTTACCACATATACCTAAATTAGTTAATTTGACAAGTAATTTACTATGAGAGACCTTATCAAAAGCTTTAGCATAGTCAAGATATATGATATCAATAAAACTGCCTTTATCAATTGCAGTAATCCATTTAGTATAACAATTTAATAGTTGCAGTTCAACAGATTTTTTATGACGGAATCCAAATTGAGAATCAGAAATTAATGAGTTACGTTCTAGATAAAAATGAATTTCCTCAACTAATATACGCTCAAATACTCTAGACATAATTGAGGTAATTGAAATCGGCCTATAGTTTTCTCTATTTGAAGGGTCACCTTTTTTGAATATCGGAACTATATAACTTACTTTCCACATGTCAGGACATACACCAGCTGATAAAGTTTTATTAAATAATATAGTAAGTGGAATAGATAGTTCATATGAGAATTGTTTGAAAAATATTGAAGGGATATTATCTGGTGGCAATGTACATGATAGTGATAGATTTATTAGATGCTTTCTTATGTTATGCCTATAGAATAAAAAGTTATTTATAGTTGAATTATGTTTAGGTGGAGATAAATGGGGAATATTATCATTATCATTAATAAATACAGAAGAAAATTGATTATTGAGTATATTAGATTTAACTGTATCTGAAAAAATATATGTATTATCGTCAGATTTAATGGGACCTATAGTGGAAAAAGAGGAACATCTTGAATTAATATAATTATAAAATCGTGATTTGTCATTAGATGATAAAATTAATTTTTCTCTATCGATAGTTAATTTTTTAATGTTATAATCTAATAATTTTTTAATATTTTTACAATTTATAAAATTATTATGTGAATCTAATCTAGTTTTATAATATTTTAAACATTTTACTTTTAAACGTAGAATATATTTTGGATATGTTTTTTTATTTTTGATATGTTTATAAGCTGGAACATTATCATTAATAATATTATATAAAGTATTATAAAAAATATTAAACATATTATTAATATCTGTTGAATTAGATAATAATAAATTCCAATCAATAGAAGAAAGGGATTGATGTATACTATATAAATTAGACTTTCTAAAATTTAGCCCAACTTTTTGATTTATTTTTAAATTAGCTTGGAAAGGTAGAGAAAATGAAAATGATATATGGTCACTAATATATTTACCAAATCCAAAAGGGGGACATTCATTAATTTTCGAAATAATCATAGGATTATTGGTTAGTAATAAATCCAGCAAATTATTATTACGAGTTGGAAAAGTAATTAATTGAATGAGTGAGTTTTGACATAGACTATATATTATTATTATTATTATTATTATTATTATTATTATTATTATTATTATTATTATTATTATTATTATTATTATTATTATTATTATTATTATTATTATTATTATTATTATTATTATTATTATTATTATTATTATTATTATTATTATTATTATTATTATTATTATTATTATTATTATTATCTATATATATATATTATTTGCGTTAATCGTAGTCGTCGTCGTCTTGGTACAATTGGCTCGCTTCGCTCGCCATCAGACCTTCTACGAGCGAAGCGAGCCTCGAGATATAGAGTAAGCTATATCAAGAAATTTCAAACTTTTTCCACATTTATAAATACGATACTCTCTATATAATAAATCACCGATAATATTTATATATATCGATTAAATAATTAGTAAACGAGTAATAATCGTGATATTATATATAATTTTATATATTTATATATTTAAATAATCTTTATTCATCGATCGAGGCATTCCATTGTTCTCTCGATTCTCTATGGCGAAGATAGGTAGAAAGTCTATATTGTGTATACGGACATTATAAAATACGTTATATATGCATTTTTTTCGCATTATAGTAACGGTATAATATATAGATAATAAATTAGTAAAAATATTAATATATAATTACGATATAATTAGTAAATGAGTAATATGTAATATATGTACTATATTTATATATTTATATATTTATTATATTTATAAATATGATATTCGTAGATGGAAGGGATCCATTGTTCAATAGATTCGCTACGGACGTTATAAAATACGTTATATACGATTTTTTTTCGTATTTTACTAATAATACTCGAACTCTAATAATACTAGATTTCGTTTATACTAGATTTCGAGTTTATAATAATTATTTCCTATCTCCGCCATGTAAAAATAATTATTATTATTATTATTATTATTATTATTATTATTATTATTATTATTATTATTATTATTATTATTATTATTATTATTATTATTATTATTATTATTATTATTATTATTATTATTATTATTATTATTATTATTATTATTATTATTATTATTATTATTATTATTATTATTATTATTATTATTATTATATATATATTATCATAACTATAATAATAATAATAATAATAATAATTTTCAATTTGTTGGCAATTGTTGTAACGACCAAATAGAGGTGATACGATGTCTTCAGGGGGTGGGGTTATAGTAATGGGGGTGGGGTTATAGTAATGGGGGTAGGGTTATAGTAATGGAGGTAGGGTTATAGTAATGGGGGGTGGGGTTATAGTAATGGGGGTAGGGTTATAGTAATGGAGGTGGGGTTATAGTAATGGGGGTAGGGTTATAGTAATGGGGGTGGGGTTATAGTAATGGGGGTGGGGTTATAGTAATGGGGGTAGGGTTATAGTAATGGAGGTGGGGTTATAGTAATGGAGGTGGGGTTATAGTAATGGGGGGTGGGGTTATAGTAATGGGGGTAGGGTTATAGTAATGGAGGTGGGGTTATAGTAATGGAGGTGGGGTTATATTAATGGAGGTGGGGTTATAGTAATGGGGGGTGGGGTTATAGTAATGGAGGTGGGGTTATAGTAATGGGGGGTGGGGTTATAGTAATGGGGGTAGGGTTATAGTAATGGAGGTGGGGTTATAGTAATGGGGGTAGGGTTATAGTAATGGAGGTGGGGTTATAGTAATGGGGGGCGGGGTTATAGTAATGGGGGTGGGGTTATAGTAATGGGGGCGGGGTTATAGTAATGGGGCTAACCTCTTAAAGAGGCCGTACTGCGGGTCCAACATCTGTTTAGAGAGAATCAGGAACCACTCCCTTGATACACCACCGTAGTCTATAGCTAGATCATCATCCATTGTGATCACAGGTCTGGTGATGGGGTGACATGGGGGTGAGATAGGGCTGACATAGGGCTGAATACATTGTATGCATGTAATGGAGGCTATGCGCAGCTAACAATTTCACACAGAAGCGGAAATCTACATTATTTTAAATAAACTAGTTTACACAAAATTATCGAATTAATTATAAATTCGATAGGGTGAACAATGATTACATAACAAGCCCCCCACCCATTGTTACATAATCAGACATGCGCAATCAACTCTGATCAGGGCTTAGCTTATAGTGTTTATATAATAATAAGCTTCTTTATTGCGACAGATGTGAATACATAGGTATAGAAACAATGCTTCTGAACGTGCTTCTCATCATGGAGGCGGGTGACTTAATGCTACAACATTGTGTGAGGCTGTGCTTTGTAGCCTGGTGAGTTGTACAGCAACGATGTTTCTAAGGCAAGGTATAATACCTACGCGAAATAGGCTAATTCGATTTTGTATACAAAACACATACAACCACCTATATAGGGTTAATTTTACGAATGCATTGTTTATAATGTAAATTCGTATCAAACAGTACACTTTTAAAATGTAAAATAATATGTTTTACATTATTATTTATATGATGAAAACTAAGTTTTTATTACTATTATATAACAAAGTAATAGGATATGTTGGTTTTAAATGCTATAAATATCTATGTGGCGAGTAAATGCTAATTCGTATTGCATGTAATTTAATAGAGCAATGAAAATATTGTCGTATGGAAACCGCGCCGAACCTAAATCTATTTCAGTGATTCGATACTAGCAGCGGCAGGTAGCAGTAGTTACTAATAACGTTGCAAGCATAGGGGGTGTTATATGTTTGCTTCGGAACATCATTGTGTACAGGCTACCTGTATTATGTCTACCTGTATTATGTCTACGTATCATCCGACCATCTGTCCACCTGATCAAGTTTGCGTTCTACACAAAGAACACCCTAAACGGACACCATTGTGTACACGGTGGTGTGTACAATGTGTACAATGTGTACTTGGTGGTGTGTACAATGTGTACAATGTGTACATGGTGGTGTATACAATGTATACAATGTGTACACGGTGATATCTAGTAGGGCTTACTTCTTCATCATGTTCATTGTGGTATAAATAGAGATGGCGTGGAACGATTCCTCTAGGATAAACTGTCGTCTCACTTTTATCTCCATAGCTTGTGTGTTCATCGGCTGCAATTGTAGGCACTCGTTATATGTATGTATAGTTATATATAAGTGTATAGTTATATATATATATATATATATATATATATATATATATATATATATATATATATATTACTATTAAACTGTTAGATATAATGAATTCAAGGAATTTCTTGTAATAAAGATAGACAGTGCTGCATAAGAGTGCAATATAAGTGTTTCTATGGTAATTAATGCACTGCGTTACGTTCGCTTTTAATTATTATCAACACAAATATTTTCGTAAAATATGTCAATATAATTATTATTATCTTTAAAATGATATAATAATTTTCATTCAAAAGTAACTATAAGTACATTATGAATTATAAACATATATCTATAAAAAAAATGATCTGAAATCATTATAATATTGAGTATATTTCAATAATGTAGATCTTATACTTGCTATTAGAGCTTAGAAAATTAAAAAACATTTAATAAAAATAATACTTTACAAATTTATATATCAGGACTATTTTCTTATTGTTATGCTATAACTTAAAACCAACCCAATAGCTTTTGATCATTTTGATGAATCTTTATAGATTTGTCAGAGTATATACCTAATATATAGCTAACACAATGATAAGCTGATAATGTAATACAATTGTACTGTATAGATACTGTATAGAAACAATTATGTTTAAAAAACAGGCACAAATTTATATTTTTTATTATTTTGTCAGTACAAATTTACTAGATCTACTTTTTATTATCTTATACTTGATATACGACAATCGTAGGGGCATAATAGTAATAGATATAAATGTTATCTTTATAATAAAAAAATAATTGTTTACACAATCTAAAAAGCTATCTAGGACATCTTAATTCCCTATATTTTACTTGTAACTCTGCGAACATAACCCCAGGCCTTAAGTAGTTAATCAAGCGTATCAAGCATATCGATTACCCTTGCCAATATTGTCTTCAACGAAACGAGCTTAATTTCTAAAACACACACAGGTTCTAAAGCAATACTTAAGATAGAAATCAATACATTACACCACTACGCAACAGTTGTTATTGAACATATCTATTTACTGCGGGGAGAGTTATCATTATTCATGTGAATTATTCACGTCTTCTAGTGGGAAATATAAAGGGCGCCAACTGAATTATACTAATGCCCCTGCGCGAGCACTGTAATGTAAAGGGAATACTGTTATATAATACAATTGACCTTGATTGACCACTTACCGGCACGGGCAAATTATTTCTGAATTTCGTATATTTTCGGTTAAAGTTTGCATCCGTGCGTATACTCTGAAAAAAGAAATATTTAGTATTAAAAACAAAATATACATATTACGTAATATTAGGTTACATAAGGTTTACAGTTAACATTCAGCGTAGGTTACATCATGATTATATAATATATATATATACTATGATATCATATATCGCTAATAGAACATGGGCATATAACATATTACTATATTGGTTATACGATATATATTATATAATATTATATTTCTACAGAAATATCGTATAATAATAAACTATAGTTTATTATCATTTCATGTTTTAATTTAAACTTCACATTAATTAATTAATATTTTTATGAAAATGAAGTTAATTAAATTGTAGTAAAATTTTACTAGAAAATAAAACCCTATTATACACACTAATTATTATAGTATCATTATTATTTGATTATACTGTATAAATATATTTAATTAAATATTACACATGTATCACATTAGCGTAGTGTTAAATCTCCACAAGTTACTAATCTCTAGATCGTAATTACAGAAACATATAACTAAGCATGTTAGCATTAACATATGTGTCAGGGTTGCAACGGATACAAAGTTTCACATATTAAGTGTTATCACATTTACTTCTCTTTGATATAGTAAAAATGTTATCTTTAATTTGATATAAATCACATATTTAGGTGAAATTTAACTCTCAAATGAGAATTTATTAAAACGTATATAAATAAATAATATTTTTACATTTAAATTATTTGATTATAATTTAATAATCATAATAATATATTTATCATTTTAAAATTTTTTTAAATTATGATCTCACATTTTAATTATATTTTTGTATAATTATCTATATTAAATACATGCCACTCTGAATTACAATGACAAATTGATGGCACATTTGATAAAGATAGTGCATATTTGTATTCCAACTTAAATTTAATTATCATTTTATTATTATTACACTCTCATACATATATATTAATATGTTTTGTGTGCATATTAAATATTATTTATTATATTTACCCAGTAAACCAAACTGTTAATATAATATGCTGAACATGTGTAATATTTATCAGTTCAACAGTTCTTAGTTTTGAATTGTAATATATTTAAAATGGTGTATAAATTTATAAATATTAATATATATATGTTATCACATTATTCTCTCCTTGTATATTTAATTACTATAATATAAAAAATATGTATATTTTTTTTTATCGAAATCTGTTAATCTCATAAAATGTACACATCTGTTGAACTCTATACAAATGTAATATGTTGAACATGTTCACTTTACAAATCTGTTGAACTCTATATAAATGTAATATGTTGAACATGTTAAACATAATTAAATTATATATAATTACATATATGTAAATATTACATAACCATGTAATTGAATGTATATGATTAACTATTAGTATAAATTAGTATATAAATTAGTATAAATAGTATAAATATAAGGAAACTAATGTTGTCAACATTTCAAATATAGTGTATAATATTTATATTAATCATTATATTATCTATATATAGATATTAATTATAATTAATTAATTTATATTATAAATTCTAAATATTAAAATAAATAATTATATATAATATATATAAATATTTATTATTATATTAATATAATATATTTCATTAGAAATAAATGTTTCAGTTAATCCATTGATGCATATAAATTGCGATTTTTTAATTAATTAATTGATTTATATATATTTATACTTATTAATAATTGATTACTTATAATACTTATCTACATATATTTGTATATTAATATGTACTACTTATACCTACTTATAAATACTATATTATAATTGTTAACATATACAATCATTTTACAAATCCAATAAAATATCTAAAGTTGTTTTATATATGTATACCACATATATGTGCTATATATATATATATATATATATATATATATATATATATATATGTGTGTGTGTGTGTGTTATAAAGGGAAGTCTGCAGATATATCGATTAATGTAATATACATGTATGTCGAATTGAATTGAATTCAAGTCGGTCATTACGTAATAATAATATATCTGCATCATCGATATAAAGAAAGTTTCTTTATATCGATGATCTGCGTGCATAAATTGTTTTAGGCTTCACGCTCGGTTGATTGCATACATGTGTACATTTCTATTTTGTAATTAAATGTTTTATTATTTGTATTAATTTGTATTCGTTTTGTCATTTATATTTGTTATCGTGTATGTATATGTCGTGTCATTCGTTTCCTATAAAGGAACGCCGCTCGCTGAGATTGATACAATTTTGATTATGCGTCTCACCAGGTTGGTACATATTATCATTGTCGTTATTATAATTTTTACTATATTATTATTATTATTATTAGTATTATTTATGTTATTATACAGGTCTTTGTGGAAATAAAGTTATATAAGAACTTCACTTTGTTACATATATATATTCTTTAATATTATGTTTTAACATCCCTATATTTAGATTGAAGCTTTATCAAGATTAGATGAATGCAACATTGGGGAAATAATTTTTTCTATGTTTAAATATATTGCATCTAAACAATTATGGTGCTATTATTCTCAGTGCTGTCAACGAGGATAAATTTATTTTGCCCAAACAAAATTATACAAATGTATAACTGGTTAGTTTATATTATGTTAACATTAATTTACTATAAATACATGTATTATAAGATAAATATAAATTAAATATTCATATTCATATTTATTAAAGTTTAAATGTATACCCTATTTTATATATTAATTATATATTAATTAATATTTATATTAATAATTATATATATATCATAGAGGCTACATTAAGAATTCATGAACATGCAGTAATAAAAGATATAGACAAATATATCGACACTAAACTTACAAATTGTAAACGAAAAAAGAAGGATTTGCAAGAAAATTATAATTAATAAAATTATAATTTAATTAAATGATTTAATTTAATATATAGGACATCTGCTCAACTCAATACATTTTACATATGCTCAACATAATCAAAATGCAACATGTTCAACTCAATACAAATTACATATGCTCAACATAATCAAAATGCAACATGTTCAACCACACCAAAAAATGTAGCCAAATGAATATGTTCAACATGTTAACAATTACATATGTTCAGCATATTATATTAACAGTTTGGTTTACTGGGTATACATATATATATATATATGATATATGGCGGAGGCAGCGGATACACCTAATCATTCACCTCTAGAATACAGTTTCTTAAGTTCTGGGTAGTATCACCCCGCTGTGTGCGTTAATAATATGTTGTGTGGCAGTGAAGAGTGAGGGTGTGTCAGGAGGGCGTTAGCATTGTATTAAGATACAGGTTATAACCTGTATATATATATAACATTATATATACTAGGGTTGTCATTCGGACCCGGACTTCGGACTTTAGGTCATTGATACCAGACTGATACAGTATAATTTATGATATATCGGACTCGGACCGGACTTTAATATTTAACTCGGACTATTTCGGACTTTAAATATTAGATTCGGATTATTTCGGACTTTAAATATTAGATTCGTATAATTTCGGATTTTTATTAGTGGATATCTAAAATACATTCCAATGTTTACCTTTGGGATTATATTTATTCGCGCCATTTTCAACCAACATAGCGGTTCTGTGTATGTATCCGCGACACTTTTAATCCACATTGCATCATTTTAAAATTATTCGTGCAACCATCAACATCATTATTTTAAATTTTTGTATTCATTTTAAATATTGTATACAAATTTAAGAGATGATTCATATCGAAGAATATCTAAAATCCAGTACTAAAATTATAGATATTAAAACCTGATATTTTTTTCAACTATTTGATACTCACAAATATCTCCAAGACCCGAACCAATTTACATCACTATACGATACTTATGGTGCTGTCAAACGATGCGGATACAATTATCAAACGATAATGATAGTGATACTTCTGTCAAACAATACTGAGACTTCTGTCAAATGATACTGATACGATACTGAGACTTCTGTCAAACGATACTGATACTGATACTGATACAGCTGTCAACTGATACTGATACTGATACAGCTATCGAATGATACTGATACGATACTGATACAGTTTCGAACGATACTGATACGATACTGATACAGCTGTTGAATGATACTGAGACTTACTTTTTAGAAAATTTGACAACACTAATATATACACATATACACACATATATATATATATATATATATATATATATATATATATATATATATATGCACATACATGTATATATATCATATTATTGATAAATTATGGATATTATATGGGGGATTTTGGATGAATTAATTGTATTCAAGGGGTTATTTAAAAAAAAAGTGATTAACCACTGACCTAGAGCAATGGGTACATTATGACGTAATAACCTCTACAGATGTACGCGATGCTGCCCGTAGTTCGAGGCGAGGATCTATCCATTGTACTTGTAGAGAATCTGTAGGATTAGGAGGTTGGAATGATGTGAGGGGAGGGGAGGAGGTGGAGGAGGAGGGGGAGGAGGAGGAGGAGTGATATGAGAGCTTCAGTTGTTAATATTAATATGGTAATTACCATTGTTCCTGAATGATATCCTGCCATGTGCATCTGTATTTTGAGTCCAATTGTCCTAGTAGTAGTAGTAGTAGTATAAGTAGTAGTGTAGTAGATTTATGTATGACTTCTAAATGCGAATTTAAATTATTCGCTAAGGGAGATAATTCTACAAAATATGAACAATTATTTCATCCATGAATTTATTAATGATAAATATTAATCTGATATATGTTATCTATATCTTCTGAAATTTTCAGATGATTCTATTGATTATTGGATTCCGGAAAAGGTATCTCATTAGAGATAACAACATTTCTTTGATACAAACATAGAAACATATATACAAGATTTTCTAATATAATTAAATAATTAATGTACAAATTTATAATAACAATTACAATAATATATTTATACTAACTTAACCTAACATTAAATGATTTTATTGAACAACGACACTATTAAATTAAGCAATTTTATAGAAAGAGAAATTATATTATAAATCAAGTATATCAATAACAATAATATATAGATTACAATGTAAAATACCACAGTTCTATGATGAGCAAGTAGGCCATCTTATATATGTATATATATATATGTATATATATATATATATATACCTTTATAATAACTAATATGCTATGATTTCTTTATAAACAAATGTAATGCTATTTAATCTATACATTTTAATATATATTCATGTATAAATGTATATTATTTAAAAAATGTCTAATAAATAATAGATATTTAATGATACGTTACAAGACTAACTGGTAAGCGACCCAGGTTTAGCATACGTATATCATCAACGTCTTGCGGAAATTCCTGTATTCGCGTGTATTTGAAATAATTATGTATGATTAGAAAGAATGTAATATAGTGGAAGAAATCACGCAACCAAGATGAAGAGTTGAATGTTTGCTGTTATCTGTTATCGCGATTAGAACTAACAATTATATTTTCATATTTTAATTAGTGAATATATTAGCGGGGATATGAAAGTTTGATGACAATACTCGTCGAGTCGTAATAACATTAGTTTTACGTTAACATATTAACGTCAGATATAAACGCGAACGAGAATTCGGTGAATATATTAAAAGAAAACCTAGTTAGCCTTACTACGTATCAATGTTGTACACTAGAAGTCTAGGTTAAACAGCTACAAACAATAACGCATGAATGTATATAATAGATAAGTAATAATTATTACAAATATATTATTTTGCATGAAACCACAAACGCCAATTACTCAATGATCAATTTTTATGCTAGGTATGTATGCATTAAAGGGGTTTCACACCAACTCGAACGCAATTATTAACTCTAAATATTAGAGGTTAAAGTTTAACTATATTTTATAAAAGAGGTTTTAAACCTACTTTTTTAGAGTTAATAATTGCATTTGAGTTAGTGTAAAACCCCTTTTACAGATAAGCATTTATTTTATTTTAAATATTGGACTTAAATATTAAAGTTAAACTTTAACCTCTAATTATTAGAGTTAATAATTGCGTTCGAGTTGGTGTGAAACACCTTTTAGAGTCCTACAGAAAAAATTATTGTAGCCTTTTTAATAATTGTTAGTGTTATATAGAGAATACATTTATATGATTGCAGAGAACAATATTATAAACAAATATTTCAAGTAATTCTAGATTCATTTAAAAAAAAAATAACAAACTTTTTTATTATATGTATAACAATATATATGTAATATTACATACATGTAATATATATATATATATATATTATATCTAGAAAATATGATTCTCTGCAATCAAAGATGAATTTATATAGTGTGGATATGATACAAAAAAAAATTGACTCAATACATTGAATAGTTCTATTGTAAATTGTATTTGAATATTCCATATATTTACTATCTACTACATGTAAAATAAATAAAACGTTATAGCACTGAGATCTTTCCTTAATGCGTTAATAATAGTAACACACCCACACACACACACACACACAAGTGAAGGTATAGGTTGTGGTAACAGATAAGGGATGGGGTCAAATATGTATTTGTATTTGAATGAATACTCATATATTTAATCAACATTCTACATGATGTATTTGTATTTGTATTTGATTAAATATACTATCAAATACACTATCCAAATATATATATATATATATAATTATTAAATAGAAAACATATTTTATAAAAATTTTAAACAAGTTAGTCAATTTATGCATTTAAAAGATAAAGTGTATTAACATATTTATATAAGAAATATTTTAGGTTTCATAAGAATAATATTAATTTATAATATATAAAATATATCAAAAAATATAAAAATATAATATAGTATTTGGGATACAGGCAATATTGGATGGGATCATTCTGGATATATATAAGTAATTTGAGATGAATTTAAAGTAGGGTTGGATGAAAATCAGATTTATTTAAAAGAATCAAAAATAATTTTGATTTGTATTCAAATAATGTAAGAAATATGTTATCAAATATTTTAAAATTAAAGAGGTTTCATTAATGTTGGACTATATTTGTACTACATATATTTAATAAAAGTAGTATATTATGTTAGTATACCAGGTTTTAAATAAATAGTATTAGAATTAAATAATAAAGAATTACAAATTTTTTTTTACTAAAATTATGATTATTAGGAGATTTAAATCTTGATACAATGTTAGTTTTCACACTGGTGCATTGTAGGTTACCCAGTGTAGGTAATAAACATGTATTCACACTACACATTAACATATATGATAATGCTATCATTTGCAAATGAATTGTGATATAGTTTCTCAAATTATTACTGTTGATCTATATAACTATATAACCATTATCATTCGTAAACAAATATCTGGGTAGATTATTTACCATGTGAAAGCGATCTGTAGGTACGCAGATATATTGCCCAGTGTAGGTATATATGCATCGCATTCACACGCTGTATTGGGCACCCAGTCTGGGTATATATAAATATGGGTATATTCAGTCTGGGTACAAATATGGGACAAATATATGTGGCCACATCTTACACGTGACAAAGCCCTATAATAATAGTTTATAAAAAATAGTTTTTATTTAAATCAGGATTTGTATCGTGTGATTTAAATCATACTAATCAAATTGGACCAACCCTGCAAATTTAAAGTAATGATAAATAAAATTATTATAGGTTATAATATTATTAATAAATGTGTTGGTAGATATATTCTAGATATTTATCCATATCAAAATATTAATAATTATTAATTGATTAGATCGTAGGTAATGTGAATATGATATGTATTTTATATAGATGAAGATTACGAAGTAATCAGGGGCCGGTTGCTCTGCAATATGTCTGGGATTGGCCAGATACAATCCCCACCAGGACAATCCAAAGACAATCCTTATTTATAGGAATTATTGGGTTGCTCAGGGATTTTGATAACATATCCTAGCTCAGCTCATGCTCAGCAATATTTCAGATAACATCCCTATTTTATTTTCAAATTTATATTATATCATGAAGTTAAGTCGCTAAATATGAGAATACTATCATGTCATTTATTGAAATTGTCTATAAAGATTACACGTATATCTATATTTATAAAGAATCAATATTTTATATAACTACAATTTATAAAATATTGCATTTATCAAGAATAAATAAATGTATTACTTAAAGTCATCACACATGCTTTGCGAGTTGTCCCAGATTACTTCGCTCTTACTTCGCTCATATGAGGTAAATATACATGTATTATATTCAAATTTACTGATTTAATCACTCACAAATACGTATTAAAGACAATATATTGATAAATTCTAATAGTATATTTAATAATATATCTACCCATACATATTTATTAATAATTTTATTACTACAATATATTATTTAACTATGACATAAAGTAATGCCAGGTTACTTCACTATTCATCCCTTATACATTCATTCATTCACTATGTCATCCCAGATTACCTATATTCCTATTTGTTCTTATTTTGTATTTGTATTTGATTACAACACTACATAAATATTTATATTTGTATTGGATTCTTTTTTCTAAATTATTTGTATTTTTATTTGTATTTATATTTGACTTAATCCATGTATACAAATTATATACAGCACATATATCTTGAAAATAAGTCTCATAATATTTATATATATATATAAATATGTAGATACGAAAGGTAACCAAGTGGTCCAACTGACCCAAGTGGTGAGTCTGTCCACCGCATTAGAGTAGTACACTAGGTCAGATTGTAGCACGTTTCTCGTCCATCCGACTGGAAGTAGGTCAAGGTCATTTTCTTGTATAATCTGAGTACGTAGTAGGTGAAATGAAGGCGATGATTCATTTGAAAATAGTACAATGACATGGCATGTGATATGGCATTAGACAGTTATTATTACTATGCGTGTGCTATGCGTGTGTGCTATGTTGTACATGTAATATATCGATCAAACTATACCAGTAAGACAACACTTAATTGTAACGATGTTCTATGTGATGTTAATAAAGTAACACGTAAAGTATATTGACTACACATAAAGTATATTATATAAATAACTCGATATTTAAAAAGAGCGCATGCCATAATACGATAATTTATTTAATAATCATTACTATAATAGTAAAGTTGTATGTGTGTGTATGTGTATGTATGTATGTATGTGTGTATGTAAGTATTTGTGTATATGTTTATATGTGTGTGTTTTTATGTATGTATTTATGTAAGTATGTATGTATGTGTGTATATAAAAATATGTATGATATCACGAATGCGAGAACAGATTTCAAAAGGTAAACGTCATATGTCAGCACGTTAATTCACTGAGATCCTTATCATGTGATAGTTACCTGTTACCTAATTGGTTTAGGCACTTCCATCAATAGTAATGATCGCGAGTGTGTATTTCTATTGATATTTTAGAGATAAACGAGATAAGTGTGAATTTATGAGGTGAAATATTAAAGTTGGCGGAAATATGTAAATGGGAATAAGGTGTATGGTGACGAAGTGAGATAAAGCGTTATTTTGAAGGTCGCTTATCGTAGCTTAGCAAAGGGGTAATATATGTATTTTTCAAATATAATCAAAATTTAAGTTTGTTCAATCAATCATAACAATTTTATTGTAAACAGTTTTATCATAAATAATTTTGTAAAAATGAAATTTCTTTAATTTCGCATAAATTTCGCGAGTATTTTCGAAATCATACTTCCGGGTTGAATATCGAAATACAAATAATTGCATCGGATTCACAGTACCCGTATATTGATAAAAAATTCACGAATGAGTAAAATTGAGTTATTATTCATATTTTATTTATCAATAAAGTTCATAGATTATCGAGTAAAGAGAGTAATTATTATGCAATATTATAGTTGTTTTACTATAAGTTTAATTTGACAAATGGGGGTATTAACTATATGTGTATCGTATATTAATTTATGTAATATTAATAAATAGGAGTGTATATATATATATATATATATATATATATACACTCCTATTTTATATTCACTCCTACTATATCATGTATTAATTTATTTATTTCGTAAATATATTTAAATAATATATTATTATTATTGCACGCGTGTCTAGAAATGTACGAAGAACACTATGTGAAGTATGTATGGTATAAATATATATATATATATATATATATATATATATATATATATATATATATATATATATATATAGGTATAAATATATATATATATATATCATGTATATTATTTAAAATAAAGATATATTGTTTTTGTTTAAGGAACTTAGATGAAGTTTATAATTAAATTATAACCATATGGCTCTAATGTCCCTATCGAGCCACTTTTATGTTAACGCATTCATAGTTTTAACGAGAGCTGATCATTATAGTATATATATTGTGCATAAATAATTATATAAGATTGTTGTATGTGCTGGGTAGTACTAGTTAGATATATGTATGTAGATAGGTATATCGATATATGTATATCGATATATATCGATATATATATATATATATATATATATATATGGATAACATAGGGATTCAAGATTAACGGGTTTATTGATATTAGGGAAGGTAATGGGGTATATAGTGAAGTAAGGCGTATGGAGTACTGCCCCCTGAGTGTAGAAATCCGGGGTTCTTACATGGAGCTGTGAACGCACGCCTATACGATAATTACCATATTAGGGAATTGTATTGGAATGCCAGCGACTTCGATTATGCAGTATTGCACTCGCTCACATTCCAGAGATGCGTGCGTTAATTTTACAATAACAATTTGTGGAATAAACCCAGTGTGGTGGGGACATATTTGTATATGCGTAGGTAAGTATATGCAGATATATATAGGCACATACTATATATTCGGATATACGAATACCTACGAGTATGCAATGCTACGTGGTATCGTGTTATGATATGTATATAGAGATATATGCATATATGTATATAAGTATGTATGCGTGTATACAAACAATGGGATGTGTGTATACGTGAACAATGTATATGCATGGGTAATATTTATGAAAAAGATCACTTTTAAATATTATTTTAGGACCTATTTTAATGGTCCGCGCGTGGCTTGAACCCGTGCCCTACTGCATGCATATATAAATATATATATATATATTTATACATTTATTCGAAATACACACATACATACATATATATTACAAATTAATATTTTGGGTCGGTTTGGTTTTACTTGTTTTTTTAGCTGCATTACATCGCAAAATGATTCTATAAAAGCATATTCTAATTATAGAGAACAAGCTTTTATAGGTTCACTTGAGGAGAGGTGCTGCGGAATTATTATGTTAGAAATAAAATTATCAAATATTTATCTATCTTAAAATCGTCATAAAAGTACATAAAAAGAGTCATTTATTGGAAGTACCAATTGAATATATAATTTAAATTACCAGTAATAATTACTGAATAATCGGTTAAATAAATACTGTATAACTTTGTGATATATTTATTAATTTTGAAAATTTAAATATATCAAATAGTATTTGTTTGTTTATAATTAATTTTATACTATAGCGGTAACTATGATACGAGTATTGTCCAATTAATTGCAAGAATTTTAGATCACAAGAAATAGAATATATAAAAATGTATTAAAATGTATTTTATTGTTTGTTTCATTCTAGTATTGGTTTATTGGTTTATTAACATGTTTTGTTTATAATATATTTAAAATTTATCATTTAAATATTAAACTATATAACTAATAATTTATTACAAATACAGGGTACAAAGATAAGAATATTAAATATGCAAATATAAATATATATATCTTTAAAATTATGAATAATATTTCATTCATTCGTAATTATAAGTATCTCATATATACATTATAAACATATGCCTGTAAAAAAGAATGAAATATTTGACTAATTTACTGAGTCAACTTTTTTATACTTAATATTAGAGCATAGAAAATTAGTGATAGTAATGGATTTAAATGTTATTCATGATAATAATATAAATATTTTTATTTCATACTTAATTAATTGCAAAAATTATCTAATTTGTAATATACCTTAATATATTTTAATATTAATTTTTATAAATAGTACACAACAAAATAATAATTGAGAAGCTTATCTCAGGACTTTTGTTACCATTGTTATGCTATATCTGAAACCCTATATCTGTTGTTCCCTTTGATGAATATGTATAGGTTTGTTAGAGTATATACCTAATATATAGCTAACATAATGATAAGCTATTAGATAATATAATACAATTATAGATACCAGGGTTGATTCGGTTTTTAAAATTGGTTTTTTAAGTCAGTTTTTACGGTTTTTTCAAGTTGCAAAAACCATGGTTTTTATGGTTTTTAACAAATTAATTTAACTTTTAAATTATAAATTATAATTGCCTACATTATATCAGGTTATATCAGTGAGTGGGTAGGACTCTCATCCAAGTACACTTACATGCCTACCATACAATGATTATGTGATAACAAATTTAATTACGCCACCATTAGGCAGAATATTCTAATTATGAATTATTTATACATTGAAATGTAAAAATATATCGTTTTTATGATAATACATTATTATTAATTATAGTTATTTATATGTAATAGCCAAATATTACCAAACTTGATCATTTTACTAAATAATATGAAGTAAAGCACTGCTTTAAAAGCAGGGTTGATTCAGTTTTTAAAATTGGTTTTTTCAAATTGGTTTTTTCGTCGGTTTTTACGGTTTTTAACAAATTAATTTAACTTTTAAATTATAGTTTTTATGATAATACATTATTATTAATAATAGTTATTTATATGTAATAGCCAAATATTACCAAACTTAATTATTTTACTAAATAATACAAAGTAAACTATTTTAGACTAAAATTTTTAGTATATTGTAACGGTTACCAGACATTGTAGCCGGTGATTTCAAAAGGGGTGGGACTATGGGTGTGGCTATAGCCGAAATACTCTAAACGCAAATAAAATAACTATAATATTTTTAACTATTATATTATCAAATTAAATGTTATAAATATGAATCAAAAATATAATATCAAAACGTAATCATATTATATAATTACATTTGATATTATATTTTTATTTAAATAGCTATAAAAATGATATCTATTCATTTATAATTATTTAACAATAATGGTTTTTAACTGAGGAACTTATTAAATTTATTATAATGTTGAATAATAATTATTTTCCATTATGTGATGTCTATATATTTAAAATTATAATGAAAATAATACAATTTAGTTAATTTTTTGTTATGAAAAAATTATAATTTGTACTTGTTTATTTTGAAAAAACCATAAAAACCAGATAAAAACCGATAAAGACCATAAAAACCGAAAAAACCATCAACCCTGTTATTGATTCAAGACCACTTTAATTACATATAGCTAATAATCTATTTTATGATAACAATAATATAATAGTATTAAATAATATTTTATAGGCTTGATAATATTTAATATTTTTTTTTAATATATATAATATACTCGTAACAATCAAAAATAATATATTCTACGATTCCAACTCTTCCATTATGTGATGTCTATATATTTAAAATTATAATGAAAATAATGCAATTTAGTTAATTTTTTGTTATGAAAAAATTATAATTTGTACTTGTTTGTATTGTAAAAACCGTAAAAACAATAAAAACCGATAAAACCCGATAAAAACCGTTAAAACCCGATAAAAACCATAAAAACCGGGTTTTTTGGTTTTTACGTAAAAACCGAAAAATACACTTACATATATTCTGTGAGTATTTAGCGATATATTACTTTGTATACAAATACATCAATCGAGAAAGAATAACTATATTACGAGTAAAGTGAAGCATGACGGCGTTGGTTTCTATAATATGTGTCCCTATATACAGTATAGCCACACATATGTTTATACAAATATACTATATTATATAGCTTCTACAATCCATTAATATATCTCTATGTAATTGTATATACGCATCATAATAAACGTGTATGCATATGTCTATAATCCCAATTAGTATTACACTAGTTTGTATTTATAAATTATTTTCGTATCTTAATATACGGTATTTTGATTGACAGTTTAAGTCAAAGGACATGTGTCCTTTATTGCAGTCTAGTTTTTAAATATATGTTGGTTAATTTTAATTGGCCGGTCTTAACAATTTAAATTTTTAAGTAATTATAATTAATATAATTATAACAAGAAATATGACTATTACTAAATTAATATTACATTTACTTAGACATTATAATTATTAATTAAATGATTACTTTATTGGATATTCCTATATGTATAATAAATACTTAAAATATAATAATATGATTGCTTAATTTTATTTTGTTATGAATTATAATTATTATGAAAAATATAATTTATTATAATAATAAATATGCCGTAATAATGACATAATATTAAATGTTTAATAAAATAATAATTGATCTATTTCTAAATAATATTAATATTATTAATAAATGAATACATTTGATATCTCAAATTTGATATGTAATAAATACATAAATTAATAATATGATTTTAAATGTAATTTTTACCTATTTTCTATTTACAAAAAGGCATTAAAAAAAAGCCATTAAAATATTATTAATATCTATGATATAATTAAATACCCATGTTTCCTATTCATTGGGTGAAGTGACATATTACAATTTACATAGGCTACCATGTATGTTGGGCTTTGATATTAGTATGATTATGTATCATATGATATGCAATAAATTAATGAAGGTCTATTTCAGACTGAAATTTTAAGTTAATTATATTTTAAATAATATAATACATTATTAAGGTAAATCGCTCAATCATAGTATACTATTGTCACTTATTGTATTTGTTTATTTAGAATACATGTGTATATATTATATTTTTAAAGAAATTATATTTTATAACTTTAAAATGTTTAAAATATTGGATTAGTAAAAATGAAATAAATTCATTACTTGAAGTCATTATAAATTACATTGCGATATGTCTCAGATCAGATCGTGATATGACATCCTCTTATCCTATTGTATTCATACATATGTATTGTATTCGTATTTACTGATTACTTTGTTTTGTTATTAAAATCAGTATATTGTTGAATTCTATAAAATATATCTACCTATACGCATTTACTAATAATTGTATTAATATAAGTAATATTATCTAACTATTACTCATTGTCATTGTTAATTATTGTTTCGCTATTCATCCCTTATTAAGTCATCTCAGATTAACTGTATTCGTATTTGGTTGTTTTCTTATTTTATTTAGTATTTATAATTAGTATTTGTAGTTGTATTTATATTTGTATTTGTATTTGTATTTGTAGTTATATTTATATTTGTATTTGTATTTGAATAAAAAATGACACAAATATTCGAATTTATATCTGTATTTATTTCTCCGCGAACAATATATTTGTACGTGTATTTGCTTGTAAGTTATCGGATGCCATCCGCTATGAACACACCTACACACATCACCACCACCACCACCACTAGGGGTAGACTAGGGTAGCGTGGTCTAATCACTAACCCTGTGTCGCATCACATCAATGAAGTTTTGATCAGCGCTATCATCACTAGCATCGCTGTAAGCGTTCTCTATTTCAGATTCTGTGAGCCGGGTGTTGCTGATGTTACTGTTATCGGGAGGAGACGAATGTTAAGTTAGGGGTGTGGGGGGAGGGTAGTGAAGGGGGGGTGTGGGGGGTGTGAAGGGGTGTGGTGGGGAGGGTAGTGAAGGGGGGGTGTGGGGAGTGTGAAGGGGGGGGTGTGGGGGGTGTGAAGGGGGGGGGGTGTGAAGTGGAGTGGAGTAAATCTCAACTTCACTTTGTATAACATTTTTTTAAATTCTAATATTTTTTTATTATATTATAATTTATATGATATTTAATGATATTTAATGATAATTATCAATAATTATAATCTATCATTTTATAAACAAAATTCATGCAATAATTCTTTATATAATTATGCAATAATTGTATTATATAACATACAGTATATAAATGTATCCTAACCTATCCTATATTAAATATGTGATAATAAAATAACTGGTATAATTAAATTCAATAGATTACTCAATATTTCTACGATTATAATATTTTCAAAGCTATTATGATATGTAAATATTACTTATTTATTAACAATATATATGTGGAAATATTCAACTTGAAACCTGCGAATATCTAAGAATGTTCACCTCTCGTTACCGTGGTGGCATATTTGTATTAAAATGTGTCTCGTAATAAATTATTTCATTTATTATATATCAGTTGATAACCGTGATATAAAATAATAGTAGCTTATCGATACACATTTGTATAATGTATTCCATAATATATTTCAATTATTTTATAAATATATATTTTATATATAATATAATAATATTAATAATATTTATTTAACATAACTAGATATATATTATATATATATATTCGTATAATAATTATATATTGAACATATATTTTATCGTAAATAATCATACGTGTATCTGTAATTGTAGATGATTGTCTAGGCTATTATAACAGTGCTGTGGTCAGTGTAGTGGTAAGTGTAGTAGTCAGTGTAGTGGTCAGTGTAGTAGTCAGTGTAGTGGTCAGTGTAGTGGTCAGTGTAGTGGTCAGTGTAGTGGTCAGTGTAGTGGTCAGTGCGGTGGTCAGTGTAGTGGTCAGTGCTGTGGTCAGTGTAGTGGTCAGTGCTGTGGTCAGTATAGTGGTCAGTGTAGTGGTTAGTGCTGTGAACCAACTGTTCTCTATACTCGTCTCCCTGCACTATGATATCCCACGACGTATAGTCCACCTCCTGCTCCTCTACAGCCTCAGCCACCTCCACAATATCTTCAATGACCTCCACGACCTGCTCCTCGGCCATCTCCTGCTCCTCAGCCTCCTCCTCCTCCTGCTCATCTCGTTGCAGCGGTTCTCTGTTCACAAAGAACCAGTCGCTGTGCTATTGTTACATGTATTAGTTACGTGAGAGGCGCGCGCATACATCGTGATACACGTATATATACGAGTATATCTGGATACATTTTATATTATTATTGTTAATTAATCGTATTCGCTATTTATACATAGCACGAAATGAAACTATTCTATTCAAAAAATATACGATTAAACATTAACAAAGTATATACTAGTACAGCTAGTAAGGTATGCGATACCGCGCGCATGTTGTTGCCCATATCTAGAGGAGAATACACACTCCTGCGCAACGTGCGGGGATGGTGAATGAGAGGTGTTTTACCAGGTGTGTAGTGAGATACAACGATGCTAGACCATCGATATAAAGAAAGTGGATAAACAATTGACGCACGCAATGCATGTAAAAGATATATACGTGAATGACACTTTTATCGATAAATTAACAACATGGAATCAGTGATTTTGATTGGATATTAGTCATATTATGTATTTCAAATATTAAAACAGTAGGCTTTTCGTCGAAATAGATTAAAGTGACTTCAATCTATATTAATGGATAAAATTATAAATATCAATAAAATAGTATGATATCTTCAATTTAAATACACAAAATTACGAGGAATATTGATATAATCGGGGAGGGGAGTGTGCACTCGCTATCTTTCAATGCTGCAGTGAAAATGTCACGTGACATTTGAGCTCAGTGGGGTAAATATCGTATATGCAGATATATTTACATGGAGATTTCAAATATAATTTTATATAAAGTAATATGTAGTGTATATAATGTTATATTTCTTAAATAAATTGTATTTTATATATTCACTAATATATAACTAATGTGATTAAATATATATTGATATAATATAGTTTAAAAATCACAGGTTTAATAACATTTTATGAAATTTTCGTAACAAATTATTTTAAATTATAAATGATTTCAAATATAATTTTATATAAAGTAATATTTAATGTATATAATGTGATATTTCTTAAATAAATAGTATTTTATATATTCACTAATATATAACTAATGTGATTGAATATATATTGATATAATATAGTTTAAAAATCACAGGTTTAATAACATTTTATGAAATTTTCGTAACAACTTATTTTAAATTACAAATATAATTATAATTAACACTCGAAAATGTATGTTATTAAATCAATGTTTTAGATATAAAATAGTATATTTATTTATAAAATACATTTGTTGATATACATATTAATTTTCATACATACATACATACAAATACACCGAGACGAGCATCTCCACTCTGAAAACATTATCGCATAAATCATTAGTCATATATTTGGCGCCTTTACAGGCGCGCATAATACGTATGGCATACGTTTCATGATTATCATTTAATAAAAATAATGATAAATAACATACATTTATACATATATCATACATTTAATTATATCTCTCCACTGTTATCATTAGTACATTGTTTATATAAATATAATTAATAACTATACACATTTAAAGTTTATAAATTGTGTAAATAATAAACACAATTTATACAATATTATAAAAGATTTAAAGATACCCATAATTAAAAAATTATGATATATAATTGTTATTTAAATAAATTAGTATCCTTTTAATACCATCCATAATACATATTATATTATATTCTTTATATTCAATTATATTATTTATGATTACAGTATATTAATAATACATATAGGATCCTATCAAAGAACAAAATAAGTAGAAATATAAAATAAGTTAATAGAAATAAGTTTATTAATTTAGATTAATTATAAATAATATTTAATTTGCGTATAGAATTAGTAGTTTTATACGTATTGCTTATTGTTTTACAATAATGATGTATACGTATCGTACTATATAATAAACTTATTTTTTTTTCTAATTGACAATCGCAGTTAATATTTGTATAATATATATGTTTTTTTAATTCAAATATACACTTATCGGTAAAAGATTTTCTAATATCTTTTAAATATTTGAGCGTTTCAATATTTTCTGAAAATATTTTTTCCAAAATCTCAATATGAGCAGCAAATTCTTGACTGGGCCTTTTAATATTATCTGAAGTAAGAACATTATTTATAATCATGCATAAAATATATATGTAAATATTAAGTAATAGGTACACTCCCCAGTAGCACTTACGAAATAAATACGCGTATGTTTATATATACCTGTTATGGACTTATTTTCAATAAATATACGTTTACTCGTTGAAGTAAAATCATGAGTCTCCTCTTCCGAAATAAAATTAACGCAGTTTACACATAATTTATTTTGAATTTTTAAAATTATATATCCAGCTATGTAATTTATAATATTAAGAGATTCGACATTTAAGTCAGGAATCTGATAATCAATATCGGTTAATTTGTATTTTCCAGTTTCTATATTATCAAAGTTTATCTGCGATTTGGAATTTATAATTATTGAAATATAATATATTAAATATATACATTATTTATATAAACCCTATCGTTTGAAGTCAGATTAAATAAATAATTATCTTTATCATTTTCACAATTTGATTTTTCGTAGTGTATTAGTATTTTATCTACAGTAATATTTCTTATAGCGATGCGTAATTGAAAAACATCAGGATTTATACATCCACCACATTTTCCTCTTATTTGTGAGTTCAAATTTTCCAAACAATCCTATAAATATAATTTAATTTGTATATTATAATATATATAAAATATTAAACATATAAACCTGAGTTAATCTACCTGTATTTAACTTTTCAAATTCATATTTTTCATTGAGTTCTTTCCAAATATATATGATCGATATGCAGTTCATTTTCCAACCTAGATGTAATAATATACATACATATATATATATTATATATATAGCTACTATTCATATATAATATATTAAATAATTTAAATAAATAAATTTAAAAGATGTGATAAGTAACCTGACAGACATGGCAAATTTCTTCCAGGACTTCGTACGTTATTCAACCATTCATTATAAAATTCAATTTTATTAATTTCATTAGATGATGATATCTGTATCTAATACATTTAAAACAATTTATATTTGAAATTCAATATTTGATTTGATTATGTACTAAACCTGATATTCACCATGTTTTTTTTTATTAGAACTATTCAATAAATCAAATAAGTTATTGAAGTTTTCAATAAACTCCGCAACTAATAATGCAGAAACTGGCAATTTATCTAGTTGACAATACGTCTTTATTGCCGATGATACAGAATTACTAATAATCTGTATGTATATAGATATATAAGTTATATATATATTTATATATTATATAGTAATACTAACATTTGCTGCTAAACTTACAGACATCTTAGCAAAACTATTCAGATGTACATGCCGCAGAGATATCTTGGGTAACATCCGTAATTGATTTTGCGAATCAATTTTGTGTAATTCTTGTATTGTGTTCCATGATAATATTTTGTCTTTATATATAATATTACTCTGATCTTTACTACAAATATATAACATTACATATTATTAGTATTTATTTATTACTAACCCATTATTATATAGATTATTTCTAATTGATTTCAGCAAATGTGGTGTATCATACAGTGCATAAACATTTTATTCGCAACTATTAGATGTGTATGTAAAGTATGGTTTACTTATGGATATTCCCATTTCTTTATAAACAGATCTGTAAAATTAATATATATATATTTGTTATATTATTTAATAAAAATTAATATATTTCAATTAATATTAATAAAATACCTGTTTGTAGAACCTTGATCACAAATAATAACTTTAACGATATAGCCAACATTATCTAACTTTTCAACGGCTTGTAAGATGAGACATTTTAAAATATCTTTTTTAACAGAATTTTTTGTTAAAAAATATCCTATTACTTGTTTCCATGAAGTATTAATTCCTCTTGCCATAATAGCAAGACACTTGTCAGCAATATTTTCAGTCCGTCCTAAATCTCCATAGTCTACAAATCCTTCGATATAATCGTACTGCGGGTTATATATAATTCGCTTCTGTATCGCCATTTCATCAAAACTTAAAGAACATATTTTATCTTTCAAACAAAATTGTTGCCCATCTATCTTCATCATATTAAGTATATTTTGAAAAAATCCAGGTCTAATATTAATATTTACCATCGAACGAGTTAATGTAGATATTGAAGGTAAATTACAAAATGTTTCAAGTAGTTGATAACATTTTCTACTGGTATGTAATATTGATAGACATAGCGACTTAAAAGGTATATCCCAGCGTCTTCCTCTTGTATCTGAATCACCTTTATTTGCATTTATTAATTGATAACGCATAAATAATAGAGCATCACCTATAATAAGTAATATATATTTAAAAAAGTAATATATATATAAATATTTAAATTTATAAAATTTACCTTCAAAATATCTTTCAAATTCTGACATTAAGACATCTTTATCAAGAGGTTTATCTATTTTCTTTTGTAAGACTACTACCTGCTGCTTTAGACACTTAACCTCTTTGGTAAGACATTGGTTCTCAGCCAAAATGTGGTTAAGTTTATCTAATAAATATTACAATAAATTTTTACTCTAATATAATATATATTTACTTACCATATATATTGATATCTCCTTCATTAATCAATACTTTATCATTTTCATAAATATTAATAATAGTATTATTTTCTTTCAATAATAATGATCCACGTGGTAAAATTATTCTTTTAAATATTTTAGACATAACCGGTATTTTCTTTAGATTTTTTTTTGGAAAAATTATATTTCTTTCCAATGGCTTTTTACGACTTGATAATATTTTTGACGGAGGGTTTGATATATCAAAAAGTGTAGGTGTTGCTTTAGGTATTAATCTATTTTTATTGATTCTATTAAGTGTAGTCCACATAAATGATTATTTTTGTGAAGATGCATAGATGCCGATATATCAAATTTCTTAAATTTGGTACGTAAGTTTTCCAATCTACTTTTTATTATCCATTCTTTACATCTAAATAATAGAGATTACAAGTTAAATTATGAATTTATATTATACCTATTGATTTTCATATTACTATTATAAATATTTAATATAAATAGACATTGACAGTGAAAAATAGAAATGCATTATTGGTATATAGTATTATTACAAACTATATATACAAGCGGGGAGTACCCCGATACAAGTATAACATGAAAATAGCCAGAAATAGAAATTCATTATTGTTATATATAAAGGGAAATAATTTAAAAAAAGTATAATACACACTAGATTAAGATATGTATTAGATATGTACAACATATATCCATAACATGAAAAAGTGTCAGTGATAGAAATCAATTATATTAGAAAAAAAAGTTTTATTCCAGACTATATTAGGTATATAGTGATAGAAATATAAACCCATTATACATATATATATATATATATATATATATATATATATATATTTGTATTGCGTTATTAAAAACAATATAGGATAATATTAAGCATCAGAAATAGAAATGCATTATTGTTATATATATATATAATTATATATTGTAGAATATATTATCTAATGTTATATAGTATTGTATAATACACTTAAGTAAAGCTCAATTAATATATGCGAGATAACAACACATTACAACTATATAATACAGGAGAGTATACTCCCTGATAATACTCATACATTTTGTTGATCGCCGAATAATAATCTGAATAATAATGTTCTATAAATGTTTGATTATATTTTTAATATAATTATTAATATTAGTTAAATATTTATATATATATATATATATATATACAATATAATTACAAATAATATAGAGTATAAAACTAGAATATAGGCATATATATATTGTGTATATACAATATAATCTATCTTTAAATTTAAAAATAAATATTAATTTTATATAATTTATTGATGTATTATAATATATATATATACTGTGATTTAAACTATATTAGTGTAAGTATTGAATAAATTATTATTAATTAATGATAATATAAATAATATATAACTATAATAAATAATAACTGTACTAAAGTAATATATTATAATAATTATTATTATTATAATATACTTGGAATTGATTTTAAATTTAATGTTTATATTATTTAATTAGATATTATCGGTTAATTTCACGGTTATATTATACATACCTTTTAGTATCTATTGGGAATCTGAAAAAAGATAATTCTTTATTATCTTTATCATTGTTTCTACAGTTATAAGCAGAACAATATCTGCTATTTGCATTACTAGGCATGTTTATTTAAAATAAATTAATATAAAAATTGAAAAATGTAATTTTTTCAAATGACCCCACTGAGTCTATAGGTGGCGCTACTCTACATAAAATATAAAATAGCGAGTGCACACTCCCCTCCCCGATATAATGTATTTTAAATATATAATTTTATTTTTAGTATAGATTTAGTACATTAAAATTGGTAGTAATTATCAATATATATATGTATAAATAAATATTATTATAAATAAAAAGTAGTGGGCCAGATAGTAGGTTTCGACTGCAGCGCCCCGTAGCGGATAGTGCCATACACTACATTCAATTGCTTATCCACTTTCTTTATATCGATGTGCTAGACTAGCGCTCAACGATGCTAGACTCTCTCTCTCTAATTACGCAGTGTTCTGACCTCGTTATCTTGCGGATCGTTGACGAAAGTTCCCTGTAGGTATTGAGCAATCATTAGTTATAACAACAATCATATGTCATATATACCATATATATAGGAGCGCTGCAACAGGGGGGGATAGGGGGGATATGTCCCCCCCACTTTAAAATCTAGGGGGACCTCATATTTATTGCCCTTTATTGCACTTTTACCACAACATTTATTTTGATTGGTTGCCCCTACATACAAAATCGTTCCAGGGTCCCTACATATATACCATATATATATATACCATATATATATATATATATATATATATATATATATATATATATATATATATATATTATAACATTACCGTTTATATATTATATTCTTATTTGTAATGAAACTTATCATATTAATCAAGGGGTAATTGTCTCGATAAACAGTACTGCTTCTATAATTACATGGGTCTTGCATAAATGTTATAATAATAATATATAAATAAATATATATATATATATATATATATATTATAATGTTAAATATCAATTATTATTGTGATATTTCAGTGATTATAACTAAATAATATACATTAAGGGTAACAAATAAAGCGCACTCTAGTAATGTATCAACATAATAATAATGTACTATATTGAGATAGTTTATGCTGTTGGCAACATCAATAACAGCCTATCCTAGCAGGGATTCACAAACTATGCTAATGAAATTATGTATAGCTGCAACAATATATATTACCATAGTAAGGTCATTTATAAGAGGCATTAATTTAACAAGCTAAAAATAATGATTTAAAATAAATATAACCTTAACCTTTAACTATATAAATAGAAAGTGGTGATATTTCAATTTTTGAATATATATTTCTTAAATAAAAAATCAATCAACTTATTATAAAAGAGAAACTAATACATTAATAAATATGGTTAGTTGTGATCTAATCCGCTGAAATGATTTCTCTAACCGAGACATAGTATAGACATAAGTACACTCTTACCTCACGGCTGTCGTACTCCAACTGAACACGCAGATGACCTCTGATACGTGGAGTGGGGTCACTGCAAGGTTAACGCTAAGTTAGAGGTGGTAGTGAGGCTCTACGCAGGGGTTATAATGGCGCTTTAGCGAGGTCACACCGTACGCATGTGTCACTTCGCATATATGCTGACGTACATACATAGAATTGTTTCTATTTTCGGGTGTTACCGGTATATATATATAATATATATATTATATATATATATTTTATATATTATAGGCATATTTAATGGGCAACAACAATAGAAAATAGTCATATTATTTGTAAGCCCTTTAGAAGAAAATATTATATAAATTATATTATAAATATTATTATAATTCAACAGAAAAAGAAAATTATTAAAATTCTTCTAATAAATATTATTATTATTATTATTATATATATGTATATCAATATAGAGGTTAAAAGTTCCATAATCTAGCTGTTTACATAAATGCTCTTTTTCTAAAATATATATATATATATTCTGCTAGCAGATATTCATCACGCATAGTATTACATAACTACATTACATAACCACTTGTCGGATGCTTCCTCATCACCACCAGCATCAGCATCAGCACCACCACCACCAGTACCACCAGCACCACCACCAGTAGTGTCAGCAGTGGCTGTAGTGGTAGTGACCGCACTGGTCAACAGATAATCGCGTTCAGCGCACATGTTATCGGTGAACACGATGTACTTGAGGTCCAGCACCACTTCCCCTAGTAAGTGGGGGCTGGCCGGGGCTTCGGCGGGGTTCTAAGGGGTCACCGTGAGTTAGCGGTGAATAGTTGCTAAGGGGTGGGGTAATATCTTCTCTTCTACTGTATATATATACGCGAGTAGGGTAATAGATCAATTTATTTTATAAGATTAAATATTTAAATTAGAATTTGTTCGAATGGTTACTACACGAATACTAGAAATTAAAGTAATCGGAATTTTATTTACATTTGAAACTCACAAAAAATGGAAAACATCAACAAAATCATGAAAATGTATCGAGAGATGTCTGAGAGACGGTCATGCGTTAGTGATCGAGTGATTTGTAAGTGATAATGATGACAGTAGAGGTCATGACTAACGTCTTGGTGAAGGGCGAATACTTGAAATACTAGTTGGGTGGTCCTAGGGTTTACTTTCATCTCAAACTCCTGCATCCATACTGGATCACGATACTGTAATGGATTCACTTATATATGTGTGTATGGGTGTGTGTACGTGTGAGTGTGTTTGTGTGTATATGTGTATGAGTATGTATGTGTGCATGTGTGTGTGTGTGTGTATGTATGTGTGCATGTGTGTGTGTGTATATATGTTTGATGTTGAAAGTATTTATTTAGATACATCATTAATAATAATGATTCTATAATGTGTAATTTTCTAATATGTATCTCGTATAGATACAAATAGCGAATACAGGTATAATAGTATATCATTCGCATAGCTATAATCACAATATAAGTACTTGTATGTGTGTATGTGACACATACTATGTGTACATGCTATATATATAGATTTATAATCAGGCAATACTGGTTAGATGACCTGCTATACATGACTTTACAATACATTATTTATTATGTGACCTTAGTTAAATTATGTAATAATAATATGATATAATATGAATTATTGTATAGGAACATTATGAATATCAATTATTATTTTTTGTACATATATATATATATATATATATAATTACAGGATTATACATTATATTATAATATATATATATATATATATATATATATAATATATATTATATATATATAATATATATATATATAATATATATTATATATATATTATATATATATATATATATAAATGTATGATATATTATATATATATGAATTAAAGAAATACACACGTCGATGACCTCTATATTACATAATCACAGAAAACAATGTAACCGTGTTGACGGTGAAAGTTTTAAATGATTTCTTGAGCAGAGTTCTCTCGGCGGTGACATTCTTCAAGGTCGCGTAACTCCCGCTTCCGCTTCGTCTACAACGCAACAGAACGATAGAACGCAGGTATACTAGGCGCTAAGGGGTTGCGTAGCTAACGGATGAAGGTCGCTGAACTCGTTCTGGAGGTCACCGCAGCAGATCACCACCACTTTCAAAGTCCTCATCTCGGCTCTAGTCTAGTGTCTGTGTGTGTGTGACCGATTAAGTGACGTAACAATCGCGCGTATGTTTACACTGCGTTACGTAACACACGCGGCGGCCATTGTTTGCATTGCGTGAACTCGTGGTCGGGTTAGGCAAACATTGGTGAGGCTGCTGACTTCACGAGGATAACTGTACATCAACAACGCGAGGGGTACGATAAGCTATGATTAGTATGCTAAACCTAGGATCAACGATCACTATTCAACGATAAGCGTAATCATTAAATATTAGTCTATTTATAGGAACACGTCTAATGTAGAATCAGCATTCGTGTTATATTTGTGATGGTAGCATTGCTATATAATATACAGTGTATATAGGTTTTGTTATGAATATGACATTATCACTCTACCCAACTTCTAATTATTTTACATTTATTAATATCATTTGATTATCAAATATGTTATTAATGAAATATGTATATATATAGAATACAATATTTGTATTGATTTTAAAGTTATAATAGTTTTTCATGTATCTTATATGTTCATCAATATCTTATTAATTAACTTTAATGGCTCAAATTAAAATGGATGTTTTTATCTCAGATAATAAATTATAATTAATTAGTACACATTAAATTATATAAACAAATATAACATATTATTTCACCAAAAGAAAATATAAGATCTAAACATTCCTCCAGCACGCATGCTCGTAAATACATATACCCACATATGAAAAAACACACGCATAAATACATAAAAAATTAATTATTAAGCAAATAATATTTTAATAATTTTTAAAAGATTTGTCTAATTATATTTGTTGAATATTTAGGAGAAAGGTATTATTTAACTATTTTTATAATATTATTTATTATAGACGATTTTGTATATCATAAATTGGATAATTTCATAATAGACATTAGTTTTGATTAGGTATGAAATGTATGATGTTTTATTGTAAATGTGTATTTGTTGTAATTGTCCTTAAATTAAGGATAGTCCATTTTTTTCAAAAAAAATAATAATAGTAATTTAAGTAATCAAAATTAAAATAATATTATTAATAACGGTAAACTAAAATAATGATAAATATTTATAATATATATATGCCCCTTTAGCATGGTGATTATGTTATCTATCACTATGTTGTTGATGTATTCAATAAGTTATTAGCGTAGTTGTGTATTTGTTAAGCTATTATTATATAGTAGTTATGTATTGTTAAGCAGTCTAGTATATAAAACGAAATAACAATGGTACGGTCAAACTTACATCCAAAACATCACAATAATATTACTCATTATATTAATATATTGAGTTGGAAGATTATAGCAGATATTTAAAATAAAATCTCTAGTCAATACGCGGTATAAATAACTGAATAGTCGGTCTTAAAAAGATCGCAAAATTACGTATACATTTTATATATTTATAATTATTATTGTTTGACAGTGTAAATATATAGAATATGCGATATAGTAACTAATAGTTACTAACTATGCGATATAGTAACTATGATAGTTTGATCAAGATTAATATTCATTAAATAATAATGAATAAAGTAGAACCACAAATTATAAAACGCAAATTTCTAAAATATATATATACACAAATGTCTACATATATGTCTATAGATATCATAATAACGAGAATATGAGTCGTAAATAATATGTAGTTTTGTATAATAAGTTGATATATAATATTAGTATGGATATACAATTATGATGCATACTTATTCTTATAATATATAATAAAATGATTGAATAAATATATATATATATATATATATATTTATATTTATACAATCATTAATTCGAATAAAGAATGTTGCGTGCGTTTAGTGCGTAGCTTCTTTTAAAAATCACAAAACTTTTTACCATGATCCAAAATATATTTAATTATTAAATTAATATAATATTTATTATTCTAAAAATGGATTATAGTCTAAAGATTCATGATTTTAAAATAAACTAGGCCCTAAACGAATCATAATTCTTTAAACCGAATTAGTGATTGTATAAATTGATATATAAATAGTATAGATATATAGTATTCATATTATATATAAATATATAATTATTAAATTTAATATAATATAATATTATAAGAATATTCAAAGAATATAAATAGTATCAATATATAGTATTCATTTTATTAAATATAAATTTATTAAATTTAATATAATATAAAATTATAAGAATATTCGTGAACCATAATTGTTTATTCATACTAATATTTAATATTAATATAATTATTAAATTTATACAATAGTACACGTTATTTTAATTGTAATAATATTTATGACTCATATTATCGTGATTGTAATATCTATATATATATACATATGTGTATAGTAATTACGCCATTATTATAATGTATAATGTATAATCATGAATTATGTATAATGTATAATATAATGATTATAAATCGCTAATTAGAAAAAAACAATTTTGAGTGCAATGAATAAAATATTAAAAAATCGCAAATATTTTACCATGTACGCTCACAATTTGCATTTTATATTATAATTATTATAATAATAATATTTTATTCATTATTATTTAACATTTATCAAACTTGATCAAACTATATTTAATATTAGTATTATTTGTATATTAAATATAATATCAGTTAATATTATAGTAACTATTATAGTTACTATATCATATAGTTACTATTATATAGTATATCGAAGATTGAGCTTGAGATTCTATATATATATATATATATATATATAAATATATATATATTATATATATATATATTATATATACATATATATATATTTAATATTATAATAATTATATATATTATTATTAATAACACTGGTCGACTTTTGAAAAAAAATTCTCTGAAGTCTGGGTTCTGTTAACTGATTATAGACTAGTTTTTCACACTGCTTTCAAATATGTATGTAGTTTTTTCAGATCATATCAAGTTTTTTATTTATTTAAGTTTGAAAATTATGAAAAAATCACAAAATAGGAATAATAAAGAAAATTAACGGAAATGTAATGAATTTATTTCAATAATATTTGGTATATTTTAATAAATAATGATACAAAATAATAATGTACATAGTTAATGTTATAATTGTCATTGATTAAACGATTATTGTAATGATTTTCTTCTATTTGAAGTCTTTTATATCCCTTTTTGACTGCAACAATAATCATCTAGGATGTTAATAGTTACTTTTCCTTGATATCTATCTTCCATTGTCAAAATATCCTGATTAAAGCACTCTCCATTTTCTTCACTATAGTCAACAAAGTTATCAGAAAAATAATCTAGATGTTCACCTAGAAAATGAATGTCATACGAGCTCAGATATCTATAAAACATAGAAGCAAGTTGTCAACAATATTTACATATTCTGAACTTCTATTATTTTTGAAAATGTTTAATAATTTACTCTAATTCTAGTTAGCTCTTAATTCTACATCTCTAATACATAAATCAAAATTAGTGTTGCTCATTAACTACTTATTTGTTGGTTCATTAACTTATAAATTACCTCCTTAATTTAGATTCAATGCTATGTATAAATCTTTTTATAAATGAGTAAAATAATACTCCTCTTTATCCAATACTTTTACAAAATTCTTCATTAATCTAAGTTTAATGTGTAATGGAGTTAATAGGACATCATTAATGGATATAACATTCCTGTATTAATAAGCGATTGTGACTTAGCCTTGTATGAACCATGCTAAAATAAATAAATAAATTCCCTGTAACTGATAAATCATGTTAAGTACAATGCATAGGCACGGCTATCTCACAAACTGAGAAATCATAGATATTTTGTGTATCTTACTTATTGTCCCAAAAGTACCGATATGACACATATATTTCCAGTATGATCATTGTATATTAATGAATCAAGTAGAATATACATTTTTCTATATATTTCAGTCAATTGTAGCGAATATCCCAGGTGAAGAAATACATCAGTATTACCATTATAGAGCAATACAGATTTTTAACTTGAATTTGATGAGTCTATGCATAGCCTCTATTATTATGCTTCATATGATATGCCCATTAATTCAACTACTCCATTTACATTATGGCAATATATCGATGAACAGTCTTGAAAAACTATCTTAGTAAAATATTTGTGAGTCAATTTCATGATGATGGTACAAGACAGATGGAGATAATAAATTTGAGATATTAAATGAAATAGATGTTGTATTGGAATATCAGTAATATGTGGCACTCGTCATAATGCTATAATAATATTCGGATATTTTTAATGTATGCTTATTATTATACATAAATGAATATACTTTCATATACTACATATATATATATATATATAATATAGTATATACTATAGTATATACAATTCACAATACACATTAGTGTATATATCTATATTAAATAATAATATGTATATATATATATTTAAAAATTTCTGAAAATTTGTCAATTTTTTCACAAAATTTAAAAGTGAAATAAAAAAAAAACTTGATCTGATCTGAAAAAACTAATTACATATTTGTAATCAGTGCAAAAAACTAGTCTAGAAAATATATATGAAACCCAAACCTCAAAAAGTATGTTAATCAGTGTATTATAATTGTAATATTATTATAATATATTATAATTATTATAATAATGATATATTATTATAATAATTATATAAGTATAAATAATTAATTATGAAAATATAAAATGTATATGCATTTTATTGGATTATTTACTAAATATGTCAAATTTCGTTAATTAGACTCTAAGTTAGAGCGCTCACTGCGCCGATTTGTTACTGAGCCATAAGCACCGATCGCGCAATTATTATAATCCTAAATTATTTAGTAAATATATGCGACTATAAATTATACTATTAGTACTACTACAGCTATCCATTATAACTCAGATTCACCAATTATATATTTAATATAAGAGCATCTTACAGATGATAATATAACATTATCTAATATTTAATCCTAAAGATAATATTTAAAAATTAATATAAATAAAACCATACTATGGTCCATAGCATTCGATGTCTTGTGATTTTTCTTCTAAAATACTAAGTTTAAATATACTTATAATAACATATAGCAATTAATTAGATTAGTTATAAATGTTAAATATAAAATTATATTACGATGTAATATAAACAATAAAATATATATAATTATAAGCCAGATTATAAGTAATATATTGAATATATATATATAAAATTACGTTTAAATGATATAAAATATCGCCATCTATTAGATAATTCTAAAAAGAAAACAACAAAGATATTAAAATTTAAACCATCAATTATCATAAACAATTAGTATAGTTTAAAATCAAATAAGCATAAATGTAGCAAAACCTCCTATAACCTCGGGTTATAGCAATACCCAGGGCCGGCTTAAGGGGGGGGGGGGCAAACCGGGCAATTGCCCGGGGCCCCACATTTTGGGGGGCCCATGAGTTATTTGAGAAATATTTTTTTTACTATTTATATAAAAAAAAAATTTCTTAACTGTATTTTTCTTATATATTATTAATTATAATTAAATAAATAAAAATAATATAATAAATTAATTAAATATGAGTCATTTAGGCCGATTTGAAAAGTGAATTTGACAAAAATGTCTAAATTTACACGAAGATATGGTGGAAACAGGTACATGAAGATGTTGGAGCACATGCTAATAGTGATAACCATAGATCATATCACACATCTATGCTTTTCAGATAAAATAGTATGAATTCATACTATTTTAAACGGATTGATAAATATTTGTTTGATAAACTAGAAAGTGATAAATGATAAAAGTATTAAGGGAATGTTAACCATAGTTGAATCTTAACAATTTATAATTCTATAATTAGTTTACGAAAAAAAAGTATAGGAGATAATACTTTTTATATTAAAATTAAATATGAGATATATATTAAGATATATCTTAACTATGATTTCTGATATTTGTAAAGGATTATAGTGAACATAAATTATGAAAAAAACGATATTCTACATAGATTTATAATTTGTAGGTAATATAGTAATTATAGTAATTAAAACTAATTAGATATTTTCAAATTAATTTTTCTCAAAAGAATTAATTTTCTCTATCTACATCTCGTATTAATAAAAGATGTATCTTCTCATAGTGTATACATTATTATAATTTTGTTAGTGTAAATAATATATATATATATAAAATAGTTTTAATTTAAATAGGAATATTCTGCTTTATAGTATTTTTAATAAACCCATTGATGAAAGGGAATGCTGTACACATAGATTTAGAGTACCTGGTACTCTATATCTATGGCTGTACATAACATTTTTAACAGACTATTATTAGTGAAATAAATTATATTTATATTTATTGAAACAGATATTATTTATAAATATATATATATAATCTAAATAATACTAAAGGCATTTGTGCAATTACCCAACTAGTACTAGTAACTTACAACTGAATGTTTAGATTTACATCACCCTCATCTATATATTTATACATAAATACACACAATGGCGATATTCTTATTGGAGAACAGGTGATAATTATTACTGATAACTTAATAATTGAAGAAATATAAAATTTAAAATATTATATTATATATCAGTGTACTAAATTCCAGATATATCACATGTAGATAAGTCATCAGTCATCGTCATATATACCAACTTAGGTATTATTATTATATAGTAATTTATTGATGTACGACGTACATTGTACGTTAAGATTCATTATCATATTGGTCAATATTTAGCTAACGATTTAGTCAAATGTTTTTTAATAATAATATAATTATAATATATTATAGAGCTCAAAGTTATGAAAAATCCAGCAATATGTCTAGAAGATTCAATAAAATGAAATATATCATAATATACCATAGTCCATTGTCAATGGATCCCCATATCTGCGCTGTGCATTCCTTAAATTTGGTGGGCAAATGCCGTTGAATCTTAGACAAATGTAGCAATATTAATTGCTTTCATCCCAAATAAATATAATTTATTTAGCCAAACTAAATAAAGAATATATTAACATCTATATTAAAGAAGAATAGAATATGTTTTATTAAAAGCATTATCGAATATAATATGGTCATCGCAAGCAGATTTTATTCGAGCAGTATCTTGTGGATTTCTCAAAATTACATAATTTATATCTGCTATTGCCTATATATGTTAAAATACTACTAAAATAACATTACTAGATTCAACGTATTTATTCAATAATATGCAAGAATTTAAGACTTCAATATTATGAAAACCGTGGAGCTAATTATTTTGTAGACTAAAGTCGTTCAGATAAGTATTGCAAGTAGGTTAAATTTAAATAAAAGTGGTATTAAAAAATATGTATACACTCTCTAAATATATAGGCGAGAAAATAAATGATTATGAGGAGTTGATTAGAGTATATAAACAAATTATAAAATAATTAGTAGGTATAATGATAACATATGATAATATCATATGAATTTACATCATATAAGAAGTTAAAAATGACTATTTTCTAACAATATTTGACAAATTAATTGATAGGTAATATATACTTATACGTATATAGGAAATATTAAAAAAGATAATCATGTAGTTATTACTAATTATATAAATAATATGTATATATATCATCTGACATCAGCAATTAAGATGATTAGTATATAAGATAATTCATTATTAAACATATATTATACCATATTGATATACACCTCAAATTAATGGACTATACAAATATTAATATATATTATGATGGGCTAGATATATCCAATTATAATCATTTTCATCCTAATATATTGAATGGTAAGTTAATTACACTTGAGAGAGAAGCTTCTCTAAACTTAAACTTAAAAATAATTGTCTATGAAATTATCTCAATAAATACAATAAATACACAATAAATACTTTCAAGTCTGTAACATTATATTTAGAATCAAAGCTAATTAATTAAATTGATACTGAATAAATAATAATGATTTATAAGAGGAAATCGAGTAAAATAAATATGTACTAATTCTATCATTTAACCTATACTTATATCATTTTTATTAATTAATTTGTAAATTATAAAATATTACATTGCAATGATTTTAAGTGAGTACAGTAATACCTATGTACATCCATAGCGTGAAGGAGACCCCCCTATATAGTAGACCCATTAAAGTGGGTCTCCTTCAAACGATACATGTAAATATATATGAAAAAACACAATTTTTTAAAGATTATAAATATTTTTACATAATTTGATCACGCATAATAGAATAATAATACATCATAATAATATATATATATATATATATATATATATATATATATATATATATATATTTATATATAAATAAATCGAAGAGTTATAGATATTATTTATTTCTAAAATAGCCCATTTAATATGTTATGAAATTCTTATGGGGCCCATACGTTTTTTTTGCCCGGGGCCCATAGTATGCTTAAGCCGGCCCTGGCAATACCTCCTATAACCTCGTTATAGGTTATAGGAGGTATTGGTTATAGGAGGGCTTGGATGTAGGTACAACTAATATATATATATATAAACCGTTATAAATATAGAAATGTATATATGTATGTATATTTTCCATAGAGCTAGAGAGAAAGCGTTATCTTTAGCTCTGAGATATTATCCATGTATATGTATTCTAATAATATGTGGGATTTGCTAATATACATATAATTTATATATAAACACAATTATAACTTAGAAGTTATAAGTCATATAACACCTATTTTTGAGATATAGAATGATGATTGATGCATTGCATTACCAAGAGTACCAGTAAACTCGAACCAGGTAAACTCGGACCACTTTTGATGTAAACTCGTACCACTTTTAAAGTAAACTCGGACCACTTTTTAAAAACATAAAGTAAACTCGGACCACTAATTAAAATAACTATATTTTGTATATTTCTATAATATAATATGCATTAACTTACCTTATATAATTATATTATATCTGTTAAATAAATTATAAAAAGAGTTATTTAATATGATATTTTTGTGGAATTATATATTTAAATAGGTAAACATTTAATTTGAACTCGCACCACTTTTGAAGTAAACTCGGACCACTTGTGAAGTAAACTCGGACCACTTATTAAAAACATAAAGAAGATTCAGACCAACCGTATACACCTATATATTGTATATTTCTAACATATAATATGCTTTAACTTATAAGTTAAAAGTATAATTTCACTGTATATAATTGCGAGTATTCCGATATTACTACACATACATAATTTATCATGTAATAACTTTAATAACATTTAATAACTTAACATAATTTAAATTGTCGTATATCACCACAGAGCTAGAGAGAAATTTCTCTCTAGCTCTATGTATATCACCGACGAGACCCACGATAGAAGCTATATGTATTATGATAGAAGTATACAATATATAAGTTATTTTAATAAGTGGTCCGAGTTTACTTCACAAGTGGTCCGAGTTTACTTAAAAAGTGGTCCGAGTTTACTTCAAAAGTGGTGCGATTTCAAATTAAATGTTTACCTATTAAATATATAATTCCACAATTATATCATATTAAATGACTCTTTTAATAATTTATTTAACAGATATAATATAATTATATAAGGTGGAAGTAAGTTAAAGCATATTATATTATAGAAATATACAAAATATAGTTATTTTAAAAGTGGTCCGAATCTTCTTTATGTTTTTAATAAATGGTCCGAGTTTACTTTATGTTTTTAAAATGTGGTCCGAGTTTACTTTAAAAGTGGTCCGAGTTTACCTCAAAAGTGGTCCGAATTTACCTGATCCGAGTTTACTGGTATTCATTACCAAGACCTCCTATAACCTCGATTATACCCAGCTAACAGTAAGAGCAGCATAATAGCAGCATAACAGCATATGCTAGAGCCTCGAATGTTTACATTGTGCTATTATGCTGCCATTATACTGCTATTAAATGTCTATTATGTTGCTATTAATTTGTCATGCTATTATGCTGCTGTTATGCTGCTATTATGCTGCCATTATGCTAATATTATGCTGCTATTAATTTTAAAAGTATATTATGCTGCTATTATTAGAATAGAAGCATAATAGCAGCATAATATTAGCATAATGGCAGCATAATAGCAGCATAATATCAGCATAATAGCATGACAAATTAATAGCAGCATAAAAGACATTTAATAGCAGCATAATGGCAGCATAATAGCACAATGTAAACATTTGAGGCTCTAGCTGTTATACTGCTATTATGCTGCTCTTACTGTTTGCTGGGTAGGAGGTTATAGGAGGTCTTGGCATTACACTAATGTTGCCCTTCTGTTCTACTATTTAATACTATTGAATTGAAATACATACTATGCGAAATAAAAATAGAGATAAACTATAGTTTATATATCTAATATATATATTATAACGTATATAATAAAATAATATATAAGTAGGCAAGGCATAATAAGCAAGACCTCCTATAACATCGAGGTTATAGGAGGTCTTGTAACAAGTCAATCTATAATTAATAAGATAATATAAAATATAATATTATGATATAGAATATTGTTAAATTTTATCTATAGGTGTATTTATAAAATTCTATTAATACAATTAATAAATATATTATTATAGTTAATATACTATTAAAATATAAAACTAATAATATGTACTGTTATTTATTGTTATTGTTGTGTATCTATTAGATACTCTATATATACTATTAATTAAATTATTAATGCATTATACATTATTATAGTTAATATATTATTACCATATAACATAAGAAATATATATATATATATATTTATATATATATATATATATATATATATATATATATATAAATTTATGATTCTTATTTTATATTTTAAATTGATATTATAAACTACACAGTACAATACACATAGGATCGTATACATATTTTTCTGTATATTAACTATAATAATGTATATTAATTATTATATTGTATTCAATAAAGTTAAATGTACTAAACCTACTTGTGTGATTTGACGAATGAGAGAGATAGAAAGAAATGGTGAACGTTTATAATAATAATGTATTCGACAAAATCTATCAAATATCTCTGAGAGATATCTATTGGGTGGCATGTTAAGGTTTTCTTCTTTTGTCGACCTAGTGATTTGGAGCAGAATTGAAAGGTATTTTTGGGGTAAGTTTAGTATGCTTTAAATGATGTAGAAATGCGATAGGATATTGTGACTCATATTATGTGAGTCGTGTCTATGTTTTAATTTAATCTGATTGTAAATAAATACATCGAGATATAAAAATAGAGTTAAAGAGAGATAGAGAGAGAGAGGTATATAGAGATAGTGGTATGTGATTTGGATGTAATCCATCTCTTCTCAGGTATTCGTAGATCACGTTTGTGCTATAAAAGAGATAACATGTATACCATTAGGTCGTCATTTAGTAGCAATTCGAGGATCGTTACAGTTTAGGGTTGACGTTAATGTAAGGTTAAGTTCTAAAGAGGCATGATGTAGGATAGATAATAAGTCTCACATTATTTATATCATCTATTTTTCGGAAGTATCGATTTGTGTATTGACGAATTGGTTTCGGAGAGGGTATATCCTCTATAGAGTGAATTGCATTGAAACATTATCGGAGAACAGAGGATCTTATTAGATCGGAATGTTTATGTGAAATGGGTAGATCTATATTTATATAGAGTATTACCAGATTCGTGTGTAGTATATAAAGTATGGAGACTGGGTGTGTGATTTTATAAAGAAATAAGAAAATATAAGGGTTAGTAGTAAGACCTATCAGTATATATGGGTATGTTGACATCATTAAGTATTATATTAAAGGCAAACTGTTGTCATTCTGAAAGCAATGAAGAGATGGATGATACAATATACGAAAGTGAGACATTGCAATCACTATCTAAATGACGTAATCATTTACGTAATGCTTAGGGTGTGAAGGAGGGTGTAAAGGGGTGTAAAGGAGTAAAATCACATATGCTTATCCTCCTTACACCCCCAACATATGTTCTTACTACATGCTATAGACATACATGATTATAGATCGCTAGTAAATATAGTGAAAATAATGTAACCTAATAAAACACAATGTAACGCTTTGTTTGGGACGCTAAAGAATAGCGATTGA
>OZ025239.1:69976169-69991169 GCA_964019155.1 Osedax fenrisi | reverse complement strand
TGTCGGATGCCTAAAACGAGAGCGGATTATAAGGGACACTATGTATGGTATAGTGTCCTATAGAACGAGGTGGTTATAAGTAAACACTTTATCTAGCTTACAGAGGCGAAACTATAGTTTCGGAGTATACTCCATCACAATAATAAAATAACAATATGTATGATAACAAGTCAATATTGGATATTAGATATAACTATACATATGAAACATAACATATAACATATCTATATCTATGTTACCATGCAAACAATGTATTCAATTGTCTAAAGTATATCTATATTATTACAGCTCGTTAAAAAGGATATTAATGGTTTGTTAATTTGATGGCGAATTCTTGTTTGTTATTGATAGTACCAATTGGTACTGATAGTATGAACCATACATCATTACCAATACATATGTAATACATATATATATGAATATATATGAATATACATATATGTATACATATTTAGTCTACATTTACATATACATATATATAATGTTCACTTATATTATATATATATATATATATATATATATATCTATATATATAATATGGTAGTTTTTATTAGTTATAACGTCGCACGCACACATAACTGATTACACAACAGTATTACATCATACAGGTGATATGGAGATCTATGACGTAGCCAGGTCGAAGTCCACATCATCTTTAAATAAGTTTGAGCACATCAGTGACGTTAGTATTATTATTCGTATATTATGTAATAATTAATGATTATTAATTAAATTATGATATTTAATTTACATTTAAACAATATATATATATAGAGTATACTCACAAATTTTGCGAAGCAATCATTTTTGCGAACCAAATATTTTCCGAAGGATTTCGGAAAATCTTTGGTATACTATGGACCATAGTCTATGGTATACTATATACGATAATAATCTTACAATTAAAATGTAAATACATACACACACACATATATATATATATGGATGTCATTATTTATATTGATTACAAGTACTCAATTTATATAAGATTTAAACTATAATAAAATCTGTATTATAAATAAAATGAAATATGTTACTATTATTTAATTAAAACTGTAATTAACTACTATAGTAGAAAAGTTACATAAGGTACAAGTCGTTAATACTTAACGGTACCATTTGGTACTATATTTAAGCATGTATTATAATCTATATATTAAGTATACTTAAATGAGCGCAAGTTCGGACAACTCAGATCATCGTTCTCCTATAATGTACTCCTATAGTACACTCCTATAGTATACTACTATAATACTCCTATAGTATATGCTATAAGGAGGCTATGCAACTACACTAATTATTATCATCATATAACTTTGCGCCAGCATGTGTGTGTGCGCGCGTGTGTATATGCATGTGCGGCGCATGCTATGTAATGAACCCACACCACACCGCTTACAGTTACACCTAGGCGAAGATGTGCTCGATAATATTCCGCGTATCTGTAGAAACTATTCGGGTTCTTTGCGGCGGTCGAACAGCGAGAACCAGTTAGTGAACACCGTGTCCCGTACACCTATAGGTACTTATAAGTAGGCCGACCTAAGTCGATATTCATCGAGAATAATCACTATGTTCGTCGCTAGATATATTATAATACATTGATGCAAATGTACCTAACGTATTTAACCACGTAACTATAGTTCGTATCTCTATTTAGATGTAGCCTACTACTGTAACCACAAGTATATTTAGTTTTTATTTAAGAACACAGTTATTATTAATCATCAGTATTATTTTGATACGTAATATATATATATATATATATATATATATATATATATATATATATATTAATTATAAACTGTTAGTTACTCCACCATCTCGGATACCCTTTACATTACAACTATATTAACATATAAATTCATATATGACCCCTCCATTGCGTGTAACCCACTATAACTATATTGACTTTTGCCCCCTCCCGCACAGACTCACCTTACATCGCGTTTACCCCACTATAGTAATATCATAACCTTTAACCCCTACCACTCATGCGCAGACTCACCCTGCTGACACAGTACATCGTGAAGAACAGTTTCGTAAAGTTCAGAGAGCTTCAAGACGACTGCAGCTCCATGACGTTCGATCTCGACAACATGATCAGATACGGAGCCGGACATTCCGACTCCCGCCTCGCAGACGCCCGCCACGCGCGATCCGGCCAGCACGCCGATTGGACGAGAAGCCGGTTCTCGATATCGGTCGGCAGCACCACGGCGATGGAGAAACAATATTCGCAGCTGTTGCTGAACGAGCTACCGTTACGTATGGAACGCGACTACAACCAGGTGATGAAGGGACTGATCGGTTACGCTAAAGAACCGACCAAGGAGACGAACACTCCGGCTATATCTGACGAGGTGGCCGACCTTATAGTCAAGCAGTCCGCTAAAAATATCACGAAAGATGTAAGCGAGAAAATAGCTATGGTAAACCCCGAGGAAAAGAGTAATAAAACAACCAAGAAAATATGTAAGGGCGCGTCGAAGAAATCTCTTAGGCAATCAAATAGTGAAATATGCAAAGTTGTAACCGATATAATCACTAAAGTCATTACTGAAGATTTGGAAATAAAGGCGGCGAAGAAAAAGTCTAGGAAAATTGCTAGACAATTATCGAGGAAGCTGGCTAAGGAAAGTGCAAAGGATCTGGTCAAGGAACATGTTAAGGAGGCGTGCGTTACGGATGATAAAGTAGAGGCTAAACAACGCGATGTTAATGTCGTAATCCAGGCTATCAATAATATAGAGAAATCAGAAGGACCCAACAACACAACAGTCACTAGTACAACTAAAGAAGATGCCAAAGATACGAGGAAATCCGTCATGCCGAACGATATGGAAGAAGTTCTGGACTCACAGAAGCGAAGTTAATAACTGAAATCACGCCGAGAATGTCAGTTGTACATCATACATTTACATCATACAATGTATAAGTACGATGCTTGATGTACAACTTCTACCTCGGTGATTCTTTCTATTATGAAATCATTTATTTATATACAAAAATAAATTAGATGAAATCAATGAAATCTATGAAATATATATATATATATAAATATATGTAGGAATTATATAATGAAAGCGTAGACAATCCCTAATAACCTATATAGTATATATTCTTCAAACAATTATAAATAAAATTTAACATTAATATTGTAATTAATATATTAAAAATAATGTTACATAACTATTATTTATAAATAAGCATTATTGGTAAATATAAAAATAACTTTTATATATATAGTAGTCCTATATACCTAATACATACATAAGTAAAGTATACTTAATGTATAGACAATTTATTCTAGCATAAATATAACATATAGGTATACAATTTAATAGTTAATGTAATGCACTATTAAGTAGAAATTATAAATATGATAAACTACCAATTGGTTGGTTGTTCGTGGTAGTCTAGTCAGTAGTAGTCAGGGAGTGTAGTCAGTCAGTAGTACGGTCATATAGTCGGCTTTATTTTAGCGTATTTAGTCATAAATAGTGTTTATATATCCAATTGGATGCGTTTTGTGATAGGTAGTTGTAGTGGCGTTTTTAGGCAGGGAGTTATGTGGGTTCTAGAATATTTTGGAATTCTGTAAACATTACGTACAGAGGGGTAACGTATACATGTAAAGCATACTTAATATTCTGTTAGAGGAAGTCATTAGTTTTGGAAAATATGTATAGTAAGATGTTGACTGCAGTAGTCGAGATATTGAATTATTAGGGATGTAGTAGTAGTCGAGATATGTATAGTAAAATGTTGCAGTAATCGAGATATGGAAGTAGGGATGTTATATCCTATTAGGGATGTTATTAATATATTATCAAGTTCGGTTGTTATGGAAGGTCTTATTATCATATATTCTATAAGTATATTTAGTTATATCAGTACTATAGTACTGATATAACTGATATATATATTGGAAGAATGATTATTTGTGATCAAATATTATTGCGAGTTTTCTAGCGTATGCACAGTATTTACTATTGTGGATATGGATTGGTGGATATGTTTGATAGGTGTTTGATAGATGTATCGATCATGTTACATTATTTGTATGCCTATTTAATACTATTGAATTGTGGCGAGAGAATTTCCTATGTCTTCTAGATAATTATTTAGTGTGAATATGTTTATGAATGGGTCGGTTAAATTACATTAACGTTGATTGTCGTCGGCGTATGTGTGCAATTTAATATCAGAATAGTTGTTAACATTTCTAGTATTGTTGTTGTTATTTTTATTTGGTGGAGTCCTTCCATCCCATCCATGAACTTAGATGAAGTTTTCACTTATAACCATATATGGCTCTAATGTCCATTCGAAACCGCTCTCATGTTAACGCATCCGTGGTTTTAACGAGAGCCGATCATTTATTTATACACAATTATATAAGATCACTTCTAAATAATATTTTAAGACCCATTTTATAAAATTAATTAATGGTCCGGACGAGGCTCGAACCCGTGTCCTACTGCTTGTGTGTCTGACGCCTTAACCACTGAGCCACACATGTAGTTTAGTAGGGAAGATAAATAACTATTGAAGGGATGCGCGCAAGAACGGAGCTTCGTGGATCTCCTCGTGTTACCGGTATGGGACTATTTGTGTATTATTCGTTGGATATCGTGTAAGTGCGGTGATCGAGGATGTAGGAGAACTATGAGAGTGTGGTAGGTTAGGCTGATACACTGCAGTCGACGTATCAATAGTGTCGAAAGTAGCTAATTGGTCAAGTATGATGACGATGGAGCAGTATTTTGTATACAAAACAGTATTTTGTATACAAAACAGTATTTTGTATACAAAACTATACCCTATAGGGTATAGTCTGATTTTATTTATTATATGAATTAATGCGGTTTCGGTGATCTTATTTGTCATATGGGCGCTTTGGAATTTCTTTTATCCAAGTGGTTTCTAATATGAGAAATGATTCTTTCGAAATTTTTTGAAATTTAAGAAAAGCTTGATTATAGGCAGGTAGTTTGAGAGGTATGATTTATCTAATGATCGATTTTGTATAGGTAAACTATATATTTAGAATAAGCAGGGCCTAATATAGGAACACGGAGGAATACTTTGAGCATTAGTAATGTGAGGAGAACAAATTACAATAGAAGATAATGGTGAAGTAATACATGTATGATGCATGATATATCATATGATAAAAGTATCATGCATGATATGAAACATGTTAGTACTTAATTATATATACAGATTTATTTGAGCCTGCTGAAAAGTATATCATGATTTAACGTATACATAAACTAGATATATATATATATATATATATATATATATATATATATATCTCAAAGACATATATCAGGTGGAGTTAGAGTTAATATATATGTAGGTATCAATGAATGTATAATTAAGGGTTATTACGGTTATACGGCCAGGAAGGTATGCACTCTTACGAAGATAAACCATATAATTAAACATAATATAGTTAAGTATTACATTTTAAGTGTTTTGGAAATAGTCGAAGGAGTTGATTGTTGATAGTTGATACTTGATAGTGGATAGTTGATATATTACTATATATCCCCTATAGTAGATAATGTATAGTTGTGATATAGGATTATAATTATAATTATAAGTAGTATCGATATGTATAGATACGGTTTTTTTAATTTACGAGAAATATAGTCACATTACTTAGATTAGTATACAGTATACAGTATACTAATATATCTAAAGAGATAATGAAAGGATAATGACTACTGTCGCTAATATATATATATATATATATATATATATCCTATAGGATATAGTTCAGTTATGATATTGCGATATATGGTAATGGGAATAGATTCCATATATGCATATATATGTGTTACTAAGATAAGATGTTTACTAAGAAATTTAAAATCTAAATAAATAAACAAAGCGCCATTTTTATTTTAAAATTTATTCACCATCACGAAATCGAACAGTTCGGTTGTGCACATCTTAAATCATGAATTCCCGAAATAATAGCGCTGTTGAAGATAAGAAAACCCATAGATACGATGATGGTGATACTGGTTAGTTAACAGTTACGTAATACATTTCACACCTTTACGATAGCGTATTTCCGATAGCCCATGCCACTTTATAATTTACGCGTTACGTTTGGCTATATTAATTAACTGTCAGTAATTTAATTTCATCTAAGCATTCATCGTTAACTACGACTACGACATTAACACATGTTAGGAATAACCTCTAGATAACCTTGATAACGTCCTCCCACCAGGTGACCGCCAAAGTTCAACGGACAAGGGCGAAACCAGTCACCCAACCGAACAAGGTTAGGCCATATTACATAGTATATTACATAATTATAAATACATATATAATTAATTAGTTTTATATATATATAAATATATTAAGTATTCATTTAGATAACATAGGACCCGTGCGTATCTGCAGATAAGCCCACTTAGTGTATTGTAGTAGTTGCCCTATACCCCATATGTTATCATTAGTAAGATAGCAGCATATCGCGTTATCACCGAGCGTTATCTCTACACTTTGTAAATGTTAACGGGCCCATTTAACACATTGAAGTATACGTCTTGACATACGTGTATGCGTATGAGTGTGTATATGTCACGCTATAGTACGCTTATATATGAATATACTTATACTATAGTATTATATCGGCGAAATTTATAAATATCATGGAAATACTATGTAAACAATCCACAAATTTCAGCATTTCTGTCGCTTAGCAACGCTTATTTACGGAATAAACATCATTATCTTTGTTAATTTCGCGATTAAATTTTTAGAATTATATAATAAATTTGTTTTCACATAAATAAATTATTTTTATAAATCATTCGACATAATAATATTCTATCTAGATAATATAACGTATACACTCTGATATATATATTATGTTTAAAATGCTAACATTACAATATCGATTACATAATATAATAATAAATAAATTATTCATTATTTTATTAATTAAATTCGTTAATAGTATAAAAGGTAATATGAATACTACTAAAATAAATATATTTATATATATAAATATATATATATATATATATATGTAGGTATATAAATGTATATATATATATATATATATATATATATATATATATATATGTATATATATATAATATATAAATATATATGTAATATATAAATATATAATATATATATATATATATATACCTACATATATATTTATATATTATTATATATTTATATATTATATATTATATATACCTACATATATATTTATATATTATTATATATTTATATATTATATATTATATATAATATATAAATATATATGTAATATATAAATATATATTTAGGTATATATATATAAATAAATATGTAGGTATATAAATATATATATATATATATATATATATATATAAATGTATATATATATATATATATATATATATATTATATATAATATATAAATATATATGTAATATATAAATATATAATATATAATATATAAATATATAATAATATATAAATATATATGTAGGTATATATATATATATATATATATATATATATATATATATAATAAATATGTAGGTATATAAATATATATATATATATATATATAAATATATATGTAGGTATTTATATATATAAATATATATGTAGGTATATATATATATATATAAATAAATATGTAGGTATATAAATATATATATATATATATATATATATATATATATATATCTCCCAGACTATTGACTATAATACCCCCTTCCAATATACAATATTCGCCAATACTAAACATTAATATCTCCATAAATTCATCCCAACCAACTTATTGTCGAATCCTCTTTGTCTCCTCACTCTGCTCAAACTACAATATTATCGTTTTGTGAGTTGTGGTAAGCGCCGTTTCATGACACAAGTTATTAAACTCCGGAACGGTATGCCAACTATTTAAAAAAATCAAATCACAAATTAAATCTACTTACTATCTAATCCATCTATTTAACCTCATTTACTATCATACTTTGTCGTTCAGATTATTTATCACTATACTTATTAGCATTCCTAGTACATTTTTGTATGTTTTGTCCTTGTTTTAACTCGTGTAAAAGCCCGAAATTGTATATATACAGTATACGGTAGAAATTTAAAACATAAGTTAATATATGATATAGAAATTAATCTTTATTTAGATATACAAATTTATTTACATTTATTTTATAAAAAAATAATTGTCTTATATAAATATTAATTAATTTGTAAAGTGACTATAGTCCGACATTATACTGTCCGTATTTACACTGACAAAATGTCCGTGTATACAATTATATATATACAACATTAATTATGTTTATATATATAGTGATTTATGTCGGTGTAATATATTACACCGACATAAATCACTATATATATAAACATAATTAATATATATATATATATATATATATATTAAACTATAGTTTAATTATAATAAGTTGTAGAATAGTATTAATTCTACTCTTTATTATAGAGTATTTAAATAAATATAATATAATAAAATAAAAAAATATTAAAACAAATGTGTGTATTGGTCGTGTAAATCCGTGTTTTACAAAGCGATATGACTACGATAGAACCAGTATACTTAATATAATATATACATTACACGGAAATGTTGTCACTATAATATTAATTTACAATCAATTCTTTTAATATAGAAAAAATATACAATTTTACCTTTTCTTTATTTTAATATATTGATTTAATTTAGTAGGGTAAATTCATTATAAATTATTATTTTAATTTATATTTAAGTTAATATTATGTATTTATGGTTTTTTTTTAAATCATCATAATTTAATTTATGTGTCAACTTAAACAACAATTATAATCATAATTATATTGATAATTAAGATAATACAATTTGAAATAATGTTATAATGATTACTCATTATTGAACATTGAAACATTGTATTTTATATTCAAAATATTATTCTTAAATTTATGTTTTAAATATTACCGATATGTAATTTTATAATACATATAGAATTATAAGCATATCAATAATATAACATGTTCTTCATAATCTTGAGTATAAAGAACGTGTATCCAAACACGTGTATTATAGTGACAACATTTCCGTGTAATACACTGGTTCTATTGTAGCCTGTGTAATACACGCATTATAATACACGACTTTTCTTACACACAAATGTACTGGGTTGTTATCAATGTTATAACGGTTATTACTATTACGATTATTATCTAATCACCATTGATAATAACACTTCCAACAATATTGATTTTATATATTACGGAAGTGATTCACATATAAATACAATCTATCAATCTATGTATATATATATATATATATATATATATATATATATACATAGATTGATTTTACATATATATATATAGGTAATATTGTGTATTATAAATTAGCAATATACTATTATATGTATCCATATTATATAGTTATATATATATATATATATATATATATGTAAAATTAAATAAAACATGCATATACCAACATACATGATTATGCTATGTGCTTCAAATGTGCTTATTTAAACTTACCGACATCTAGACGCCGAAGTCTGGGATCCCAATGTTACAGACTCGGAACTAGCGGCTGTTCAGATAGTTAACACTGTGGATGCAAGGGATGCTATTGTCGTTGTCGCAGCTGCCACTTCAAGTTATTATTATATACTTAGTGCACCGTGTTAGAGTGGTTACATCGATACATTTGTAATGGATCTTTACACAAATTTGAGGCTATTTTTATTGTTATAATATAAAAAAAAATTTCAGAATATTTAGAAAATGTTTAGAGGGGACGACGTCCCTTTAAAATTAACATACGGTGAATAGGAATTTTTACATTACAACAAATAAAAGTTTGGAAATATAATTTTTACATAGATATATTCAAGATTGTATTATGAAATTGTTAACATATAAAATATACTAAGGGAGTAACACAATAAAACTATGTTTTGCTGTTTTTTTCATGTCTTGTTTGTCAAAAATATTAAAAAAAAAATATTTTTGCAAAATTTATTTTTCTTTATTTCACAAATATATTTAAAAAAAATATATTTGTATTTAACTTATATATAAATAAATATATTATTGCAATAAAATTATAAAAATAGTTTGTACTTGATTTTAATATCTATTTATGAAAAAAAAATTAATATTTTTGACAACTTTTAATTTTTTTTTTACTTATGATTGATTATATAATATATTTTTGTTTTTTTGTCGTAACAAATTTGTCAATATACATAATACATACTTTATTTTAAATTTTCATAAATTAAAAAATATTTTTATATGACTTTTTTTATATGTATTACATATAAAAACTTTAATCGTATATTATATATCATTAATACTATAGTATGTTTATATATAAACATAATATATATATATATATATATATATATATATATATATATACATACATTTATATATAGGTAAATTCGTACATATATATTTAATATATATTTATATTTGATCTAAACATACTAATCGTACGAAATTACCAGATTTATATGATTAATTAATTTCATTTATTTTTAAGATTATCAATTATAATTATCAATTGATAATTATCAATATATTTACTATTATAATAAATAAATGTAATTACTAATATGAATATTTATTAAAATGTATTCGTTTTATATAATAAAAATTATAAATATTATTAATATAGGACTTAGATTCAAAATGCGGTAATAGTTTTCATAATAGTTCCTTAAGGTTATATTAATTACTACTGCAAGGTGTCATCGATTAAATAAGTATTCTAAACGAATAATTGTGCTAGTAGTTACACTATATATAGTGTACACTATAGTGTAGTTACTCTATAGAATATCGACCTTTAATTTAGGTAAAAAAAAAGATTACTTTTTAAAAAGTATCATAGATATAGCTTATTATGTATAATTATTGTTAATTTATAATAAATATTATCGATATATTACTGTGGTATTATATTATATTTAGGTAAAAAAAAAGATTACTTTTTAAAAAGTATCATAGATATAGCTTATTATGTATAATTATTGTTAATTTATAATAAATATTATCGATATATTAGTGTGGTATTATATTATAATTTAATACTAGAAATGTATTCAAATATACAACTAATAAACATATATTACCATCACATTTAATATAAACGTAGTCAAACTTTAAACTCGAATTTATTTTGAATCTTAGACATTTGTCAGCCCTCTCAATAATTATCCAAACTTGATGACATTTTCACAGTATCTTTATTATTATATTTATAATAATTTTTACTTAAAATATATGTATTAGAACTAGTATAACATATACAAATTAAAACAATTATAACAAAAATCATTTAATTTAGCATCATATTTTGTCTCAAATTATTTCGGGTTTTCAGTGAACAATTTTTTAAAAGTAAGTAACTTATATTGACATTATATTGGTTAACAATATGAAATTTACAGAATGTAAATCGAATCAAACCCTTAGGTGCTGAAACATTTTTTAAATACATACAAAAATATCTCCTATCTTAATACATTGTATAACAAGCCGCGAATCCCCTTAAAATGTATTAAAATGTCGTCTGCCCGTCTAAATATTAATATTAAAAAATACATGTTTTCTTAAAGGGTAAAGTAACCTAATACGGACACTTTAACAATAAATGGTCTTAACATTTTATGACTCAATATTTTTATTCAAAAATTACAATATCTTAATATTATATGATTATAGATATTATTGTGATTTTAAAATTGTATTTAATCTTTTTATTCAATATATATTCGATACCCATGTCCGAATACGGATACCCTGTATTATAATACGGACACCTATATACCATTGAATATACCATTGAATATACCATATAGTATTGATGAACTAATCAGATAAATTTAAATTATATTACTTATAAATTATAAGTTATAATTAATTTTATGAATAATTTATTATAATTTAATTAGTAATTAATTTATTAATTTTTATTATTTTATTAATTAATAATACAATTTAAGTATCTAAATAATAAAAAAATAGATTTAACTTTATTGGTGGTATTGATATTATAACGCACACGATTTTTATGAAAATTAGAATAGTTCATACGCTGCGCGCTGATTGGTATAGGGTGTCCGTATTAAGACATCTAGAGTGTCCGTATTAGGGACTTATGTGACCTCTAGATATATTCTTATAACTTAATTAATATTTGATAAAAAATATAACAATTATGTATATAATGTTTAGAATATTTTAGTTTTTCATAATATATTGATATGTTTTATATTGATTCATTTTTATATTCTTGAGAAGGTTTTAAGTTGAAATTTTTTTTCATAAATTTAAAAACGTAATAAAAAAATCAGTTTATTGGATATATAAGCCCTATTTTGAATAATTAAAAAATAAAAAATACTTATTTTGACTATTTATATAATTATTAATATTTTATTCATGAACATTTTTTTTGTAGGATTTATGGTTTCTGAGATACCGAGAGTGACCGTATTCGGGCACTGTCCGTATTCGGTTACTTTCCCCTATCACCATATATGGTATATATATTATCTAATGCAATGATTTTTATTTGCATTTTAAGACATAGACCACCCTTTGTGCACATACCCACACACACACACACATACACATATACACACATACACACACGTATACATATATTTGTTTATAATGCCACCCGTATATATACGTGCATGTGATCACGTGATATAACTAACTTTGGAGTTAATAAGGTAACGCCATATACGGCTATAGTGATAGGTTATGATAACCGCGTTTAATGGTATACAGTGGGAATAGTGTACACAGGTATGCAGTTGACACGTTGTACACGTGTATACAGTACACACACACTCGGTATACACACACAAACATCCGGTACAATAACTCGCGACCAGGAGAAGATTACGCCCCCAAAGACATACGATCACGTGACAATACTTCTGATACTACATATCTTAAAATGGAGAAATAGATCCATTGTCAACCGATACATCAATAGATATGATGAATGAAGTGTGTACATGTATTCCATTGTATTATACAGTGTGTATTAAACACACACATACACACACATACATACGTACATATACACACACGTATGCATAGACACGTGTTGTAAATTAACTCGGACAGTTCGAACAAGTATTGAACAGTATCGAACTTTGTAACAAAATTCGGTTTAGAACTTTACAAATTTGAACTTATGACTTACGAACTTAAACTTTGAATTCAAGTAGAGGAGGGAAGGGAGTAGTGGCCGATAATTAATATGCCTCAGAAGATTTCTAATATATCGATAAATACTGAATTTTAGGCTCTTATTTTTTTGAATTAACTAGAAATCATATAATTTTAGAATACTGTTATTTCACTTTTATATATAAAGTGTTTAACCTAATAATATAAACGTTTGATTAGGAATTACAAAAATCACTAAAATAAGACAAGGCCGTAGTAGTGGCCGCTAGTACCAGAAAATGCGATAGGTGTCTCGTAATGTATTCGATTTATATTTTGTTAATTATGTAATATTAAATAATGATATTTATGATTCATACGCACCTTATTTGATTTAATGATTTAATTATATATGTAAATACTCTTACACATACATAAGCATACATATATATAATCATGTTTTTCTCAAAATTTGACAAAAAATGATTATGTAATAAATTAGAGTAATTAATTAATTATTTAAAAAAAAAATTTACTATATATTATAGATATTTTGATTATCTAAATATTGTATATTGAACTTTTTATCCTATCAAGCACCATTTAAGCGTTAATTAAAACGGCCACTACCCCCTTACCTCCCCTATCGAACTTTCATAATTCAAACTTTTTATGAAATTATCTAACTTGCGATCATATGTTTGATAATATAATTAATTTAAGTTATCCAAAGTATCGATGCAGTCTCATTCTCGGTTATCTAAAGCATCGATGTAGATATTAGATATTAAAAAACTAAAATTAATAAAAACATAAATTAGCCACCTATGAAAATAATAACATTTATTTATCATCAGATTATATAATAGATATATAGATTAATATTTATATCTATAATAAATATATAAAATTATGATTAAAATGTAACATAAAAAGCATCATTTGTGCTCGGTTATATCTAGTAAGAGTCTCAATTTGGTTTGAGACGATTACTAATAGCCTTCGTTCGTTTTTACTTGTAGAGTAAAAGTCTAGGGTAGGCATCATTTACCCAAAGTCATGGCTCTATCAAAATAATTGGCGTAATTTATATATACAAGTATCGATACTTCAAAAAATTGTGTTTGAAAAAGTATCGATACTTCAACAATTTTGTTCCATCAAGTTCGATACTTCAAAAGTTGATTTCGAACAAATATCAATACTTCAAAAAGTGAGTTCATTTACATCACTATTATACACACGTACACACACATACACACACACACACACACGTACACACACATACACACACATACACACATAACTAAATGCATTGTTACTAAACCTTTAGACAGCGAAACGGTAGTGCAAAATACGAACTCCTGTTCTCAGTTAGAACGTAACGATATGCAAGTACTGACGGGGGAGGATGAGGGGGAGTCTGGAGAAGAGGGGGAGGAGGAGGGGGATGGGGATGATGCGTATGATGGTGATTATGAGGAGGAGGACGAGGAGGAGGAGGATGATGAAAGGGATATCGAGGAGCCAGTGATTGATGAATTATTTGAAAGTTATTATAAATACATACACGTACACATACATACACACAAACACACATACCTACACATACATACACATACACACACACCTACACATACATACACACATACCTACACACATGCCTACACACAGTACAATAACCATTAGTAGAGTTATAACCTATAGTTCACCAATAGAAGTTACACCTTATCTTGTGACGAATCTCAACATTTGCATGCAACGTACGGAGATAACCATGCCTCACGTATTGTAGTA
>OZ025239.1:69488669-69971169 GCA_964019155.1 Osedax fenrisi | reverse complement strand
GACTTCGACGAGATCAGCAACCCTCAGGCGGTGCTGGAGAGAACGCTGCGAAGGTTCTCGTGTCTCAGTGCCGGTATGCTGTTCTCGCTGCGCTACAACTCGAGGACCTACCGTTTACTAGTGGTAGGCACGGTGCCCGCAGCTGTGGTCAGTCTCGTCAACTGTAACCTAGAGGTCAGTAAGCGCGCACACGGCATGCATTGTACGCGCGCATGTGGACGGTACTGAGGTGTAACTTATATCCACCGTGACTATATCTAGGGGCGCTGCAACATGGGGGGGAGGGGGGGATATGTCACCCCCACTTTAAAATCTAGTGGGACTCCTATGTATTGGTCCTCCCTACTTTTACCACAACATTTTTGATTGGTTGGTCCCCCCTACATACACACCATCGTTCAAACGCCTCTAACTATATCGCGTTGCGTTCGCGTTTCGATTCCAGTCGATATTTGTATTCTTAGTTTATTTCGAGTTGATATATAGTTTATTCGCTAGAGACTATCCCCGATCTAATATAACCTAAACTAAATAATCTATTACGTAATAGACTACTACTATTACTATTACGTAATAGCCTACTAAGTACGAGTGGCGATCGTAACATTCTTACATTATACTCACCAGGTGCAGTTCATACCATCGGTGAATAACACCGAGATGCCGGTAAACGTAACCGAAACTGACGGCGAGGAAACCGACGACGAGATGGAAACCGGAGGTCGATATAGAGATGGGGCGGTCGCCAGTCTCCGTACATCCGGTCGGGATACACGTGACGTCGCAACACCTTCGGTTAACGACGCTACTACGTCAGCTAACAACGTCGTACCTAGTCTGTCCGGTAAGCGAAGACGTCGCGATAACGTCGATTCCGAAGACGAAGCCCCCGCCGCTAAAAGGGCTCGGACTGTCGACGTCGTCAGACGTGGCGTACCTAACTATGATTACAGGCCCACATCTCTGACCTTTATCAGGGACGACCACCGGGTAGAGGTCGCGCCGGTGACATCACTTCCGTTCGAGGCGTTCTCCGGTCGCGGTTACTCGTTGCTAGGCAACACGGCGCCGACACGCCGCAACGAAGATGTCAGGGAAGCGGGAGGTGACGCAGGAGCTGTCGTAGAAGATGAACGTATTGACGATGAAGATAAGAAGTCAGGCGAAGGAAATGGAGATGGCAGGCTAGTCGACAGGGAAGATAACCCCGTTAGAGGGTGGTCATGCGTAATAGCTTAGAGGGTTATAACGAGGGAAAAGCGATGAGTTAACGAAATCTGATATAGCGACAACCATCAAGATAGTGTTGTATCGCTTCTATAATATACAATGAACCTTACTATATAATCAACCTTAATATATAACATATAATATAATATACAATCAACCTTAATATATAACATATAATATAATATGAAAATGTAATAAATACGTAACTAATATATTATTTGTTAACTTTATTTTATACTATATTATTTAATATTATTTAATATATATTTTGGTTATTAAACTATATATAAATTTGATTATTTAATATCGGTGTTTCACTATAGTGAATATAGTATAGTATATATTAAGATAACAATGATAACAGTTGCCCGACCTATAGATCAGTATATAATAATATGTAATACACTCAGGAAATAAGACGCAGATTCGAAGAAAAATTTCTTTTAATAATATTTAGAATTAAACATATAATTATTTATAAAATGATATGATATGTTATTATTAAATAGTTGATGACTTAACACTTGAGTGGTTTCGAAGGGATATCATAACTATTATGTTACAAGTAAAACTTCTTATAAGTTACCATATCATATGATAGAATTCCACTAAAATAACAATATATATATTGCTGGTATATTTTGTTTTCCTTTGTAATCGTATATAACTGCATCGTACACAGAACTTCTCGTGAGTCACTACACACAGGCACCCTTATTAATCATTCCCTTAGTAATACACTGTACTCTTACTCGAAACTCCGTGATATCATTCATAGACACACATTGCTTCATTAGCATAGTTTTCAGTCTTAGAAACAACAATATAAACATCCATGATATAATTATATAAACCGTAATTTATACCCATCAAATATATAAACCGTTTGGCTTATTTCCAATAGGTTAAATATAGGTAGTATATATACAGTTCATTACTACATATACTATCAAGTTATCCGTATTCTAAATATGCAGCATCATTGGAATTGACTACAAACCTCAGTGGTTATCATTTATAGTTTTAGACATATATGTAAATTGTTAATATTAAAACCGCTTTGATTATAACATATTTACAGACTCCTCCCTCAATTTGATCATATTTTTGTTAATAAAAGTAACAATAGTTATATGTATAATTTCATCTACCAAATAATAGTTAGTAAACCTACAATAACTTTATATGCAGTTTTTATCTGACTAGTCAAGTGAAGCTTCAACCGTTATTTACACATCAAGATTATATTTTAATATCCACGTATACGTAGATATATCTTCTACTAATGATACAACTATCTATATAGATAATCCATAAAATAATGTATTCTCTTTCATTGTCCTTAATTAAAAAATCCGCATATATTTATCCAATGATTTAACTAGTAGATACACACTACAGAATAATTATTACTACTATATTGTTGTCATATACCTTACCACTAATATATATTTCTCCACGGTATATATATATACAATAGGTTATTGGCTATAGTAAAACTATAAATGTTTACGAATTCGTTAACGCATTAATTATAATTATTATAATTAACTAATAATAATAAAGATCAATCGGTAATTGTTCAAGAATTTTGTAACGTAATTCTTAACTCAATTCTTCTTAATTCATTAATTCGGCTGCTGAAGTTTCACGCTGTGGAATGTATGATCGCTAGTTACCAGATATAACAATTTACATGGGTAAGTAGTAGGGGCGCTGCAACAGGGGGAGCGGGGGATATGCCCCCCCCCCACTTTAAAATCTAGGGGGACCTCCTATGTATTGGTCCCCCCTATTTTTATAAATGGTATACCACACAATTTATTTTGATTGGTTGGTCCCCCTACATACAAAATTGTTCCAGCGCCCCTAGTAAGTAGGTATGTCATTATAAATTATCCTATGAGCCAGTATCAGTAGCTATACAGAGATATAGATTAGCTAAATCATGCAATATAATCAACCTAGATATCTCATTATATCCGGTATATTATCAATACATTTTAATTTGTAAATTATTCTAATAACTATTATTTGAATGAATTCAATTTTAGAAATTTATTAGATATTAGGATTGATATAAAGATAATTGCAATATATTAGTCGACAAATACAAGATAATTAATTAGGGATTTAGTTAGAACAAAAGTAAGTTTAGATCTAGATTTTTTTTAAATTCTATTGATACATATTAGCAGTTCTACTATATTTTTATATGTGAAAAGATAAACTTGTGAATCGATGGTATCACTTACTTGTTTTCACTTTATTAAGGTGTATCCCACTACCAGTATTACCGGAAATAATGTCCGGAAATGTTCGCTAGAAAGTGATTTTCTAGCAAGTTAACTACAATTGGTGTGGGATACCCCTTACTTTCAGGAAACTTGCTGGAAATATAGTTACTTTAAAGGGTTATCCACCTAAAACTTGCTAGAAAATCACTAGCAAACATTTCCGGACATTATATCCGGAAATACTGGTAGTGTGTAGGGGCGCTGGAAGATTTTGTATGTAGGGGACCAACCAAATGGTTTATTGGTTGATTAATAAAAATAAATGTTGTGATAAAAGTGGGGGGGGGGACCAATATATATTGGTCCCCCTAGATTTTAAAGTGGGAGGACATACCCCCCCCGTACTCCCTGTTGCAGCGCCCCTAATTGTGTACAATAATGTTTACTTATATACGTAAGTAGTGTCGACATCTACTCATCTCGACAGAACTTCGTTACGATAATGGTAGTTTTAACATTTTGTTTTCAGTAAACGCATCTCCTTATATACATGGAGACATGGTTGGTTAATCATGCGAGAACGCAATATAGGGTGACATAAAATGTGTGTGGGGGTTCATATCAAATGTGTTGTATATATTTGATATATGATAGAGAATGCCATATAAGGAAAATAATGGGGGTGTCATATCAAATATGTTATACACATTTGATATATGATAAATAATGCCATATAAGGTAAATGATGGGGGTGTCATATCAAATTTATAGTATAAATTTGATACATGATAGAGAATGCCATATAAGGAAATAATGGGGGTGTCATATCAAATGTGTAGTATACATTTGATAAATAGGTAATTCCTACTAATGAAAACAGTAAGATAATTAAACTTTTGAATTTAATAATAGTGTAGGTGTGATTGATGTAGGCGAAAGTGATGTGATAGGAATACTATTATGTAGTTGTAGATAATGAATATGATTATAATATACCTACTATATTAGGTATGTTTAAAACTTAATTTCTGATAGTTATTTTATTGTATTTAATTATATATATATATATATATATATATATATATATATATATATGATATATGATCTGACTAGTATATTCTATTTATAAAATACATGTAAATATATTAATATAGTTATTTAATATAATCATATAGGAAACCACGATTAGTAGTATGGGGTTTCATTCCTGGTTATATTATTTAACTAGATATATATGCTATAACTATACATTATTATGGATTGTCACCAATGCAATAATGTTTGCGAATCTGATTATACCTACATGCATTAAGTGTAATGAAAATCTACATATTAAATGTAGGCATTCTGTTGGGATTATTAACAAATCATGGAGTAATGGCAATAAACCACCAGACTATACAGTATCATTACTTAATTCTGGTAATATTCTGTATGTATGTGATTCATGTAAACCTAATTTTTCTATTAATAATGTAACACCTCCATCACAAATGACCCCATCACTCTTTCAAGTATTTCTTCAAAATTAAATGAAATTAAGGAAATATTTAATAATAGTTAATAATAACCTACATATACTCAGTGATGGGCACGATCAAGAATTTTCACGATCGCCGATCGTCGATCAATTTGGTCGATCATTTTCTAACGATCGTCGATCGTCAATCTTTTTACTCGATCATTTTTTAACGATCGTCGATGTAATTATTTTGATCGTCGATCGCGATCTCGATCATCGATCGCCGATCGTGGATCTCGATCGTATTATTATATAAGCGTATGAATTACGGGCTGCTGCATGAACCACTAATGATCCACGCAGTAGGACTCGCGAGTACTCACCCATTGATGCCGTCATATCAATATATTTATATATATATACCAATGTATCTTTTTTACTAATGTAATCGTAATATTTTACCGCGCAAAACAGTTTTTATGGAGATTTATTCCCAACACTATTTTCAATAGAATCCCGCTTATTAAAAATGGATACTAATTTAGTTTATTGTCAACCATTATTAGATGTATTAAAGGAATGATTAAAACGTAGGTTTAACGATTATTTTTCATTTGAGTAGTCTATCAATAGTGCCATTATAGTAACAATAGGGTAACTATAGGGTAACAATATCTAACCCAAAATGTAAGTTAAATTGGTTAAGTAATTACGTAGAAGAAAAAGATATGTTGTTATCTACATTTAAGAAATATGTTAATAGACATATCCCAGATAACGAGGTTTATATAACTACACCAGAACAAAACGAAACTAATTCATATGAATTCTATGTTATTGATGATAATGGACCATCCACTTTTAAATCAACGGTAGAAATAGAAATACTTAATTATATAAATAGTAAAAATACTAATTTAGATATGATAAATAATTATCCTATAATAAAAATGTTATTCATAAAATACAATTCAATACTCCCATCATCCGCGCCGGTGGAAAGAATTTGTAGTATTGCTACTAATATAAATAAACCGAAACACAATAAATTAAATGATACTAACTTTGCATTGTAATTATATAGATCAATATATTGAAAGCAAATTCATTATATTAATATTATTTTATTATAAATTTGATCGTATTTCAACATTTTCATAAATAAAAGTTATTATTATATCCACTATTTTGTTATTTCTTGATATAAATATATATAAATTACGTTTAAATTTTTTTCACGATCGTCGATCGCGATCAGTTGCTGACGATCGTCGATCATTTTACTCGATCATTTTCAAACGATCGTGATCGTGCCCATCACTGCATATACTAATACTAATATAAATAATAAATCATTCGATGATGCTTTGAAAAAATCTATTGAACCTAAGCTTAATATTATTACGAATACAATTAATAAAACAGATAATAACACTACTAAATATCCTCAATTAGATAATAAACTTTCTTGTACTATTGAACAAATATAGATGTAAAAAATTGTAACAATGAATATATCAAATCTTTATTCGTATTACTTGATATAAATTTAACTTCAATTACAAATGTATTTTTCCGTAATAATAATGCTTATATATATTTCATTAATTCTTTCTCATAATTAGAATTTTTAAATTGTGCAAGATTATCGAGATCAAAATTAGTAGATACTGCATATAAATATATTTTTATTCGTGATTATCTGGATAAGTTAGATGTAAAAAGAGTGCACGTATATTATCATTCAATTAAATCTGATTTAATATCTGGTTATAAATGTGTCATCAATAATAAGATTAGAGATTATGAACTACGTCCATTGGTATGGATAATATAATCTATAAATGGTGCTGATAAAATTGATTGGAAATATAATCCATTCAAACCTTCTGATGATCAATTGAAAGAATGGAATTCTTCATTTGATAAATTTATTGCATTGAAGAATTCAAATGATTCCAATATTAAAAATAAATGACCTTATGTCAGAGATACGAATAAAGTTTGTATTATTTTAATGAATATCAGATCAATAAGAGCGAATATCACTTTGATTAATTCTTTTTTAATTGATAATCAATTTCCTGATATAATATGTTTCACTTAAAATTGGTTAAATGAATTAGATTCTGCTGTAATCAGTGATATAACGGGAGATCAATATTCTTTTCTTCACATCCCTAGATGTTTTGATAATATGGGTGGTGGTGTTGGTATTTTATTTAAATTTTTTTATAAATATTCTAATTTTAAGAGGATTAATTTAGATTATAGCGAAGGTTTATCTATTGACTTTTATTTACATAATTCTATTAAGTTCTCGTTATTTTTAATTTATCGATCACCTAGATTTTCTACGGATGATATAAATATATTTCTAAATGAATTTTCTGATATAATAACAAGTAGGAGAGTACTAAGAGTAATGATTATATCCTTATTGGTGATATGAATTTCCATTATGATACTGATATTCATCCACATAGTTTATTCATTAATTTGATTGATTCTTTTTCACTTATTCAACATATAACATTCCCAACACACTATATTGGTCATATACTTTACTTAGTAGTCACTCCAATATCTAATATTTTATCTAAACCTCCTATATATTTACCTCCAATAACGGATCATAATGTTATTTCACTTGAAATAGATATTCCTTCCAAACATACTGTTAAAACAAGAACTGTATATGGATATTAAATCTATTGATTTTGAATTATTTTCAGATAATATTAAAACAAATTTTTAGAATATAATACCTAATATTAATTCATTAAATACGTGTTTAAAATTAAACCTTGACATCTTTGCTCCTACTAAGATTAATTATTTTACAGTTAGAACTAATAAATCATGGTTTAATAGTTCTACATCAGAAGCAAAAAGGTCAACTAGAAAATTTGAAAGAATTTATTTAAAAAATCTTTCTATCACTAATTACAAACAATTAGCTATAGCAAGGAATGCATATAGAATGAAACTGTCATTAGATAAAAGAAATTATTATAAACATAATATATTCTCTTATGGTAATAATTCGAAGACATTTTACTATATTACTAGAAAACTCCTAGGCAATGCATCACATTTAAATTATCCTCCTTTTTCTAATGAAAAGTTATTTTCTTTATTTATTGAGCATTTATGATTCTAAAGTTATTAATATTTGTAATAAAATAAATAATATTGTTTTAAATGAGGATAGGTGCCTATTATTACTCCTTCAATATCAGTTCCTATAGTCTATACTTCATTTGATACATTTCTCCCTCCTTCAATTGTTGATATATATAATTATATAATTACATCTACTTCATCGTCCTTTTTTGATCCTATCCCCTTTTCTGTTCTTAAAAAATTAGCTAATACTATTACTCCTATCTTCTCTAAAATTATAATTGATTTATTAAATAACTGTGAAATTCCGAAATTCTAAAAATAATCTTTGATATGTCCCATCATAAAAAGACCATGTTTAAATTCTAATGATTTTGGTAATTTTAGACCTATATCCATGCTTCCTATTATAGGTAAACTGTTTGAAAAAAATATATCTAAGCAACTCATTAATTATATTAATGACAACAATCTTGTTGATGTATATCAAAGTGCATACAAGAAGGGTCATAATACTGAAACTTCTCTACCATGAATGACATTTATTTCTCTTTAGATAAACATAGCCGTATTCAATTATTACAACTTTACCTTTCTTCTGCGTTTGATAGTATATCTCATGATATACTTATCAATAGGCTATCACAAATTGGAATTACTGGCGATGCTTTAAAAATATTAATTCAACTTATCAAAGATATAACCTATTCTGTTAAGATTCATGATTGTATTTCATGTGAGAATATTTCATTATACGGGGTTCCACAGGGATCCACATTAGGTCCTCTACTTGTTACTATTTATATTTCTCCTTTGAAATATATAATAGAAAAAACACCAAATGTGAAATATCATATAGGATATACGGATATACGGATAGCTATATGCGGATGACATTCAAATTTATGCTGAATCTTGTCATCACGATAAATTAATGTTATGTGCAAATAATATTCGTAAATGGCTCTTAAATAATAATTTACTTATAAATAGTAGTAAAACTATGCTCTTAAATATTTCTCTTTCTAATTTTGTTTTTCCTGATATTATATTTGATAATCTTTTAATTACACCTTCATCTAAAATTAAATTCATTGGAATAATTGTTTCATGTAATTTATCGCAGTCAGATCATGTATCATATATATGTAAATCAGCTAATTATCATTTACATAATATAAATATCATTCGTAAATATTTATCAATAAAATCAACTATTCGACTTATTGAAAGTTTGGTTCTATCGAGATTAGATTATGGGAATATTATCTTAATTGGAACACCAATATATATATTAAAAAAAATTAAACGAGTTATTCGTATTTATAAAAATTATTTTTAATATCCCATATTCTAGTAGATTTTCGACTAGTTATTATTTACATAAATTAAGATGGCTAGGGGTATCTTTATGGATTAATTATAGATGTTTATGTTTAATTAAAAAAGTAATTATTTCTGGAGTACCTTCCTATTTATCAACGCTATTATCAGAGAAAAGAACTGGATACTCGAGGCGCTATCCCATGCAACTTGAGGAGGCTCGATGTCGATTACAAATCACTAAGAGGTCCTTCAAGATTTCTGCTGCCTCGGTATGGAACAAGCTACCTCTATCGATACGAAGTGCTCCATCTATCTCAATATTCCGCAAAAGACTGAAAAAACATCTTTTATTATAATTTGTTATTAATTTGTTGTTAACATTAATTGACTACACTTTAGAGAATTGTTGCTACTATTATTCAAGTGTATAAATAAACTTTATTATTATTATTATTATGTTTTGTAATTGATTTTTTTTCGGTAGAAAGGCACCAACTCCCAAATTACAATGTATTCCCATGAAATCCTCTAATAGTGAATCAACTATAACTTTCCTATATTCGGCAAACAATTCACGAGCGGAAGGATTATCCAAATGATTTCATAAAGATCTAATCCTATAAAAAAGTTTATACTGTATTAAAGTTATGTTTGAAGCTCTTAAATTTCAGTGAAAGTTATTATTGTGTTGCACGCATCGGATGTACTTTGGTATCGGTATCCCCAGTTAATAGTAATAGCCTCATAATAGCATAAATAATAGCCTCACATATTTAGATTCTGCTATTATTCTGCCATTATGTTGCCGGTAAAAGTCTATTACGATAATATTAATTTGTAATGCTATTATGCTTCTATTATGAGGCTATTACTGTTATCCGGTTTGTGCATGGCACTTTCTAACACACCATGATCGGGTATCATTTTCAGAATCATTTTCTATATTATAGATTCTATGGGAAGAAACTATGTACAAACTATATACATTTTGTTTGTGGTGCCACTAAGGGGCTGGAACGATTTTGTATGTAGGGTATACTCCTCTTTCTAAAGGGACATCCCACTACTAGGGGCGCTGCAAAAGGGGGGCGGGTGGATATGTCCCCCCACATTAAAATCTAGTGGGACCTCATATGTATTTGTCCCCCTCACTTTTACCACAAAATTTATAACCAATCAATCAAAATAAATGTTGTGGTAAAAGTGAGGGGGACAAATACATATGAGGTCCCACTAGATTTTAATGTGGGGGGACATATCCACCCGCCCCCCTTTTGCAGCGCCCCTAGTAGTGGGATGTCCCTTTAGAAAGAGGAGTACTTGAGATTAGATAAATAGAAGGATGAATTCGGTTTAGATAGCATTATTGGGTTAGTTTTGTTTTTAATATTGAGGGAGAATGAATTAGGTTAGAACCAATCATGAAGTTCTTTAATGCATTTAGAGATGTAATATTCTATAGATATATGCTCATAAGATGAAGGATATAATTATAAATCATATAGTTGATAAGTTTGGAGGAAACTACATTTTCAGTTATTTCGGAAATGATGGATAGTTGTGTAATAGGACAATAACTAAATAGTTTAGATTTGTTAAGAAATGCATATTTAAGTATAGGAGATATAGGAGATATATTTAGATATAGTCAAATGTCATGGATGAGGAAACAATATAGATAGGAATTACCTTACCTTACCTTACCAGTTCGAGCTTGCTCGGCAGTAAGTGAACATTTGTGGAAATTTGTGGAGAGCTCAGTTTACATAGGATCCTCGGCCCACATTTCTTCATCTATATCAGTAATTGATATGATGATGTGGTGATGATAACTCCAATCCACCGGCTCCCCAGGTTGCGGATAGGGGAACGGCCATTAGATATAATTTTTAGCTGCGAATAATCAATTAGCAGTGCCGGACAAAATCCTGGTTACCCTTTGGCAAGGCATAGTACCTGTTAGCCACCCACGCAGGGTTACGCAAATGTGTATGGAGTGGCGACCGCACATTTTATCTAGCCATCGAAAGATAGGAATGAGAAAATAATAAATACCAAAAGTGATGTAGGATATAGTTATGTTATGATATTGCGAAATAATATATATATATATATATATATATATATATATATATATACATATATAATATATATATATTATATATATATATATATATATATAAATATATATATAAAAATAGGACTACTATCAAGAAGTTATGCTATTTAATATTGTGACGAAGTATAACAAGGCAGACTATAGTGGTGATTTAATGATGATACAGGTAGTGTCGAAAAGGAATTAATAGGAGCTGGTATATTATTGATAACATAGATATCTTTTATTTGAAGAATATACGTGGTTCATAGACAAGATGAAGTTGTTTTGCTACAACCAGGTATTTAGATAAATTAACTAATCAACTTGAAAGATAAATCGTATGCTTATTTAGAATGAATACAATGTTCACTGGTATTTTGAACTTAATAGATAGATTTAGTTTTGGGAAGCTTACTCATCGAGTTATTATACACTTATAAAAATGGTTATATGTAATATTCAACCATTTATATAACTATATATATATATATATATATATATATATATATATAAAGTAGGTATTTATAGTACCTATTGTAATTTAGTTTACATACCTATACCCTAATGATATAGTAGTATTAGTTGGATGTTAATACTGTTGGGATATCTTACTTCCACGTGCATGCACGTTATCTCGTGTTCGTATACTTAGTCAGGGTAACTTAGTATTACATTTCAACGAAATACATATTTTATAGAAGTGAATTATATACGAGAATAATTACATACAAAATGTTATGATGTCCCTCTCTTCCTTATTCCTTAATATCCATATTATTATATACCTCTGATTTAGATGAAAATTGCATTATCTTTATGGGTTATCTTGTTACAATTTTAGTAACAAAAATGTCAATCAAAGGTTGTTTTTCCTTAACGTTTAAGTTAGACAGATTGCTAACTTAACGCGGGTGCACAGAGTGTTCTTATTTATATTAAGATAGGTTCAAATGTATAACTTTACAGAATTATTCTATAGCATAATTCTATATTATATTAATAATATATTCTATAAATTTACATCGATAATATTACGTATTTGATATGTAATATCTTATTTAGTTATGTAATCGATCTTCAAAAATGTGTAAACATATATTTAAAATACAATTTAAATAGTACTTAATTGGTATACATATATAGAGTAGATAATTGTACGTATACTATAGTTAATGTACATGCATATAATTAAGTAGAATTCGTTTTATTTAGTGAATATTAATTTAGTAATATATATCCGAGATATCTAACGTTATCAATAAATTAATACTAATTAAATGTAATAAAATATATTAATATTTAGATATATTTTAATAATTTCTATTCGTCAAGACAGATATAAATATATTCTGAAGGTTATTTTTAATAATGATATATTATTTAATTATTAATATCCCGTTATATAAATATTTAATATTTTCTTTCTTTTATAATTGAAAGTAATACCAATGGAATTAGTGAGAACACAGCATATATGCTAAGCACAGATAATATGTTATCTTATTCTATATTGTCACATATATATTTCACAGTTATATAGTGACACGTATATATTTCACAGTTATATAGTGACACGTATATATGTCACAGTGCTATAGTGACACGTGTATTACAAAGTTTACAATAAAGATGTGAACACGTTACGTTTATTCGCAATAATGAATTCAACGTAAACCAATACATACCATATTACATAACATTGGGGTTACGCAATACGTATGCTAAACCGGAACTAACTATGTGTTCGACACGTGTTATATTAACGATAGGTGTTTACAGGTAAGTACACGATTACACGGATACTTCTAAAGAGGTACACAAACGAAATAATGCATCCGGCAAACGATAACATTTCGAATGCGAATTAATGTACGTACATTAATTCGCATTCGAAATGTTATCGTTTGCCGGATGCATTATTTCGTTTGTGTACACAGCAAACAGTAATATTCTCACAATAGCAACATAACAGCATATATGATAGCCTCAAATGTTTACATTGTAATATTATGCTGCTATTATGTAGCCATTAAATGTCTATTATACTGTTATTAATTTGCCATGCTATTATGCTGCTGTTATGTTGCTATTTAAAGTCTATTATGCTATTATTATGCTGCTATTAATTAAACAAATATATTATGCTGCTATTATGAAGCTATTACTGTTTGCTGGGTAAGCTTATTAAACGAAAAACATAGATTTATGACAATTACAATCGGTAGCAATCGTTTAGTCGTACCAGTGGTGGTGACTTAATCATGCGATTACATAATCACTCGATGACGTCATCGTGGTATTATATCATCACTGTATCGCTTACACTATCAAAACTTCAATAATATTCTGAACTCCTTCTGAAATGTCGAGGTCATCGAATGAGTTAACCGCTTCGAGGTCACGAGCCGGCCTCGGTTTCGATTCGCATTCTTCCGGTATGTCGAATGCTCCATCTTCGATTGAAGTTTTCGTCTCGAAGAAACTGGGGTGAATGAATTCGCGGATTATTTTAATAATAGAATGAAATCAAGTAATATTTGAATTCTGCCGAGGTCATGATTCATCAATTATGATTCATCATAGCATATTATTGCAAACTTGTGTGCATAGAGCAGGAGGGAAGTCTTCTCTCGAGCTCTATGCTGTCACGGTTTAGTATGTTATCATAATGCATTATGGGATACCAATACCGTGTGTATACTATACATTTACTAATGAATAGATAATGCATAGCGCATTAGTCAGTAGAGAATTGAAAACTATTGCCTTATGTGCATCGATTACAGAATGCAATTATTAAAATCTACGATTGCCAGTGTAGTTACCCTATATGATATATACCCAGTGATGGGCACCGATCCTTTTTTCCTGGATCGGCTATCCCGATCCCGATCCCGATCCTCTATTTATTCTCTTATGCGATATTTTTTCCGATCCCGATCCTCAGTTCGTTACCCGATCCTTTCCCGATCCCGATCACGATATTATTTATATATTTAATTAATACGATTTAATTTCATAATTTGAAACAATATATATGTAGTTATAATAGGTAATATAAATTTAAAATAAACCTACCTATGTAATATAAATTATTAATAATTGTAAATAATATTTATTATTAATATATTGTATTATATTTCAATATTTTAATTAAATGCATATATTGAATGTATATCATATAGATTATATGATATAGTCACTATATATTGAATTAAATATAATTTATTTATATAAATGCATTGAATTGGATGTACTCATTGTACGTTGAGTCAAATTCGGTAGTTTACTTATATGATATCATTGATTAAATTCTATTATGGTAAAAATAACAATTATTATTTATATACTACGTAAGTGTAACCTAGTCTTGCAATACCTTGGAAAACATTACAAAATAATGATCAATACAATATCATATCAATGTAATAATATAATACTAAAATGCTGTTAATATTCTTATAAATAAATATAATAATATTAGAGTATCGTATATTCAATGATGGGCACCGATACATTTTTTATGGATCCCTATCCTTTTCCCGATCCCTATCCTTTTCCCGATCCCGATCCTCTCTTTCTGACCCGATCCAGGATCATGATCCTGCCCATCACTGTATATACCCTATAATATATAGTTATGTATCACTAGCAGATGACGTCATTTAATTGTTATTCGCTTATTTAGGACATGGAATATATGTTATATAACATATAGGGGAAAGTTCCCGATTACCGACCCCCTCCTAATACCGACCCCATCTCGTATATCAGTAACTATAAGAGATATCAACAAATAATATATACACGAACTGTTAGTAATTTAATGATAAATATGAATACGTATTTTGTTTTTAAAAATATTTAATCATAAAATTGTTATTAGATCAAATGTAATATTATGTTTTTACTTTTTAAATATTTGAAAAATAACTTTTTTTTAAATCATTGTAAATACTTTATTATTTAAAAGAAAACTTAATACTGCGAATAATATTGTAGATCAATAAAATATTTATAACTATTATAAAAATAATTTAATTTGAATAACTATTAACCAATATATCTTAATATTAGCAACCCATATTATTTTCCTAATACCGACCCCCTAAATTACCCTAATACCGACCCATGTGATTTATAATATCCAATCAAAATAGATCCGTATTTTACTTTAAAATATGTCGTAAGTTATTTGTTTATCATTGATATATATTTAGGATTCATGATTCCAGTTGATTATATACATACTAATAAATAAATAAATAAATATTAAATAATAATATACACTATTTTAATATAATTACTATCAAGTTTAAATTCAAATTTAATATTACTATTAAAACATAAATTCAATACAAAATAAATTGCGTAATGTTATAATTAATTATATTTATGTATATCTACTATTTTTATTGGATATTATAATACTACACTTATGTATATCACGATTATTTTAGGGAATCGGTATTAGGCACATGTATCCGATTACCGACCCCACTGTTTATTCTTTTAAATATAATTTTATCAAAAATATAAAATAGCCACATTTTTCATTGCCATAATATTACCCTAATTACAAAATTTCAAATAAATATATTTAATATTGAATAAGTTATTACAAATAATCATTTAGGGGTCGGTAATCGGATACTTTCCCCTATTCCATGTCCTAAATAAGCGAATATATTAATATTAATCTCATGTTGTAGAACATATATAATAATTCTGTTCTTTCAATAGATTTTGGGTATATTCAATAGATTATAATCTAAAATATATAATATTCAGTGAATTATTATCCTCTTTTTATTACAAATAAACCCGCGGCTATACTATTAGTTGGTTCGTAATTTAGAAACTATAGTTTCTATAGATGTCACGGTTGAGTGGTTTCATGCACAAGAACTACGTAGGTCTTGTGCATGAAACCACTCAACCGTGACATCAACATTACACACATCATGTGTCCTGATATGTCGTCCATTATATTACAATGCGTTCTTTGTAATAGCTATAGCTATTAAATATATTATATTCAATATATATCAACACTACGCATATATCACCACACTATTTCTTATGTGTAATCAATCTTTACCCACACAACCCACTTAAGTAGGTATATATATATAACTTATATAATATATAATATATAACATATAATATATAATATAAGTGGTATAGGGGAGATTACTCTAATACCGACACCCTAGTAATAAATCACCATAACTTTATTATTTCTCAATTAAATATTACCAAATTTTATTTATAAGTATAAAGTAGGTATATACATTTAATAGCTATTTTAAAATTGAATTTAGTTTATTTAACTCAGAGATAACAGGGGTGTCGATATTACAGGCACTGCCTCAAATACCTACCCCTTGGCACATAATATCGACACCCTAAATATATCGATATAAAGATATACCATATATTATTTAATATCCACTATCCAATAAGAATTGAATGCGCGTTACTTTTAGTAACACACGCAATTCATACGTTTTTTTTCTAAAATTAATTTTATCATAACGCTCGCATAATGTGCGTCGCACATTTTAAACAAATAACGCTGATTGGTCAAATGGTGTCGATATATCGTAAAATATATTACGTGCAATTAGGGTGTTGGTATTATGAAAATGTATGTTGCTTAGGTAAACGTCAATAACTTTGTAACAAATTATCAAAAATACAAAATCTTTTAGGCACATTGTAAAATATAATTAGAGATATACGATGTATTTAAAATATTTATAATATATATTTTTTCAAATGATTGAGAATCGATATTGTACTTCAAAAATTTCATAAATTTAGAGTTAAAACGAAAAAATCAGTTTTTTGTTTATAATTAAAAAAATATAAATATTCAAAAAAAAATTATACTTATATAAATTAGAATTATATTGATTAACATTTCATACATTAATTATTTTTTGATTGGAATTATATTTTAGGAGATCTATAGGGTGTCGATATTACGTGCATGTCGATATTAGAGCACTCTCCCCTATACCTGGGAGTAAATATAAAACAAAGTACCCATTCAACAGGATATATTGAGAGCGGACACATAAGTTATCAGTAACACTATCGTACCTATGTGTATGTATACATGTTAATAATGTACTTAATAATAAATGGGCAAAATACTTAATAACTAATAACTAATACTTAATAATACATTTATTAAACTAATGCTATATACATTAGAATGATATGTCTATGGCTATAACTCCTAACAAATAACTTAATAATTAGTCATCTAGTAATATCTCTTAGTATGCAAATTATAATATATACATATATATATATACATATATGTATATATATATATATATATATATATATATATATATATTATATATATATAATATATATATATACTTTAATATCACTAGTAATAAATAGATTTGTTCTATAGATACGTTGATGTACGACGTATATTGTACGTGTGTTAGAGATGGTTTGTAACCTGACGAATTGTTTGACGGCGATGATTCCTCGTCTATACGACATCACTTTCTGTATGGGAATACATCCATTATCGCCCACAATCACGTGTACGTTGGTTTTAGTTTTCTTTCGATCTTGTTTCGTTGTCGAGATCATTATGTTGCTGAACGATATAACCTGAAGGTGTAAGGTAGCGTTAACCTATAGGCTGACAACATACATGTATTGAGTGCAGCCTGTATCGTATATCGATACACACGCATACACACACATACATATATACATTATCCTACAACTGTACTTTAGTCTAATTGTCTAACCTCCTCATTAGCTCCGAAATAAGATTTGCCGAGCAGAATTCCTGTTTGCAATACGCATCGGTCGTTCATCTCACGATTCAAATCTGAAACCACGCATCCATGTCCTTGCTTTACAACGTACCTATGTGTGATAACGTCACATGTTCATGTCGTAATCACGTGATGGCAATAGTGTGACGGTAACAGTACGCGCGTGCGTGTGTGTGTGTGTCCGGCACGCTCCAACGTGATATCGCACGTAGGAAACATGCAGGGATACAGATACACACGATTCATACACATGAGTCATACACATGAGTCATACACATGAGTCATACACATGAGTCATACACATGGGTATCTATAGGCACGTGTGTATGTATCAGTGATGTAATAATGCCTAGCCCAGACTTTTGGTTATTGATGCCGAGCCGATAGTTTAATTTTCGGGAAAAAATGAGCCCGATGTGAGCTGATAATATATTGCTATAGCTATAGCCATACGAGTCCTAGCCGAGTTGAGGTAACTGAGACTAAGACTGTATCGATGCTCTATATTTGACTGACATCATTTACATCACTAGTATGTATATACATACGCACACAGGTATACAAAGAGGTACGCACGTAGGCGTGCATCGTAAGCTATTCGAAGAGTAGCATATTAGCAATATAGTATACCTATAGTACAGTATACCTATAGTATACACATATATGTGTGATTATCATAATTAGATAATACACGTGCACATAGTGAAGTGTATATATATATATATATTGATAACAATAAAGATGTGTTTAAGGAAATATATCACACTTGATATACCTAATCGTGTAATTCGATGATGTACCCAACACCCGAATAGCGCCACCTACACAGGTTGATATTTAGGAAAATTGTTTATCAAACTATATACTTTTAAAATGTAAAATAAATGGTTTTAAAATATTATTTATATGATGAAAACTAAGTTTAATTACTAATATATAACATTAGGATAGGTTGGTTTTAAATGCTGTTCATATATATGAAGAGTGTAAAAGCTAATTTATATTGCATATACTTTAATAAATCAATGAACACTTTTGCATAAAAATCGCTGCAGATCTAAATTTATTTCAGTGATTTCGATACTACTGTCGCCATAATATTAACTATATAATTAACTATATAGTTAACTATAACTTATAAGTTCCTTAGATAAGGAGTGTTATATCTTTGCTTCACATACTCTGTGCACGCAGTACCTATAATCGACACTAGGTATGACGTAAATATGACGTAACGTACTACACGCGCAAGAGGTACCTCTTTCCGGTTTCGAAGTCCTCCAGCAGACTCATGCTACTGTGCAGCTTACCGTGACGGAACATCTTAACGTTGAGCATGTTCTGCTTAGAGGTGTAGCTAGTAGCTACGTTGGCGATGTAGAACTCTTGGTGGGGTGCAGGGGGGTTAAGAGAGCTAACATAGGGCACGATGGGGAGATCGTATACATTGGAAGAGTGGTATATCTCTATAGAGATATATACATATAGAGCTAGAGAGCGATATAGAGAGAAAGATATATATCGATATATATCGATAGTTAGATAGATATATTAAAAATAAATAGACAGATAGAGAATAATATATATATATATATATATATATATATATATATATAACGTAAATGAGAAAGGTGGATAGATATATTTACACATGAAGCTAGAAAACGTGACGGTCTCATGCTAACCGTTAACAACATTGATGGATGCCTTGGATGATATCTGCTCTGGATAACAACATCCTACATCGGTCTGGTCTACGGACAATACGTCCCCTATGGTCAACAGCAACGACAATAGAGTGGTCAAGAATAGCCCACGTGGATAATTCATGTTTATTGTTTGGCGACTTCGAGGTTTCGCTATTTTTATAATAAGAAGGGGAGGAAATGGGCGTGGTTACGGAGTCACGTGAGAGTAGCGGTTTTGTCACCTGATATCCACGTATTATAGCATTTATATTGTTATTGTTTTTGTCTTTATTTACTGAAATTATATAAACGAAAGTTCATAAATACCGACACCTTTTTCGCCTTTCTCAGTATTTAAATAAATAATGTTTATATAATTTTAATATATTATATAAAATGATTATCCAGCTAGTAAACGGCAATTTGTATAATATAATATATAATGTTATGCGTCTTTATTCGAATTATGAATCATGACACCCTTCGGCTATACCTATACTATATTTGCGTTGATATATTACTACACATCCTCATTGAATTAATGTATCATATCTAAACAGTTTACTTGTATACATCGATTAAATACAGAGAATATTTATCATATATTATTAAAACAGTTTGAACTAAGCATATAATGTCAGATAAAGTAAATGTATGTTTATTAGATGAAAGTAATACAACGACCATTAGCATACCACAAATGATTATATAATTATTATGTAATGCTAAATATCATAAATATATATATATATATATATACTCTACTGTATAGTTATGTAATATATTTCAAACCAAATTTCTATTGATTATAATGTGATCACAAATAATGAACGTAATATTCGTATACATTCTCTGTACACTGTACAATATTCAGTATACAATGTACACTTGTACATTGTACAGTGTATATTGTACACTGTATATATATATACATATATATATATATATATATATATATATATATATATATAGATGACAGGTTAGAATATATAATTAATGTATTGTTTTAACACTGTATCGCCACCTAGAGTTCAGTGTTCTCACCTCCCGCCCAGAACCAAGGACAGTACCAAGGACAGTACGTTATCACCGCGCATGTGCATGACGTGATTAATGATCTAGTTCGCAAGAATGGCGAGTGCAGCGAAGGTGTCAACACCATATATTTATGTTATTGTTGTATACAATAATCTGTATATGAATACGTGTTTCATATAAATACGCAACTTGTTTTGTATGTCTTAAGATGGTTTGTGAAATATTATTTTTTTATGGATCGCCGATCCCTATCCTTTTCCCGATCCCGATCTCGATCCTACGTTAGTTATCCGATCCTTTGTCGATCCCGATCCCGATCATCGCTTGCGATCCTACCCGATCCCGATCCGGATCGGATCGCCGATCAATGGACGCGATCCTGCCCATCACTGACTATATGGTATATTAAATGGTATATATGGTGTCCGTATTATTACATACTGTATCCGTAATCGGACATGGGTACCGAATACGGTCACCCTCGTTATCTACTGAATAAAAAGATTAAATAACATTTTTAAATCACAATAATATATATAATATATATAATCATATAATTTAAATATATTGTAATATAAAAAAAATGAAAAGTTAAGACAATGTATTAGTGTCCGTTCTAGATTACTTTCTCTATATGATATAGGTTCGGGGAGTTTGTGAAATTGTTGAAGATAATTAGATATACTTCGAGACTTTATTAAATAGAGAATTTAATAGAGAATTCTCTCTAAATATAGAGTTTAACAAGAATATCGTTGTGTAGGATTTAAAGATATAAGTGTATAAATAATGTAGGTACATAAGAACGATGTGATATAATATGTGGAAATATATATATATATATATTGAATAGTAGTGAAGAGATAGGAGAAGGAATAACGAATAGCTTTATTTATTTATTTAAAAAATAAATCCATACACTTATAGCATATAGGATATATCATTATATATAATTACATCATATAGGTTATATATCAATGATATAATGATATAATATCATTAGTGTAATAATTAAGACTCTCAATAGGTATATAGGGGAAAGTAACCTAATACGGACACTTTAACAATAAATGGTCTTAATATTTTATGACTCATTATTTGTATTCAAAAATTACAATATATTAATATTATATGATTATAGATATTATTGTGATTTAAAAATTTTAATTAATCTTTTAATTTCATAGATAACGAGGGTGTCCGTATTCGGTACCCATGTCCGAATACGGAAACCATGTGTTATAATATGGACACCATATATACGACTAGATAAACTACATATTATTGATGAATCAATTAAAGGAGATGCATCTACAATCGAAATGGCATTTTGTATCTATTTGTATTTAATTATATCTATTAGTTTGAAATTAAATGTTGTTTATAATCTTAAATAAGTTGATATCCTCGGAATATGAACTTTTAACTGATGCATGTATGAAATAGGTATTATCTCCAACGACTTCGAAATAATACAATAGTATCTGGTATTCCTCATAACTTATGACTTATGACTTATGACTCATACATTATGTTTATGAGTTATAACATACGACTACAATCGAAATAATTATGTTATTAATAGTTAGATAAGTCAGAATGAATAACTGTATAAATTGTAGATAATAAAATATTCATTTATAATAATATGTAAATATAATATATATTAATTATACATATACATAGTAAACAAACAATATTATTCAAGGCTTTTCTTTATATAGAAAATAAATATATACATATATATATACCTTATCTTGGGAGTAATATCATTTGATATATTGTTTTCTCGTGTGTTCACATTAGATATATTACCTGGATATAAGCTTATAGACTTAGCTTATAAGCTTATAGAGTAGTCTATTTAAATCATAGGTCAAATAAATATAATTTTCGTAAACTAAATATAACTAGGAGTACCTAAGGTAAAACATAATGCACTGGAAATCTTCCGAACATGTTCTGACTTCGGATAATATAACTGATTGGGACAAATGTTGTTCATAATTAATGAGTAGTGAAAAATAGAGTGAAAAGAGCCTGTGTCAATACATAGGCCGTTGGGTGAATTTTCGCTTACGTTGATACGTTGTACTATTGATATAATTCTTAGATTTATAACTGATAATGTAATTTACATTTCTTCATTTACAGTAACATGACTGAATGACGATGACCAGTGGTCATTGACCATCCTATTGTATGATAACCACTCTATTATATCTATAGTTAACAAGTTCTTAATTTATAATCAAAGATATAGGTATATACCTAAATAATATTCTTCAAATAGAATCTCTTAATTTACTTTCTTCTTCTCGTCGTGGTTGTATTGTGTTTTAATTCATACTTCTGTAAATGATTCTTCTTTACTATATTAATTATAGTATAGGGAAGAATTTACAGTAGTTAGATAATATGAAGTGTCAATGACTAATAACTTGTTTGAAATGGTTGATAGCTTATCTAATAACTTATTTATATACACACTGCATAGATACTTATCGGTATGTGTTGGCAAATATTTAGAAGAACTACAATTATATAAAGAATTATTACAAAACAGTGTAGTATCGTTTCCATAATTTAATATTTTATTATTATTATTATTAAATTTTATTTAAACACTTTTTAAACGGGAAATAAACGTTAACAAAGGTGTGTACACATTCATAAAAAATATGTGATTAAATGGATTAAATAAACGATGGAAAATAAATAAGGTTAAATGTATCATTCATAAGGTGAGAAAAGGTGAGTTTTTAATTCTCTCTTGAATTCGGTTCTTGATGTGGTGCACCGCAGAATATCGGGAAGTTCGTTCCATGCCTTTACTCCATATTCGACGAATGAGCCAGTATTACTGTATGATAGAACTTCTATAGCCTTTACTCGGAATATGTGACGAGAACGGAGACTCCTATGTTGCTGAATTACGGATATTAACAGGCATACATAGTCAGGTGTTCCATGTTGGATATCCGCATGCATGAGTGTGCACAATTTGTACACGATTCGTTTCTTTACCGGTAGCCAGTGTAGATCGCACATTAATGATGAAATGCTGATGTGATTATTATCAGCTCTGTGTGGTATTTCGTAAATGATACGGACGACATAACGCTGTAGTGCTATAAGCGGCTTGAGTGTAGATATAGGTGAATGGCATAGAAGTGAATTACAATAATCAAAAACCGAAATAACTAGACTTGTCACTAAAATTTTACAAGAAAAAAAGTTATGACTTTTCCTAATTTTTTTTATACAATAAAGTTGGTGGTTTATGTTGCGTATTTTGTGTGAAATAAATTTTTTCATATCAAGAGAATGGTCGAAAATTACGCCGATGTTAGTAATAAATGGTGATGATTTAATGGATGTGCCGGCAAACGTAAAGGTGAATGGCAGTGACTTTCTGGTCATATTCTGACTGATATAAATGATTTGAGTTTTCGTAGGGTTAATTTGCAACGAGTTAATTGTGAACCAGGTAATATTTCTAGTATACAACTGGTTAGACGTGCATGTGCAGATATGTCGTCATGACTATTGGCCTGAGTATAAATTTGAAAGTCATCGGCGAACGTGTGGAACTATATATTTGGGTGATATAAGAATATTTTTAAAATTGGAGATAAGTAGATATCAAATAATATCGGTACGAGTACTGAGCCTTGGGGTACTCCGTGTGTGTGGAGGCGTGGTTTTGAGCATTCTGATCCAATTTTTACTTCACTGAATCTATTTTGTATGTATGATTTAAGTAAGGATAGCGCTTTGGTTCGGAAGCCGATAGCAAATAATCTATTGATCAGTGCATCGTGATTTAATGTGTCGAATGCTGTAGACATATCTAGTAGGAATAATACAAGAAGCGTGCCATGATTATTCATTTAAATATCGCTGACTAATTAGCAAAGTGCGGTTTCAGTGTTTGTGCATGTTGACAGGACCGGCTTAAGCATACTATGGGCACCGGGCAAAAAAAACACATGGGCACCATAATAATTTGTATAACATATTAATAGGGTCATTCTAGCAATATATTAGTTATAACTAATATATTTATAACTATTAAATTTATATATATATATATATATATAAATGATATAGGTTATATTATTATTCCATGCATAATACAATTATGTACAACTATTTAAAATCTTTAAATTTTGAGTTTTATAAATGTTAGTTTTTCATATATATTTACATATTTCGTGTGAAGGAGGTGCCCTTTAAGATATGTATAATATATAGAGGGGGAACTCATTCACTACATATATGGACATATATAGTAAGTTGTACCCTTACATTCATTGCAATATAATATTGTTTAAGATAATAATTTAATAATGTAATAATGTTTAAGATAATAATTTAAGATAATAAAAAAATTAATTAGTAAAAAATAAAAATTATATAAGTATAATTAAATATTTATATTTCTCGATTTCATCTCTAAAAAATGAGTAGTATCATACTACTAGTATGTATTAATTATAAATGTCATTAATTAGCTTTGATTATAAAGATAATGTATCCATACTTAATAGTATTTATTATGTCAGAAAATGTCATAGAAAATTATTTATAAGTTTAAATTTCGAGAAGCTTAAGCTATTATCTCTCAAGTTTAATTATTTGCCATTAAATACAAGGTATATTCTGATGAAAATGTCTACATTTATATATATATATATATATATATATATATATACATCTTTCCCACTATATATTGTATATAATAGTGTTTGGATAGTCCATTCCTTTGAGGTGTATATCAATACAGTATAATATATATTAACAAAATGTTATATACCTACTTATCAATTAAATTGTCAAATATTGGTAGAAAATAGTTATTTTGAACTTGCATATGATGTAAATTCAATATTTGATCAAGTGATATCATTATACTAATTCTTTTGTAATTTGTTTTGTTTGTATACTCCAATAAAATTATCATAATCATTTATTTTCTAGCCTATATATTTAGAGAATATATACATATTTGTGTATTACCGCTATTATTTTCTCAATTGAACCTAATTGTTCGCTTAGACTGCAGTTTAATGTCTCAATTGAGTGGATGCCAGTTGAGTTAGAGAGTGAGTTTGCAACGCTAACTTTAAATTTATCCATATCAATAGAAGATAGTTTTCTATAGCTGATGTTTTTCTTTGCTTGTGATGGTTTTGATGAATGTATTAAAAACGTAATAGCATAATGATCTGAGAAAAGAATTGATTGCTCAAAGTCTGATATTATAGTATTATTTGTTTTAGTAATGATTTGATCGAGGATATTTCCACATGTATGTGTGGGAAAATCAATATGTTGTTTCAAATTAAATATCATGAAAATCATTTTATTTCACGTAAATAACCGAAATAGGGTAAATAGATTCAAGTGTCATATATTTACTTCGCAGTATCTTTGCTATGTATCCATGAAATATAATTATATGCTATTCTATTGTCTATGGTCGTCTATATTTTTTGATTTATTGATAAATTCAAAATTTAGATCACGTGAAAGTTTTGAAAAATTAATGGAAATTTATTTGTAGTCTTCATTTAAATCAATGAAAGTTAGTTAATACATATTAATATATCAATATTTATTTAAATGTATAATAATATATGTTTTTATCACTTACTATTTATAATATTTTTATATTCATTATATATGTATTATGTATATTAATTTAACTAAACATGATAGATGTACGGACGCCGTCGGACGGTAGGCAAACATTAAATAACTATAAATAACATGTTCACGCGTTGCTTGCGCGAATACATTATGTGTAGTTACTAATAACTTTGTATAGGCTCACTTCGGGATATAATGATTATAATAATCATTATAATAAAGCAACTAAAAAAACAGAATAATAAAACAACCAATTAAATCAAACAACCCAACAATTATTGTTACAATATAATATTGAATATTGAATATTATATTCAATATAATATTGATAATATTATATATACAATTGAATTATTGTAACAATATCAATCCTAAAATATTAATTAATTAATACGAATGGTGTTTTTAATCAGGGTAAAAACTAACGCGCGATAGTTAAAAAGTAAATAACGCGATGCGGGAGGAGGGAGTCGCAAATACACGGAAATAAATATATATATATATATCCAATAAAGACATGTCCTTTCTATAATATGTACATTTTATAACCTAATTCAAATTCTAATTTTATGAATAACTTAAATTCAATTCAATGATTCAACTCCCGCCTCACACATTTAAAAAAAATTTATTGTACGTTAGTTTTGACCCGTCACCGTGTATACGTATATTTTTATAAGGGCATTATTCTATATATACAGATGTTTCTCATTTAGATTTTATTTTCGTGTGCACTTATAATGAATTCACGTCCTGAATGAACTCATTCCTTGGGCGAACTTTTCTATTTATAGTTATTTAATTTTTGCCTACCGTCCGTATTCCCCAACATGATGACAATCTAAGCAGATAATTATCATAATAATTATGGTATACGTCGTATACGTATAATACGATGATCGTAACGATCATTATCATAATGATAATGGTTATGATTTTAGTATATAAGATTAACTTTACGATCGACGGACATCTGTAAATATAATACAATACAATCAAATGAACTTAATGATCGACGACATCGATTTCCTATGTTACTATGATTGTATTATACTAAATATTAATTAATACTAAGTATAGCATATTTAATTAACTTTACGATCGATGAACATCGATGTCCGTCGAATTTGTCCGTTGATCTTAAATTTCTGTTGATCCCAATGTTTATTTATATATAAATTACTATATAAAAAAATGTTGCTTTTTTGTGTGTAATAATTTAAAATCTATACATTATATAATATAATAGTTATATAATATAATAGTTATATAATATAACTATCTTAATAATGGTTGGATTGTAATACTATTCTATCATTATATTTTATTTACCTAACAGGTGGTGATATCAGCTTTCCATCGCTACCAAATTTAGTATGCTTTTAAAATTATTTATTTTTATAATTATTATAAAATGAAGTTAATTAACGAACCCAACTTTTTCAAAATGCTCAAAAATCTATAAAATATTTATGTAATAAAAATATGAATGTTTATCAACAGAACTAAAACTGATCTGCTCAACAATCCGATGTTACAATAATTGTGAATGACAACAATGTATGTGTACAAGTGTACTATCAACATTCTTCATATAAATATGAATGATAACTATTTTTAATATCCTTCATATACGTTCTAGAGGATATTGATTTGGAAATTGACTTCTCTAATAATAACCATAAGTAATTGATCACGACTAATTCTTATATTTATAATATAGATTATATTAAAATAATTCAGTATTAATTCAGAAAAACTACATGTAGTTTTATATATTATGTATATGAATAATGTCAATTTAAGAAATGACATCCTTAGAAACTTCACAAGGATGTCAATAGTACACTTATTCTCATGATCCCCTATAACAAATAACTTGTATTATTAATACTATTAATATTCATTACATTCTGTGCTTTGGTTAGCCCCCTAAAAATACTCATCAACTGTGCATTGGATTATTATAATTATTATATATATATAATATATATATATATAAATATTATTATTATTATTATTATTATTTATTATCAGATGTAGGTATTTACATCAGGGTAATTCTAGAAGCAGAGCTTATCGAGATAATTACCCTTGTATATTATATAATATAATGATTTATATTCAATTGTGAATTATAATGAATTGATTACTTTATTCATTGCAATGATCGTTACTACTTCACTTTATCAAAGTGATTTACTTATAATCACTTTCGATGATAAGAAGTGATATCTTTTTGCTTTACAAAATATTTTATTATGTTACTCTTATTATAATAATTACAGTAAATTACTGTTAGAAATATAGATGAAGTTTTTAAAAGTTTGAATTTAGTTATGATCTGCTGACATTTTGAGAGGTGTAAGAAATCAGTCTCGTATGTATTAATGTATTTACGAACACATATATCAAGTCAATAACTGTTTGGTAATAGACCGTAAATAATTATAATAATTATTCATTACGTAAAGGCTATTCAATTATAGTAAACAACATAAAAACAATTTTGTTTCAAATTTTTTTATATGATATTAAAATATTAAATATTATCTTTAAAATGATATAAAAATCATGTTTTTGTAAGTAAAATATAACTATAAAATAACCAATTTTTAAATATATCATATTTTAATAAATTATAATAATAATTTAAAAAAAATAAATTTAATTTAATAATCGTTATAATTTAATGAATATAATATCGTTTTTAGAATTTTTTAAAATAAATAAAAATATTATGTATAGATTTAAATAATCAGCATTCATATGTGTCTCTTTATTTATAATAACATAATGTGATAAGTTATCGTCTGTTTATATATTTCATAAATTTGTTATCATTTTATTATAAATATTTAGAATTTGTTCAAAATAATTATTTTTTACCAATTTCACTCATTCTGACCCTATCAACTCATTGAATAATGCTTTAAATTAGTTTACATTTTCAGATAATTTATAATATATATAATTACACAATATTTGCATTTTTTTTAAATTTTATAATTAGTAAAATTTAAAATATTCATAATTTTATCATATATTTACAAAATAATAATAATTAGTTAAATATAATTTTTATTAAATATTTTATTTCATATTATATAAAAAATGCAATTATTATAGATCTGTATAATATATATCACTGTGTTAAATAGTATATGTTAAATATTATATTGAATAAATTAAATAAATAAATTAAAAATAAGTTAATACCAAAGATTTTCGAAACAAATATATAACACTCCCTATATATGCAACGTAATTTAGTAATAGCCCCAACCGCTGCTAGCAGTAGTATCGAATCACTGAAATAGATTTAGGTTCGACGCGATTTTCATACAACAATTTTTCATTACTCTATTAAATTACATGCAATATAAATTAGCTTTTACTCGCCAAATAGATATTTATAGCATTTAAAACCTACATTTCATATTGTTTTGTTATATATTAGCAATGAACATTTAGTTTTCATCAAAATACTAATTTAAAGCATATTATTTAACATTTTAAAAGTATAGTTTGATATAAATTTAAATTATAAACAAAATATAATAAAATTAACCCGATATAGGTGGCACCATAGGTATTTTGTATACAGAATCGATTTACAAGATTTCGCGTAAGTGTTATATCTTTCCTTAGAAAAATCTTTGTTAATAAACTTTTAGTAGACCACTATTTTTCCTATTAAATATATGTAAAAATCTATTTATAGAACAGAAGCACACTTAATTAATGTATACATTTACATATATACTAGTTTCTCTTATGAAAAAGTATAAACTGTTTTTTTATAAATACAATTAAAATTTGTACTCAATCTCATCCTGTCAAATTGATATTAATATAGTACAAGGTATTTGTACAAGGCGATGATACTTCTAGATCGACCTGTTTACTCTGACTTAGACAAACAATCATATCTTATACGGATATTTCGTACATATAAAATTAATAGACTTTAATTTGTTGTATAATATAATTTGACAAAAACCTATAGATCATATTACAATTTTGAAAATTTTACATTTTTTTTATGCATTCTTATTAATATCACAGTGTATTTATTTATTTGACATATGTTAGAGTTATAATTATATTATAAATCTGTTGATTATTGTAGTGACAGAACCTGAAATGCCAATGTGGAAACTGCATCTCGAAAATATTCAGGTTTCCTATATATATATATATATATATATATATAATGTAGTTATGATGTACATCGTATAATGTACAATGTTTGTGAGGATTCATAGTATAGATAATAATAGAATAACTATTTATTAAAATATAATTATTTTCTTAATTAATTTTTTATTTTCGTTGATTTTTACAATTTATTTGTTATTTCCGTGAGATTATTGACATGCGTGTGATCATTATGGAAGTGTGTGTTTGCTAATGTGTTTGTATATATATGATGAAGTGTAGTAGTAGTAGCTTGTGTGCAATAATATACGATGACTTCAACATAATACCTACTGAGATATCGCAGGTTTATACTTGTATATCTGTACAGTACATTAACATTAGTACTATTAACCACTACCACCCCACCACCATTAACTACATCCACCACCACTATTAACCACTACTACCACTACTATTAACTACTACTACCACCACTATTAACCACTACCACCACCACTATTAACCACTACTATTAACATTAATACTACCACCATAACCACTACCCGCGTATACAGAAGATGAGGCAGATAAGGAACGCTCCCGTCGACTTAATAGGCTGTCACATGCTGTACGATACTAAAGCTGCTCCTGAAGTAAGTAGGCTACACTAGCCTATATTTAACTACCCTCTCTCTCTTTCACTCACTCACTCTCAATCATTTATATTAATTAAGTTATAATAATGATTTTTTACTAATTTAATTTTATATTATTGCTAATATTCTATTGTATACTTAATTTTCTTTGAATAAAACGTTCTGCTAAAGCGCTGTTCACATGAGCAATCTATTCCAGCAATTTCGCAATGGAATTCATAAGAATTCCAGTTTCAAAATCCCCTAGCGGTATCAATTTTAGAGTGTTCACATGATCAATCTATTTTGTCAGTAGAATTCTTAAAAATATATACATTTGATGAACTTATGAACTTAAGTTTATTATATAATCATAAAGTGGTAATATATATATATATATATATTCATAATTTAATAATTATAATTATATAAGGAATTATATATTATAATTATAATTATTAATTAATTATTATTAATTATTAATTAAACGATCGTTATCGATTAAATAACATAATTTTAATCAATTACAATCATAAACGATTATAAATAGATTGACCGCTAGAAAGGTAAATGCGTATGCATTAATACTCATCAGTATATGTGTGCGTGCGTTTATTTATCAATTGTATAAATTGTCACAAAATTAGAATAAATTCTGATTAGAACATTTATCAATAATCGCAGAAAAAAAACAGACAGTCTGTGGCACATTTTGGCAATTCTTAATAATTCCATTGCAAAATTGCTAGAATAGATTGCTCATGTGAACAGCACTTTATAAATAATTCCTACATGCAACTAAATCCCTGCGTCTAACCTAAACCTCTATTCATACCCCTCTCCCCGTGTCACATGCCTGCCATATTATATCTAGTTACCCTATCCCCACCCCACTCCCCCCTAGCATACATAACTGGGTTCACAGAACCTCTCATCTCACTTTCTTAGGTGCAACGTTACCAGATACTACTGTCCTTGATGCTATCTAGTAGAACCAAGGTTAATATTCTTCTAGGGTCGGTGTACATTATAATGGGCATGTCACATGACAGATACAGCTACAAAGATCATAAATAATCTTTACACTATGATGTATATTATTTCACAACAATATTATATAAAATATTTACAATATATATATATATATAGATTATATAATATATGAATATATTCTATATATTTGAATAATAATTAGTAAATTAATATAATTTCTTAATTAAATTTAAAAAGTATTACAATTTATTTAAATCTCAATATTACACCCCCACACCCCCGTACACGTACACCCCCACACGTACACCCCATTGACTAGGATGAGATGACAGCAGTGTCCATGAAGCGTTTGAGAAGTCACGGCTGTACCATCAAGAACATCCTCGACACCGATGAGGCTAAACTTGACACTCTCATCAAAGGAGTCGCCTTCCATAAAGTAGTACCACTAGCGCCACCACCACTCTCATACTTCTAGTACTACTACTACTACAACTACTACTACTACTACTACTACTACTACTACTACTACTACTACTACTACTACTACTACTACTACTACTACTACTACTACTACTACTACTACTACTACTACTACTACTACTACTACTACTACTACTACTACTACTACTACTACTACTACTACTACTACTACTACTACTACTACTACTACTACTACTACTACTACTACTACTACTACTACTACTACTACTACTACTACTACTACTACTACTACTACCACTACCACTACCACTACCACTACCACTACCACTACCACTACCACTACCACTACCACTACTACTACTACTACTACTACTACTACTACTACTACTACTACTACTACTACTACTACTACTACTACTACTACTACTACTACTACTAGAGAGGGATGGACAAAGGGAGGTAGGGAAACATAGATCGAAGAGGTGGTTAATACGTAATATTCATTGACATCATGTCCACCTCAGTTAGTTAATTACATAGGTCAGTGAAGTATTTCCTAATCTTTCCTATTGTTATAATCATGTATTACTAGGATGATTAATATTCCACTATATCAATAGCTTAACGCATGTGTATGTATGATGATGAATAGTAGGTTGATATACCCCTATCACAGGTGTGTCCACCCCTCTCAGATGGTGTGCCCACCCCTCTTAGGGTGATGTACCCCTATCACAGGTGTAAACACCCCTCTTAGATTGTTGTGCCCCTATCACAGGTGTGTCTACCACCTCTTAAGTTCATTTAACAATATAGCGTAGTTAATAATGAAAGAGAACAATAAATACATAACAATATACAATGAATCACACTATTACGATACAGACTAAAGCTGGCTACATCAAAAGAACCACTCAGATTTGTGCTACCAAGTACGAAGGCGATATACCTTCCACTCTGGAGGATCTCCTGACCTTGCCAGGTACCCCATGTGTTTATTATAGCTATAGTAGTCGTTATAATTATATTAATTAAATACTTATATATAGATATACTACTACTTAGTGTTGGGAATTGAACTTGAACTTCGAACCCAAACTGATACAGTTACATTTTGAACTAATGTATTTTATATTGAAATATAGTATTATTTTATGAATATTTTTATATACAATCATATTATAGCGTCTATAGTTTCGCCTATCTTTCGTTAATATTGTCAAAATCTCTTTAAAATTTAAAAGTTTTGTATTTTTATATCTATTTAATTACAATTTTACATACTTAAATTTATAACTATATTTAGTTTACTAATGTAATTATTAATCAATATTACTGGAATATGGTATGCATACATAATTACTCGTATTATATGTTTTATTCAATATTTTTAGGATAATTTTTAATTATAAATTTAAACAAAAAAATAATTTATATAATTTATAATATATTTTTGTATTATATTTATGAAATTCATAGATAATTTATTATAGTAAGTATATTTAATAAATAATATTATATTTAATTCATCTTTTTAATATAATATTTATAATCTTAAAATTCCATTTTATTTAAAAACGAATAATATTTATAATTTTATAGAATGGTATTTTTTAAAAAGTACTTTCATATTTGTGGATATTAATGATATGCTTAAGGGGACGAGCGCCGCTCGGTCTATACATAGATTTTAACATGTAATATGTTGGATATGCAATATGCAATATGTTGGAGATAGGGAATTGGTAAATGTTTTAAAAACCCAAAGGCTTTTTTATACAATATAGTTATTTAGACATTTAATTTTTTTTTATTGTAGAGGTTATTCTATTCTATATGAAAACAGTAGCACTTTTTTTATTTCTATTATTAATTATAATATATTTTATATTTTATAAAATTTTTATTATTTTTTAACTTTTTATGTTTTAATTATTTGTATTACATATTTTCATTAAGACTAAAAAAAACCACCACTGTTTGATATAAAAACAATTACATATATTTATAATGGATTAAGATTTGAATAACATTCAATAAAGGGAAAAAAAGCATTAGGGTTTTTAATGTTGGTATGTATGAGAAAATAAAGTTATGAGAAAATCGAGTTCAAAGTAAATAGTTATTTTTATGGTGATTTTCATTTATATTGTTTGATATACTATGGAATAACTGAGAATAAACCAATACAAAATACACATGTATATATATGACATGTAGCGTCACCTATGTATATATTCATAAATTAAAATTATAAATAGACATAATATGACAGTTTCTAATGGTTTTCAAATTGTTTCAATCGATTGATTATTCACAATTTTATCATATAATATATATTCTTATAATTTCAACTATTTTGAATAAGATTGTGAAAAATAGTGTATATAAAACATAATTTTTTAGATACTTATATACTAGATGATTTATATCACACTTTTTAAATGTATAGACGTAAAAGTAATCAATTATACATATTTTCTCATAAAAAAAAATAGAATAACATTTTCATTTATGATAAAACGAATGGCGCTCGTCCCCTTAATGAAATTCTTATCCAAATATTATTTCTCATTTATTTATAAATAATGTAAGTATTAAATAATATAAAATAAATATAATATAAAATAATAACTACATATAAATGCAGGACTTTGGTATTCATAATAATTGTATTGAAATTATATTTAAGTATTTTATATTTTTAATATTTATATTTTAATACTAAATATATTAATAATAATAATATTAAAGTTATAAAATTTATATACATTTTTTATTACAATCTGATTTTAATTTTCTATAATTATTTGATAAGATATTAATAAATACGGATAATCCTTTTGTTATCATATAATAAGGATCGCTTTGACAATATGTACACGTTTCATAAATTTCTAATAATTCATCATCATTATTATTAACATATTCTACACTTCATCGCCGATAAAACATCGTTTATCCGTAACATTCGATGTATTCATAACAATAACTATGTCCTACCTATCTCACCCTCCCTCTCTCTCCGTGCGTGCGTGCAGGTATCGGTTACAAGATGGCGAACCTAGTGATGTTGGTGGCTTACAAACAGCTCACCGGAATAGCGGTGGACACTCACGTTCACCGGATAGCGAACCGGCTCGGCTGGGTCACCACCAAGACCCCGGATAAGACCCGCAAGCCCCTCGAGGAACTCATACCCAGGTTTACGCGGCATCTATAGCGCGCGCGATGGTATCGATATTACCTTACATTCATTTGTTTAAAAAATAATTTTTATATTAAATTAAATTAGTTAAATTAATAATATAAATATTTCAGTTTAATAATTTATATATATTTAATATTATATACGTATATATATATATTTATTTTTATATTCAATCTGTTTACAGATCATATTGGGATATCATAAATCATACTTTAGTTGGATTCGGGCAGCAGGTTTGCGCAGCTAAATCACCCAAGTGCAAAGATTGCTTGAACAGATTTATTTGCCCTTCATCTAAGGCAAAAGTACCGGATAAGTAGGATCTCATCTCAACTATTATTACCACTATATTAACATACACACATATTATACGATATTATTTTTGTATTTTTATATTTTTCCTTTTAATAAATAGTACATCCTATTGTTTATTTCAAAACTATTTAATTTCAATACATTAATCTTTGTAACGATTAATTACGTCAATATTAATTTGTTGTGATGAATTTCTATTGATAATTATGCATATAATATTAATTAAAAATATTGTTTTTTGAATATATAAAATAATTAGTTATAATTTTAAATAACATCCCTATGTAAATAGATTAATATTTCTATATCTTGTAATTTTTAATATTCTTGGTTAAATAATTATTTATATTGTTTAATAATTATTAGATTATAATCTATGATTAAATAGTATTAAATTAAATATATTAATATTAAATTATATTTAAAGTTGATTTCTACATTTAAAAATAAATAATGTATATTAATAATCTAAATATATTTATTATATAATATTATTACATGTTTATACTTGTATTATTGTATATTCCACTATATATAAACATTATAAAATACTATTTAATGACCAATCTTCACATCTAAATGCTCAACATTGATTATCACTAGTCCTGAATATATTATTTCCATTATTATTCTGGTATCTGTGTATATTTTCATTACTTCTAAATTCTTTGATAATGTAATGAAAGATTTGAATATGAGGATAATATATACATATATTACTTAATTATATTAATTTAATATACATTAATTTTTTCTGTAAATATATATGCAAGTATATATTATATATTTGTCATTTTTAAATATTTGTTATCTTAACTTACATATGTGTAGTTTGTATTATTTATTGAAATAATTATTTAGAATAATGTTTATATAAATAAATATATACCATCTACATTATAAATGAATGAATAAATTAAATATGATAATTAGGGATGGTTTACACAGTGAACTCCTATTAAAGCTGATATAGTAAACAGTATTATTAGTTATCATCGTAACTATCGTAATTGTAGTATTACAATATTTATAAAAACATGTAAGTATAATAGTAACATAATAGCATTATTTGCTCATGCCCTCTGTCATTTTGTTGTATGGAAAATAGATAAACTAGAAACTTGCTGATAAATATAACTTCAATTGTGACAAAGTGAAATAGCGAGTGAATATTATGTTAACTACTAAATCTCATGGTTATGATATATCGCTATACATACTATTTGTATAATGACGCTGTTATCTACTTTCTAAACATTGCATCTCAAGTTTAATATACATTTCTATTAGAAAGAGTAAATAAGATATTAATTAGATATATTGTTTTTTTAATATATATATTATTTTTTAAATATTTAAAATTCTTTTAGGATGAGTTAAATTATTGATAAAATAATACCTAATTACCTTAATAATATAATATCTTAAATATGAGTAATGAGTCAATGACTTTAGTGCTGTACAATTTCAAATCATCGATCTCAAATATCAAATACTTAATTTTCCAGTTCGGTTCTTAAAATATTGGGTATTTTATAATATTTGATGATATCAAATACTTTTTTTATGATTTCGGTTCGGTTTTTAAAATTAATTATCGGTTCTCCAATATTAACTTTGTTTTGTAAATATATTTTCGTATTTTAGATGAATAGAAATATAGTTTAATAAAATACAAATATATAAGCAATACGATCTAGGTAAAATACAAATATATGTTGGATTCATTTAATTAAATATCTATTAAATAATCTTTACTAATGCAATGTCCAATAGGATCACAGTATTAATAATCTGACCTACATTTTAATTTTAAAAGTTATTATTTTAATAAATGAGTATTAATAATCATTATAATCACATCGTTTCTGTCTCTCGTAGCGAACAGACGTGTTTCAATTGATTCTAAACTTCTATTGTTTAACTGTTAAATACACTATTTCGCATTCGTCTACGTTACATGCTTGTATACTGAGATATACACATCTTCGCATATCATCAACTTGTACCACACGACTACATATCATGGTCACTGTCCAGGAGGATCATCCCGTGCCTGGCTTGCTCTGGTTGTCGGTAACCCGTTTTTAAACCGTCGTGACCTCGAGATTAGTGTACATTTATCCCATTGATATTTCATAGTGTATGCGCAATATAAATATATAGCTTTCTTCTTATATATAATAGAATATCAATCATATTGAGTATATCTTCTATAATTATAAACGTTATATAGGTTTTTCGAGATTGCAGAGCTGTGTAAATTGATAAATCGATACCTTAGATCTATAAAATCACCAGACCGCATCGAGTGCATTTCGATTATGTAAACAACTGACTTCTATTGTTTTATTTATTCTATTATATTGCCTGGATGATTTAATTTTGATATTGTTTACTGTACTATTGATTCATGCATTATGACTGTTTATATATAATATATATATATATATATACATCATTCCTGCATAGATATACAATAGCATTTATTTCACAATTACATCACCTATTCATACTCATATAGCAAGCTTAGATAAATACATACTACATTAGAATTTAATTTAACGTATATTAGCTAATATGACCAATTGTACCTACTGTGATAAGCCATGTAGCACTGAGAATAGCAATTCTTGTACCAATTGTAATGATTGTATTCATCATAAATGCCTTTTCAATGCCGATATTCTCCCCTCCGCGTGGACTAATAATAATACTCCTCCTCAATATGCTTGTGCGATTTTTAATTCTAAAAATTTCTATTTTATTGTATACAATATTATAATAATTGTCTGGTATCTAAAAATGATGTTTCTTCCCCTTCCATTGATGTTGTCACGTTGAACTCTTTATCTGTACAAATAAATAATATAAAATCCTTAATACTCGATTCTAATAATATTATTAAGAAAAATACTTCATATGTTGATACACTGAAATCTTCAATTGAATCTTCGTTTAGTTCTATGACATCTAAGATTAATAATATTCCGAGTAAAATAACACATACTCAAATAGATGATTTATCTGCAATTATAAAAAATATATCGAAATCTAGCTGTAATATGGATTATATTAATGATATGTTTAAGTATTTTGGTGTCGATATATCGATATAACGCTATAACGCTACTATCTCTGATGTTAAATTTATTAATGGCACTGCCATAATAAACTTCAACTCAAAATACTCTAGAGATAGGTTTTTAGATCTAAAATTTGATGATAAATATGATAAACTGTTTATATTCCAGTCATTATCACTCGATACTAGGAAATTGGGCTTGCTGTATTATCATGCTATTAAATCAGGTTCCATTAAGTCCCTCAAATCGGTGTTTAATAAAAGAACTAATTGTTATGAGTTAAGAAGAACCATCAATGATAAGATTGACTGGATATCTGATAAATATAACCCTACGCAAGAGGAAATATCCGCATGGAAGATATCTTTTGCGTCTTTTTCAAAATCAAAATCTGAGACTGAGTCTAATAAAAAGTGACTATGTTATCTGATGTACTTAGCATTTCCCTTATTAATATTCGATCTCTGCGCTCTAATATTGTACTACCACTTTCCTATCTAAAAATTAAACCTATCTCTATTATTGGGATCACTGAAACCTGGATTAGCATTGATGATACGGATATATTCTAATTGTGCTGCGAGGCGGGTTATAATCTTTATCTCCAACCTCGTAATTATGGTCGTGGGGGAGGCGTTGGTAACTTAATTCATATGGACTTACCAATGCCTTCCATTTCTTCTTTTACTTTTTCTTATAGTGATTGCTTATCTTGCACATTTAATTTCACTTTCGATATACTTCGTATTATAGTTATTTATCGGCCTCCTAAGCCTGATTATTCCATCTTCTTTGATGAATTCTCTGATTGCATAAATAATGGCTTACATTTTAGCTCTTTTAAATTAATTTGTATGGGCGATTTCAATTATCATTTTGACTACATGTCTCAACCCCATTCCTTATTTAGGCAATTAACTGAATCCCTTGGTCTTCATCAACATATATCCTGTCCTACTCACATAAGTGGCAATATTCTTGATCTGATTTTTACTCCTAATGATACACCCACTCAGTTCATTTCACCCTGTATTCGTTCTGATCTCTTAACTGATCATTATTTGATTCATACATCTATTTCTCTAAGGAAACCTGTATCAACTACGTTATTAGTTTTTTATAGGGAGTTGAAGAAATTAAACTATCATGAACTAGGCCTACAATTTGAGAATAGATTATCCAGTGATCACATATCGTTTGATTTTTTAAATTACTGTCTTTCATCTACTTTGAATAACTTAGTTCCTTTAAAATCTCGTTACTTTACTCTACATACTTCATCACCTTGGTTTTCTTGTCATCTTGCTATAATGAAACGTTCATTAAGGAAACTTGAGCGTAAGATTAACATGTCCCCCTCTCACAAATCTAAATTTATGATAGCGAGGAAAGCCTATAAACATGAATTAAATCTCCATAAAACGTCCTATTATGAATCGAAATTTAATGCTTGTGGAAATGACACTCGAAAATTTTTTTAAATGGCTAATAGCATCCTTGGTACCAACATCAAATCTAAGTCTACTGCATTACCTGATGCTGCTCTGTGTTCTTCTTTTGTCTCCTCCTTGTCTACTAAGCTCTCCCGTATCTTCGACAACATCAGCTCTAAATTGGCGCAATTACCGATGACACTTTATGCTCCTATAACGACTAACCCTATATCTTGCAAACTCTCTTGTTTCACTCCTCCTTCTATTACCGAAATCCGTAACTTGATTCTCACTGCTAATTCCACTTCCCCAATTGACCCATTACCACTCGTTGTTTTTAAGAACATTGTCCCTATAACTGAAAATGCAATACTTTACTTGATCTCTCAATCACTTGACGATGGAATCATGGTCAGTTCCTTGAAATATGCCATTATTAAGCCCATCCTAAAAAAATCGTATCTTAATCCAGATGTAGTGAACAATTACCGACCGATCTCACAACTTCCAATATTAAGTAAAATCATGGAACGTGTGGTCAGTAGTCAGCTCATCAATTACCTTGAAAATAACAACCTGCTTGATTACTTTCAAAGTGCTTATAGAAAATCTTTCTCTACTGAGACTGCCCTCACACATGTCACTGACCTGATTCATAACTCGCTTGACTCGTCTCATTGCGTACAACTACTCCTAATTGACCTTTCTAGTGCATTTGACATGCTCAACCATTCGATCCTAATTAACCGTATCATCGAACTTGGTATTGAAGGTTCCCCCCTTAAGTGGCTGATGTCGTTCATCACTGATCGAACTTCGTCTGTTAAAATCAATGACTTCATATCAACTCCCACCAATATTCTTAAAGGGGTCCCTCAGGGATCAGTTCTTGGGCCACTTCTTTTCTCTATATACGTACGTCCTATCTCTAATATTATTCGCAAATACCCTAATATCTATTACCATATATATGCTGATGACATTCAACTACTAATGAAACTGCCCATTGACTCTATGAACTCTAACTCTGAGCTGTCAGATTGTACCTCTGAGATCACTTACTGGTTACTAACTAATGACCTCTTAGTCAATACTACAAAAACTGAACTTCTTAACATCTCGAAGGTACCTGTCACTTTCCCTACTCTGTCAATTGACGGTATAATTATTAAACCTTCTGAATATTTGTGCAATCTTGGTGTTTTAATTGATAGTACTCTATCGTACGGTGCTCATATAAATCCAATCTCTAAATCCGCTAATATCTATTTGAGAAAAATTCGTCACATTAGAAACTATTGTTCGCCTAACATCACTAAGCGCCTTCTCAATGCCCTGGTATTATCTCGATCAGATTATTGCTGTTCTCTATTCTATGGAATTAAGAACTCTGAAGTTATTAAAGTTGACCGAATTATTCGCTCATTCGTAAGATTAGTTCATAGGCTTAAGCGACGGGATCATGCTTTAACTGACACCCACCAATGCAATATGAAATGGCTATCGTTTAGAAAACGGTGCCAATTTAGGCTTCTCTGCTTAACACATAAAACACTATTCCTAGGCAGACCTGCATACTTACGTGCATTGCTCACTCGTCGCAACATCCTCCCACATCTGCGCTCGTCTGATGCCACACTACTTGACTTACCTGTTACTCGTAACGTGATGCGTTCTCGCTCATTTACAAGCATGGCTCCTACTACATGGAATATGTTGCCTTACCGCCTACGAAGATTGAAGCAAGACCTCCTATAACCCCGAGGTTATAGGAGGTCTTGATTGAAGTCGCCTCACGTATTTTCTAATAGTCTCAAAGACTATTTAAATTTAAACTTAAAGTAACCCTCTCCTTGATGTTGATCTGGTTCCATCTATATTTGTATATATTATATTGCTACTTTATTTAATGTTATTGTTTCGTTTTGTTTGTTCGTTCACAACACCAGTGAGGGTAATCTTTCTTTACCATATTTGGTGTATAAATAAACCATCCTATCCTATCCTATCCTATTATTACTTGTATTAAAAATAACGGAATAATAAGTGATTTTGATGATTAAAGTATACTATAGTATCTTAAATTATAAATATACTATATACACCATGTTATAATTCATAGTAATATATTATATGTAAATTATAATCCATATTTAATATAATTGTATCAATTATTATTTATATATTAAATATAATATTCATATAATATTAAATATTATTTTTAATGATTAAATTAATATTATTATAATAATTATATTAAATATAATATTTAATTATATAAACTATAATAATTATAAATTATTTATCATAATAATCGGGAATCATCGAGTGAGTGATTTAAATAACGAAAGTGAGATTATATCGAAATTTCATAATCTATAGATTATGAAATTTGATATATTTGAAATATATATCAAAGATTTTCCGAAGGAAAGATATAACACTTACGCGTAATCGTTTAATTCGAATTTGTATACAAAATACCCTGGTGCCACATATAGCGGGTTACTTTTAGGAACTATGCGTTGTTTATAATGTAAATTCGTATTTAACTATACACTTTTAAAATGTTAATAATATGCTTTAAATTAATATTTATATGATGAAAACTAAGTGTTCATTACTAATATATAACAAACAAATATGATATGTATGCTTTAAATGCTATAAGTATATATTTAGTGAGTAAAAGCTAATTTATATTGCATGTAATTTAATAGAGCAATGAAAACATTGTTGTATGCAAACAGAGCCGAACCTAAATCTATTTCAGTGATTTCGATACTACTGCTAGCAGCGGTTGGGGCTATTACTAAATTACGTTGCATGCATAGGGAGTGTTATATCTTTGCTTCGCAAAATCTTTGTATATATTCTATAGATTTATGTTTTATTTTTTATCATTATTATAATAATAAGTATAGGTTTAAAGTAACTTTATAATAAAGTGTAGTGGTAGTGGTAGTAGTAGTAGTAGTGGTAGTGGTAGTGTTAGTAGTATTAGTAGTAGTAGTAGTAGTAGTAGTAGTAGTAGTAGTAGTAGTAGTAGTAATAGTAGTAGTAGTAGTAGTAGTAGTAGTAGTAGTAGTAGTAGTAGTAGTAGTAGTAGTAGTAGTAGTAGTATACTACTATAGTAGTAGTAGTAGTAGTAGTAGTAGTAGTAGTAGTAGTAGTAGTAGTAGTAGTAGTAGTAGTAGTAGTAGTAGTAGTAGTAGTAGTAGTAGTAGTAGTAGTAGTAGTAGTAGTAGTAGTAGTAGTAGTAGTAGTAGTAGTAGTAGTAGTAGTAGTAGTAGTAGTAGTAGTAGTAGTAGTAGTAGTAGTAGTAGTAGTAGTAGTAGTAGTAGTAGTAGTAGTAGTAGTAGTAGTAGTAGTAGTAGTAGTAGTAGTAGTAGTAGTAGTAGTAGTAGTAGTAGTAGTAGTAGTAGTAGTAGTAGTAGTAGTAGTAGTAGTAGTAAATATATTTAATTTAATACTATTTAATCATAGATTATAATCTAATAATTATTAAACAATATAAATAATTATTTAACCAAGAATATTAAAAATTACAAGATATAGAAATATTAATCTATTTACATAGGGATGTTATTTAAAATTATAACTAATTATTTTATATATTCAAAAAACAATATTTTTAATTAATATTATATGCATAATTATCAATAGAAATTCATCACAACAAATTAATATTGACGTAACTAATCGTTACAAAGATTAATGTATTGAAATTAAATAGTTTTGAAATAAACAATAGGATGTAGTCCTACTATTTATTAAAAGGAAAAATATAAAAATACAAAAATAATATCGTATAATATGTGTGTATGTTAATATAGTGGTAATAATAGTTGAGATGAGATCCTACTTATCCGGTACTTTTGCCTTAGATGAAGGGCAAATAAATCTGTTCAAGCAATATTTGCACTTGGGTGATTTAGCTGCGCAAACCTGCTGCCCGAATCCAACTAAAGTATGATTTATGATATCCCAATATGATCTGTAAACAGATTGAATATAAAAATAAATATATATATATACGTATATAATATTAAATATATATAAATTATTAAACTGAAATATTTATATTATTAATTTAACTAATTTAATTTAATATAAAAATTATTTTTTAAACAAATGAATGTAAGGTAATATCGATACCATCGCGCGCGCTATAGATGCCGCGTAAACCTGGGTATGAGTTCCTCGAGGGGCTTGCGGGTCTTATCCGGGGTCTTGGTGGTGACCCAGCCGAGCCGGTTCGCTATCCGGTGAACGTGAGTGTCCACCGCTATTCCGGTGAGCTGTTTGTAAGCCACCAACATCACTAGGTTCGCCATCTTGTAACCGATACCTGCACGCGGAGAGAGGGTGAGATAGGTAGGACATAGTTATTGTTATGAATACATCGAATGTTACGGATAAACGATGTTTTATCGGCGATGAAGTGTAGAATATGTTAATAATAATGATGATGAATTATTAGAAATTTATGAAACGTGTACATATTGTCAAAGCGATCCTTATTATATGATAACAAAAGGATTATCAGTATTTATTAATATCTTATCAAATAATTATAGAAAATTAAAATCAGATTATAATAAAAAATGTATATAAATTTTATAACTTTAATATTATTATTATTAATATATTTAGTATTAAAATATAAATATTAAAAATATAAAATACTTAAATATAATTTCAATACAATTATTATGAATACCAAAGTCCTGCCTTTATATGTAGTTATTATTTTATATTATATTTATTTTATATTATTTAATACTTACATTATTTATAAATAAATGAGAAATAATATTTGGATAAGAATTTCATTAAGGGGACGAGCGCCATTCGTTTTATCATAAACGAAAATGTTATTCTATTTTTTTTTATGAGAAAATATGTATAATTGATTACTTTTACGTCTATACATTTAAAAAGTGTGATATAAATCATCTAGTATATAAGTATCTAAAAAATTATGTTTTATATACCCTATTTTTCACAATCTTATTCAAAATAGTTGAAATTATAAGAATATATATTATATGATAAAATTGTGAATAATCAATCGATTGAAACAATTTGAAAACCATTATAAACTGTCATATTATGTCTATTTATAATTTTAATTTATGAATATATACATAGGTGACGCTACATGTCATATATATACATGTGTATTTTGTATTGGTTTATTCTCAGTTATTCCATAGTATATCCAACAATATAAATGAAAATCACCATACAAATAAATATATACTTTTAACTCGATTTTCTCATAACTTTATTTTCTCATACATACCAACATTAAAAACCCTAATGCTTTTTTTCCCTTTATTGAATGTTATTCAAATCTTAATCCATTATAAATATATGTAATTGTTTTTATATCAAACAGTGGTGGTTTTTTTTAGTATTAATGAAAATATGTAATACAAATAATTAAAACATAAAAAGTTAAAAAATAATAAAAATTTTATAAAATATAAAATATATTATAATTAATAATAGAAATAAAAAAAGTGCTACTATTTTCATATAGAATAGAATAACCTCTACAATAAAAAAAAATTAAATGTCTAAATAACTATATTATATAAAAAAGCCTTTGGGTTTTTAAAACATGTACCAATTCCCTATCTCCAACATATTGCATATTGCATATCCAACATATTACATGTTAAAATCTATGTATAGACCGAGCGGCGCTCGTCCCCTTAAGCATATCATTAATATCCACAAATATGAAAGTACTTTTTAAAAAATACCATTCTATAAAATTATAAAAATTATTCGTTTTTAAATAAAATGGAATTTTAAGATTATAAATATTATATTAAAAAGATGAATTAAATATAATATTATTTATTAAATATACTTACTATAATAAATTATCTATGAATTTCATAAATATAATACAAAAATATATTATAAATTATATAAATTATTTTTTTGTTTAAATTTATAATTTCAAATTATCCTAAAAATATTGAATAAAACATATAATACGAGTAATTATGTATGCATACCATATTCCAGTAATATTGATTAATAATTACATTTATAAACTAAATATAGTTATAAATTTAAGTATGTAAAATTGTAATTAAATAGATTTAAAAATACAAAACTTTTAAATTTTAAAGAGATTTTGACAATATTAACGAAAGATAGGCGAAACTATAGACGCTATAATATGATTGTATATAAAAATATTCATAAAATAATACTATATTTCAATATAAAATACATTAGTTCAAAATGTAACTGTATCAGTTTGGGTTCGAAGTTCAAGTTCAATTCCCAACAGTAAGTAGTAGTATATCTATATATAAGTATTTAATTAATATAATTATAACGACTACTATAGCTATAATAAACACATGGGGTACCTGGCAAGGTCAGGAGATCCTCCAGAGTGGAAGGTATATCGCCTTCGTACTTGGTAGCACAAATCTGAGTGGTTCTTTTGATGTAGCCAGCTTTAGTCTGTATCGTAATAGTGTGATTCATTGTATATTGTTATGTATTTATTGTCCTCTTTCATTATTAACTACGCTATATTGTTAAATGAACTTAAGAGGTGGTAGACACACTTGTGATAGGGGCACAACAACCTAAGAGGGGTGTTTACACCTGTGATAGGGGTACATCACCCTAAGAGGGGTGGGCACACCATCTGAGAGAGGTGGACACACCTGTGATAGGGGTATATCAACCTACTATTCATCATCATACATACACATGCGTTAAGCTATTGATATAGTGGAATATTAATCATCCTAGTAATACATGATTATAACAATAGGAAAGATTAGGAAATACTTCACTGACCTATGTAATTAACTAACTGAGGTGGACATGATGTCAATGAATATTACGTATTAACCACCTCTTCGATCTATGTTTCCCTACCTCCCTTTGTCCATCCCTCTCTAGTAGTAGTAGTAGTAGTAGTAGTAGTAGTAGTAGTAGTAGTAGTAGTAGTAGTAGTAGTAGTAGTAGTAGTAGTAGTAGTAGTAGTAGTAGTAGTAGTAGTAGTAGTAGTAGTAGTAGTAGTAGTAGTAGTAGTAGTAGTAGTAGTAGTAGTAGTAGTAGTAGTAGTAGTAGTAGTAGTAGTAGTAGTAGTAGTAGTAGTAGTAGTAGTAGTAGTAGTAGTAGTAGTAGTAGTAGTAGTAGTAGTAGTAGTAGTAGTAGTAGTAGTAGTAGTAGTAGTAGTAGTAGTAGTAGTAGTAGTAGTAGTAGTAGTAGTAGTAGTAGTAGTGGTAGTAGTATGTAACATATGATATACATTATGATCTAGATACTGTATATGATATAAAATATGATTTGAAATTTTCGGGATCTTGATTTTGATGATTTGAAAGATTTGAGACCATGATTTTGAAGATCTCAAAGATTTGAGACCATGATTTTGAAGATTTGAGACCACAATATTTTATAGGACATAGGGATTTGAAGGTGTTGAGACCATGATTTGAAAGATTTGAAAGTTTCGAGACCTATTTTAAATGTTACAGCACTAATGACATTCATTACTAATGACATATTAACTATGGCATTATATCAAAAGCTGGTAACAGCTATATAGCTATGTTACAAGTGGTTTACAAAATGGAGTATTAGAACATTCATAAAATATAATATGTAAATATAATTGACTTTAATTAATAATTTAGTGATTTTATAATAATTTATATTTGATAAAATATAATATATTGGATTGCTGAGGGAATAATAAACTTAATAAATTATAGATTATGTTCTTATATCAAACATGTTATTCATTCCTACAATAGAAAACATTAATCGTATAATATTAACAAAGATTCTAATATGAATAAATGTTAATCTCTAACATTAAACAACAGATTATATCTGATTTCATAGACATGTTAAGGAACCTGTACATAAAATGTACATTGTACACATTATATTATTATTTCGTTCATTGCATTTTGTTGATCATTAAAATAGAGTGTAATACCAAAAATACTACAAAGTAAAGATATGCCACTTGTATCTATTTGCGTGAAATAAATTTAAATGTCGGTACTTCCATAATGTAGATGGCACTACTTGTCGTGGTTTAATATCTTTGCATATTTGTAATATTATATTCAGGATTATAATTTAAAAATATTTATAATATATTATTTAAAAATATATATATATTTTATTTTAAATAAGGTTAATTATATAATATATAATAGTGTACTTTAATTACATATTTATATTAAAATATACTACTTTATAAGTACTTTTATGTACATTTATATTATCGTAAATTTACTACTTTATAAGTAATTTTATGTATATTTATTTTTAAATAAATTTTAAATTTAAAGTAATGTAATTTAATTACAATTCTAATTATTTAACTAATATATTTATAAACATAAATATAGTATATGTAACATATACATTTCATTTTACATAAGGTTAATTATATATACATATATATAATAGTGTTATTTAATTAAATATTTATACTATAAATTAAATAATTTATAATTAAGTTTTAAACTTACTAACTTAGTAAGTTACTTAGTTTAAAGTAATTTATAAAGTAAATTTACCTTAATACCATATTTATAATATAAATTGACTAGTGACATTGCTCCCAACATGTTACGTTTCTAACCTATAGTTAAAGTAAACAATGCGTTTATAATTATATTAATATATAACCATACTGTATTATAATATGTATATATATATATAAAACACGAATTCACTATTCGGGGAATAATTTACTGAGAAATATAATGCCCACCGCAATATTTTTAGACACGCGACTTATTACTAATTTATATATTTAATTTAAAAATAATTATTATAATATAATTAAATATATACTATAATTATCATTAATAATTATACTTGCTCTAATAATAATTTGTATTACTTTATATATTATATTAATTGAATAATATATGTATAGATTTGATAAAACAAAATTTATTATATCACTTCCTGTTTACATATATTTTATTATAAGACGTATATTTTTATCTCTTATAAAATCAAGTAATATCATTATTCAGATAAGTAATAAATATTTATAATTCATATATTATTTAAACTTAATTTATTAACTTTACATTAATATATTTATTTTATTGATATATATTTATTTACACCTTATTTGATTGCTTTTTCTATAGTTATTAATTTTGTATTGACATTTTTCTATATAATATTTCATGCATCAGTGATTTTCTGTTTGTTTTTCTTCAATTGCTTTATACTTTTTTATGTACATTTTAGTTTTATATACATTTATTATATATCTTCTATTGAATTTAATTTCATATATATTTATTATATGTATTATAGAAATAATAAATAATTTGTAGAATTTATTTATTAGAGTATTATATATAGATGCAAATAATTTAATTTAAAATAATTTTATATATCTTCTATTGAATTGAATTTTCATATATATATTTATTGTATGTAATATAGAAACAATTTAAATTATTTGTAGAATTTATTTATGTTAGTATTATATATAGATGTAAATAATTTAATTTCATATATATATGTATCTATTAGGTATTATATATTAATAATAAACATTATATATAATTTATTTATTTTGGTATTACATATTGATGTATATATATGGTTATCATTAGTCACATACATATTCTAATACAGTTTTTCTTGAGTTTTTTCACTATATAAATATATTTATTTATATTATATATAAATTTCATTCACTATTGATATTAAAGACTTAATTGATTTGCTGTGTATTTCATTTTACTTTGATAATGATTTAAATAAATACATTTTTTTTGTGTTCATTAAAGTTTATATTTTAAATTTCATTACATAACAATATTATTTCCAATATATGATTTTACATTCTATACAATTTTCTTGAATAGATTTATTTCTATTTTATATTTTGTACATCATACATTTCATATATGTGCCTATTTATATTATTTATTTAATTTGTTGCATATATATTTATATGTTTATATGTAGATGTAAATTTCATTATATTTCATTATCTTTTTAGGATAAGTATTGTATTGATTAATTTTATAATTATATATATTTATATATTTTCAGTGACATTATGACGCAAAAACAAGATATTAATGAATTAAAAAACTCTATTCAAGAACTGCGTACAGTTGTATCTGAATTAGTAAATAAAGTTGATGAACTAACTGCAGTTGTAAATAATAAAGATAAAACAATTATTGAGTTAGAACAAAAAATTAATAACCTTGAACAATTTTCAAAACAAAATAATATTATTATATCTGATCCTAAATTGAATTTTGATTTAACTCAACGTAATCTAGCACCATCTTTCATCACATTTGCAAAGGAAAAATTAGATATAATTATACAACCGTATGACATTGTTAAGATACATAAATTAAAAAACAACAAGAATAAACATAATAAAATTTTAGTCAAACTACACCATAACTCTACTAAATTTGAAATTATTAAAAATTCTAAAAAATTAAAAGGCACTGATACATATATAAATGAACATCTAACACAATTTAATTCTGATATTTTCTACAAAGCTCGACAACTTCGAAAAGATAAAGTGATATTACATTGTTGGACTATAAATGGAATAACTTTTATTATAAAAAACGAAGATTCGTCTCCAGTAAAAATAACAGATATAAATAAATTCTCTGATATATAAATATTTTATTTTGTATTTATTTTTCGTTGTCGTTTGTTCTAATTTCATATTACATTCTATTTTTAACATTTTATTATAATTGGTATTTACATATATTTTTTATCTATATCTTTAATCTTTTATATTATCTTATTCAATTTTAACTTTTTAATATTTGTACTATATGAACTTGAATGAAATCTATCCGCAATTTAATGTTGATCAAATTAACAATTTTAGTTCCAATAATGATAGTTTTAATAATAATAATTTCTCAAATTGTAATTTTAATTTTCTCAATGAATCCAATTATTACACCTCAAATGAATGGAAGTTGAATTCTAATAAAAATAATTTATTTAATTTTAATATTATTAACATCAATATTAGGAGTTTAAAAAAAAATTTTGATAAATTAATTATGTTTTTGAATACGTTTGATGATCATTTTGATATAGTTTCAATTACTGAAACATGGTTGAGTGATAATAATATTTTCATTTTTAATATTCCTGGTTATAACCATATATGTTCAAATCGTAAACATAAAAATGGAGGTGGTGTTTTAATCTATATACGTGAACATTATCAATTTAATATTCTATCTACCATATCAAATAACTATTATGACAACATATCAATTGAAATTATTTTTGAAAAATCAAAAAACATTATTTTCAGTACAATATATTTTCCTCCTACTTTAGAAAAAATAGCTCACTCTACATTTATTGATTTCTTGATAAATAATTTTCAGCAACATGTTAGTAATGATAAAAAAATGATTATCTGTGGTGACTTTAATATTGATCTAGTGCATATAAATACAAATAAAGTGGCTAATACCTTTTTTGATACGATGATTTCACTAGGTTGTTCCCATCTAATTAATCGTCCAACTAGAATCGACACTAAACATAATTCTTCATCTATAATTGATAATATATTTACAAATTTTAATCTTAATATGAAAAGATTTTCAGGAATAATTATTTCAGATATATCTGACCATTTTCCAATTGTTTTAAATTTACAATTGTCTACCAAACCTCAAGATAAAGTTAAATCTACTAAAATCAAACAAAATCAAATTAATGATAGAACCATGTTTAATCTGTTTGAAATTTTAAAAAAAAACAAACTGGGAATTCATAAAAACTAACGATACAGAAAAATCTTGGAATTTATTCTTGGAATACTTTATCTTAAATTTTGATAGATACTGTCCAAAAATTAATAAAGCCTCCCACAAAAATAAACTCATTCCATGGAATACTCGAGATCTTAAAAAGGCTTGTAGAAAAAAACAGATATTATATAAAAAATATAAAATATCTAAATCTGAAAATGACTTATTTATTTACAAAATTTTTAAAAATAATACAACATCTTTAGTTCGAGAAGCTAAGAAAAAGTATTATTCAAATCTGTTAAAAAATTGCTCTGATACAAAAAATACATGGAATGTACTAAATAATTTACTTAATGTTAAAAAAAAATTCAAACAACTACCTGACAATTTTAATGTAAATAATGTGAATATTGTTGATTCTAAACAAATTGCTAATGAATTTAATTCTTTTTTTAGAGACATTGGTTCTAATTTAGATAATAATATAAATAATTGTAATGATGATGACTTTAAATTCTTTTTACCTGAACCTAATATACATAGTTTTTTTTTAACACCAGTAAGTTCAGAGGAAATTATTAAAGTATTAAATGAATTCAAACCAAAAAAATCAAGAGATCATTATGGCATATCCATGCAGTTACTTAAATGTATTTTTCCTGTATTGGTTTATCCATTTGTTTTTCTTGTAAATTTATCTTTTGAATCAGGCGTTGTACCGGATTTCTTAAAATTATCAAATATTATCCCTTTACACAAAACTGGTGATGATACATTTTTTAATAACTATCGTCCAATTTCTCTCACCTGTCAATTCGCAAAGATTTTAGAAAAAATATTTTATTCTCGCTTTTATAGTTTTTTATCATCTTTTAATATATTATCTCCTTCTCAATTTGGTTTTAGGAAAGGATACAGTACATCACATGCAATATTTAACCTCCAGTCACAAATCAGTACCTGTTTTAATAATAACAATGTTGGCGCAATAATCTTTATTGATTTAAAAAAAGCATTTGACACAGTTAATCACAGAATATTACTTTTTAAATTAAAAAATATTGGAGTACGAGGCATTGCACTTAACTGGATAATGAGCTATTTAACAAATAGATATCAACAGTGTATATATAATGATGTAATTTCAGATAAACTAAAAGTCATAACGGGTGTACCCCAAGGCACCATCCTAGGACCCATTTTATTTTTAATTTATATTAATGATATTACAAAATCATCTTCTTTATGTAAGTTTACCATGTTCGCAGATGATACTACTTTATATTTTGAAAATACATCAGCCGAATTACTTAATTATATTTGTCAAACTGAATTAAAAAATATTAATAAATGGTTAATATATAATAGATTATCATTAAATTTAAATAAAACTTGCTTTATGTCTATTAATTCAAGAACTATTATAAATATAAATTTAAATAACAGAAATATTGAAAGAGTTACATTTTATAAATTTTTAGGCGTAATTATAGACGATATATTAAACTGGAAACAACATATCTTGTTTTTAAAATCAAAACTAAAAAAAATCATATGGATTACCAACATTATTTCCAAATTTATAAATAAAAAAGCATTACTTCATATATATAATTCCATATTCTTGCCTCATATAAAGTATTGTAACATATTTTGGGGAAATACATATAAATCTAATGTATCATGCATATATATTCTTCAAAAGCGAATGATAAGAATTATATGTAAAAAACATTTTTTACATCATACTAATGGACTATTTATTGATAATTCTTTATTAAAAATAAATGAAATTACATATATAAGTACATGTGAATTTATGTTTAAAATTTTCAATGATCTTCATCCTTTTATAACAAATGCATTTTTTTCTGTAACTTCATCATCTCACAACACTAGGAGCATAAATAATTTCTCAATTATTAATTTCAAAAAAGAACTATGCAGAAGAACATTAATATACATTGGACCAATTACCTGGAATAAGCTTGATAATATTTTAAAAAATATTTCAAATTATAAATTATTCAGGAAACGTATGTATACACATTTGTTATCTTCTTACTCAGTATACTTATAATCTTTATCTCATTTTTCTAATTTTATATCTTTTATCATGTCTTTTATCTAATATTGTATTATATACTAAGATCCACATTTTATTCTTATTTTAATTTATTGACGTTTATGTAAAAATTAAAAAAAAATTAATACTTTTGAGTGTTTTACTTTACAATATTTTATTTCCCCGACATTAATAATATTATTTTACTGAATTTTTGCATTTTATATTTGAATTTACTTTCATGTTTTCTTTCTTTTTAATTGACGTTTATATAAAAATAATAAAATTAAAAAAAACTGTTAGGTATTTCTTTTTTCTTTAGTATTTTCTTTAGTATTTTTTATTTCCCTCTGACTAATAATATTATTTGACTTTATTTTTAATTACATAAACATTTTCTTGTATACTTGATTATACTTCTTTGTTTTATTTCTCTTTATTGACACTTATATAAAAATTAGTAATTAAACTAACATTTCAGTTTGAACAAATATTTTACATTCTTTACATTATTATAAAGTATTACAAAAAAATTCCTAAAACTTATTTACTGAAAAAAAAAAAAAAAAAAAAAAAAAAAAAAATGTTACATACATTTCTTACCACCTTTCTAGATATTCTTTTTGTTATGTTTTATTCAGTTTTATTCAGTTTTACTTCATTTTACTTCATTTTTTTCTTCTTTTATACTAATACATCTATATTTTTGTTTAGTGTATTATTTTATAGTACTTATTATTTATTTTAGTTATTTATTTATAAATAATTAAATGATGATTACATAATTTTATGGCAAGTTCAAACAATTTATATTATTTTTCTATTTTATTCATTGTATTGTATCTATGTAAACAGGAAGTCATCTAATATTTTATAATATTTTATTTATTTAGTTTTTTTTTTGAACTTGCTTTAAGATTAAGGGTAATTGTCTCGATAAGCTTTAGCTTCTACAAAAACCCTGGTGCAAACCTAAATCTGATAATAATAATAATAATAATAATAATAATATATCATGAAATGGTAGTTTTAGAAGTGAAATGTACTATAAAATCTTGTTATATAATTGTACTAAATGTGATGTTATAAATATAATAATATAACATTGTATAAATTTAAAATTATTCATTAATAACATTTATATATAATTAATATCAGAAATGAATAAACCACGTGGAATATATTGCGCTGCGGTAGGTTGTCTAAAAAACCAAGGATATAATCCTTCACTAGCATTCTATAGGTTCCCTAAACAGAAAGAAAGGTAATTATTACTTAAATATCATGATTTATTATCAAATTAAAATATCACGCACCAATATTAATATATTTTATAATATTTAAATTATTGAAGGGCTCACAAATGGTTAATAAAAACTAGTAGAGACGACTTAATTAAACAAGTAATGGTGAGCAAAACTATGTCATTGGAGAAACTTCATAATGGATATCGGTAAGTAATCTATTGTTTTTTTATATAATTTAATTAGTAGGTATATATTCTATAACCTATAATTCTTAAAAGTTTATGTGGAGAGCACTTTGAGAATTCCCAATTTATGAACGCTAAGACTAGAGTTGGGAACTTAATGAAATGTGCTATTCCCACAATATTTTCTCATAGGAAATTACCTAAGGTTTAAAAATATTATTTTTAAATTGTAATATAATGATATATTAATATTTATAATTATATCAGGAACGTAAAATTATAATAAGATATAATAAACCGGTTGAGTCAAATAACAATCAACGTATCGATACTAATTTATTACCATCATCTAATCTGAATATAGAATGTGAAATTAATAATGAGACTAACATAAAATTAAAGAAATACGGTTATTCGCTCAATGAAATATATTGGACGATGTTACATTTTTTTTATTATTTCATATGATTTTTTTATAAATTTATTATTTATTATAATATATAACGACTATTCATGTTCACATAAATATGATTTCTCCATTGCCGCATTCACAAGGATGTCTTTGAAATATTGCGGTTTTCACCAATTCTGGGGGTATACTATATTTGGAATTAATAAAGTTAATAATATTATAATTTATGTTACACAGACTTTATTTAAATTTATTATATAGTTTATACTAATTACTAACATACTATACTATTACTAACATGTTATATTATATAAGTTTGCTTATGTTAATTTTGTAATATTTACTAACAATTAATAGTTCTGTAGAGCAATTTCTATTAGCAAACGACATCGCGACTTGTGTATATATATCAGTCAAATCGAGGAGTATACCTGATTAATTAATAATGTTACACATAATTATTATTACTATTAATATATGCTTGATTATGTTTATTTATTAATAATTTGTATAATTTATAAAGAATGAAAGCAATAATTAAGCTCGATATTAATTATATACAATTTTGCTATTTTAAATAATGTTATCATTCTTTAAATATCTGCTTTATATATGTATATTACTTATTAATTTTAATTAATATAATATTTAATTATTTATTAGAAGTTACAATAAGAAGGCTCAGGGTAAAATATTCTAGACTGAAAAAAAAATTATATAAAAAAAAATCCCCAAAAGAAGAATTAAAGCATATTTTGGAAATATTACCAAATTATGTATCAACAAGATTATTTACCTTTATAAAAACCCAAATAAGAGTTCATTCTAAAGGAAAAGGAACAAGGTTAATAAAATAATAATAACACAAATATTTAACTATATATTAATAATAGTAATCATTTTAAAATGTATAGATTAAATTTATTTATATATATCACATATATCACATATATGCAGATGGTCAGTAAAGGATAAAGCTCTTGCGCTATCACTTTATCACTCAAGTCCGAAAACATACAGGATGTTGCAGAAGGTTATTACAAGAATATTTATTATATTTAGTAATTTAATAATATTACTTGTAGTTATAGATTTAATTATAATAATTACATTATTTATTAAGTTATTCAAGCTACCATCATCATCAACATTACACCGAAGCATGAAAAATATCGTTATATATCCGGGCTTCTCATCACATATATTAAATGCATTAAAGGTATATATATATATTTATAATATGTCTTTATATTTTAAATCATTTAATTAATTACATATTCTAAAATATAATAGTTAAAAATTATATCAAAAATACCCCGTGATAAATTGTGTGCTATAATTTTTGACGAGATGTCAATTAAAGAGGCCATTATATATAATAAAGAAGTATATAACGTTGAAGGATTTCAAGATTTAGGAAGTCAAGGTATTCGTTTAATTAATTATTATATTATTGAATTATAGAAAATAATGATAACAATATATATTATATAATTATCATAGGTAGAAATGAATACATTGCCAACCATGCTATTGTATTCATGGTTAAAGGTATATCTGGTATGAGATGGAAACAGCCAATTGGTTATTTTCTTAGCAGTGGGACAGTTTCTTCGTGTAGGCTGAAAAATCTGATATTGGAATGTATAACGGAAGTTAAAAATGTAAGATAAATCATATAAATAAAAATAAATATTTAATTATATTATTTATAGATTGGACTGATTCCTAAAGTTATCATATGTGATCAGGGAACAAATAATAGGTCTGCCATAACATCTCTCGGTTGTACTAATTCTAATCCATTCTTTTCTCATAATGGAGAAAATATTTATGTGTTATATGACCCACCTCATCTACTAAAAAATATTCGAAATAATTTAAAAAAAACAGGTATATATAAATTTTATTTATATTAACTTTACATTTATAATACTTTACTTTTCATGAGGCTTTTCTCTTAATGGAGTTGCAGTACTATGGAAATATATAGTTAATTTATATGAAGCCGATCAGAAAAGCCCAATAAAATTAGCACCTAAATTAACATCTAAACATGTAAATTTGCCAATTTTCACAAACATGAATGTTAAGTTAGCCGCCCAGGTATTATTTCATCATATACTAATATAGATTTTTATAAAATTATAATTTAATATAAAATAGGTTTTAAGTCATTCAGTTGCGGCAGCGCTATCATTTATGGCCACCCATAAATTGATAAATGCTGAAGCCATTGTAACTGCAAATTTTATTGAACAATTTAACCAGATGTTCAATGCCCTAAATAGCTGTTCGAATACAAGTACTCGCCCGAAGGAATATGCTATTAGTAAACGGTTAGAAATTATTAAATTATGAATTATATTATTATTGTTTATTATTGTGTATTTAGATCAGAGGTTATTCCATTTCTAAAGAAATCTTTAGAATGGTTAAAAGGTGTGAAGCCTTTGGCAAATAAATCGTTACCCTCTTTAAATGGATGGTCGACAACAATCAAAGGAGTTATACTATTATGGGAAGATATCTCACATAATTATGATGTAGAATATTTGCACACGAGAAGGTTATAATAAATATAATTTATACCAAATTTAATCTATTTAAATATATATATATATAAAATAAAATAATAAAATAGGTTAAATCAAGATTGCATTGAGAATCTTTTTTCTCAAATAAGATCAAAAGGTTGTCAGCGAGATAATACAAATGCAATGCAATTTAGGCAGGCACTACGACAGGTCAATTTTTAATATTTAAATAACGAATATATTTTTTTGCATTTTAATAATGAATTATTAAATTACTATAATAATGAATTATATTAATTCCCAGGTAATGGTTGATGCTATATTATCATCGACCATAAACTCAAACTGTGAAGAGGATACAGAAGTATTTTTATTGAGTCTCGAAAATATTGCCTCTTCCCAAATGGAGGCCAGATCTAGAATAATAAATATTCAAACTAATAAAAGTATGTATTGTTAATAAATATATATTTAATAAATATAATATTAATGTAACTATTTTAATAGGCATTATCTATGATATCGATGTAAACACCATATACTTTACAAATACTGAAATAAACATATTGGAATATATAGCAGGGTATATTTCAAAGAAATTATCTATATGTAATTATATTTGTAAAGATTGTATGCCAGCTATATATATCCCAAATATAAATAATGTGGAAGGCTCATTAATTGCATACAAACATTATTCTGAGGCAAAGTGTTGGTATATATTATTCTAAATATTAATGTATAATGTAATACATTATTTGTATAGGTGGATTAACCCAACCAACCCCAGAATTGACAGATGCCATACGATTTATGGAAACAAATTTCCGTAAATGCATTTCTAAATTTATATATACTGGTAAAGTAAGAACTCAAATTCTTAATTTTATTATACAAAATACAGGGTATTATTTCTTTGGAAATCACTGTAATATATTGCAAAGAGTATCAATTCTTTTTGTTAATATAAGATTACATTTTTTATTAAAAAAAGAATGTGAGTTGGTGACATCAAATATTAATGGGAGAAATCGTAAAATGTTAAAATTAACTCATATTTAATATAAGTTATTACTTACTTTAGTCGATTTCTCACTCGACCAGCTCTTGCAATTACATTCCATCCTTATCTGTCCATCATCGGTGTTCATAATTCGTTTTCACAATCACAGTCGCAGTTCTTTAAGATATCTATTAATGTTTTGTGTTGTCTCCCTCTTTTTCGTATATCATTCTTTTGCTTCCATAACATTATTATCAGTATTATTATTATTATTATTAGTATTATTATTTGTTCATATATAATTATCATTACATGTTAACTTATAATATTATAATTTATTAACTGATTTATAAATAAATTTGTATATATATATATATAATAAATATATATATATATATATATATATATATATATATATATATATGGGGGGTTGGGGAGGGAGGATTGGGCATACATTAGCTATCTAACTACTGTCTTCTCTAATCAAGAAGGGTTAGATAGTTTAGCACACTTCTCTCTCTCAACTGTCATTGTCGGCTCCTCGTGCCACTCCCTGGTAACCACTTCAGTAAGTGGGCTAAGACAATTGACGGGGATACCTGCACTGTATCGGTAGCGGAGGAGTTACTAGCTAACCAACTGTTAATAGCGGATGGATATCATATTATCTCAATGTTCAAGTGTGCAGCATATAGATGATCTACAATCTATAGCATAGCGAATGCTACGTAAAGTTTGGAGAGGAGATAGGGCTGCCACACATACTCAAGCCGGAAAGAAGGAACACATAACTCACAATATCAATTCCACAATACCGGATCTGTCGAGGCCCGGATTAACAATGAACACGCATACCATCAATGTTTTCCAGGATGTATATTAAATCATATACCGGATTAAATACAATATTGACAAAGATAACATCAACACCAATAACATCAACACCAACAACAGTAACGACAACAACAATAATAGTGGTATCAAAGAAGGCAACAAAGAAGAGAATTAAACTGCCAACAAGTGTCACTACCATAGGTACATGGAACGTACACACACTTAGCGGTGGAGCTAAATCGCTATAAATGAGACATCATTGGTTTAGCAGAAACAAGATAGAAAAACTCTGGTCAATTTCTTACTGATGAGATAATCAACAGTGGCTTTTCTTGTGAGGAAGGAGCTGATTTCAGATATTCTAAACTATACAGAAGTATTTAGCAGAATAATATCATTTTATAAATGTAAAGTACACATAATTTAATAATAATTATATCTGTTATTTTATTATTTTAAAATATATGTATGCGAATACATTATTTAGTTTGAAATATACATATTACTGATCTATTTCAGTAAAAGACTTCTTATTTTAGGAACACCTTCACGAATTAATTATTTGTGTCCACTGGATGTATGCCTTTTCCCAATAATTCAAGAATTACTATTATTATTATTATTATTATTATTATTATTATTAATTGAAATAAAAGAATTAAACTGAATTTCTTTTCTATAAATAAAATCCCCTTAACACAAATAATATAATCAGATAAATATTTGATTCTTTATACATATAATATATGACTAACAAATTAATAATATATGAAATAATATCGGTATATATATAGTATCATGCATAACACTTTCGTGTTTATGATGTGTAATGAATGAGTTTATATATACGTATAATCAATTGACGATTAGGTATTAGTACTATAATAATTTGATATCAACTAGCCCTCTCTATAGAACTATAAGAAGTATTGATTTTAGTTGGCTGCAGTCTACATATAATTTAGATTAATATATATTTAGTATACTATTACATACTCACTTGACCAGATCTTGCAATTATTTCCATCATTCTCGGTTTGTCATCAGTGTTCGTAATTCGTCTTTTTCTTCACAGTTGCAGTTCTTTAAGATGTCTATAAATGTTTTGAGTTTTCTCCCTCTTTTTCGTATTCCGTTCTTTGGCTAACATAAAAAGTATAGTATTAATTTATATTTATTATAATATTAGTAATATATTTTATATATATATATATTCTATAGTTTATATAATTATTATATATTAAATATAATAGTGATCAATTATCACTGATAATATATAATCTAAACCGGGCATATCGAAGTAGGCTGCCGAGTTAATTGTCGTATTAAATTTGGGCGTGGCTTAATTATCAAAGATAATTATAATTGTTAAGTTGTTGGAAAGAGAGTAAAGGCTTTAGTAAATTATAGGCTTTAGACTACAGTAAGTGATACCCCTTGTTCATTGTATAGCGAATGATAGTAAGAAATACATATGATACACGTTTAGTAATTATACCAATACAATATATAACATCTCCCCTTTCTCCTGTGTGGAGAAACGTGGGAGGATAACTCAATATTATACCGACTTTCTTATAGGGATTATATGATAGATTATGTGTCGGAATCCGGTGTATCGAAACCAATATTACACTGTGAACGGCTGGATAGTTTCTTTGTAGAGGATCGATAGCTTTACTGTTAGTAATTACTGGGATAGTAGCAACGAGTTGATATGATAAGGTCATGTGATAGTCGAGGGGCTTGTTCGAGTAGTGGGCATGCTCTGTGGGTGTGTACACCAGTAGGATACAGGGTGAGCCAAAGATTCCCCTGCTGCCAGATTCTTGTTATTCTTCTGACCGTCACTCGTTAGCTTAACGACTTTCGGGTTCTCATTACATCGTGCACGTGTGGTATGAGGTATATCAGGCACTACATCAGTCAGGCATCTGTGGTTATCATGTGTAGTGGCCGAGTTGTAACGATAAATAAAGAGATTCTTAGAGAGCTATTATTTGAGTTACCTGAACGTCACTAACAAGTTATCTACGATTGCAGGGGTTACCCCATTGATCTCACAAATGTTACTATATTAAGTTGTCGGAAGGAGAGTCAAGGCTTTATTACATTATGTATTAGACTACAGTAAGTACATATGGCGATGGGCTATTATATTTATATAGCTATTTATCTACACACGGGACGGTCATGTGAGATGGCTATACAGGAATGTGTGAGCGTATTGCAGGTACTAGGTGCACATGTATCGCACGCCGTTCATTATATAGCCAATGATATTAATATATACATAATATACATATATAGTAATTATAGTATATAGTATATAACAGTATATAACAATAATTAAATATAGAAATCTTGTATTTAAATATTAAATATTCCAATATGTAAATATCAAAATATATAAATGAATTTATTCCGTTTATTCCAGGGTTCCATTATTTTTGGTAAAAACCTGTTTTTACCAGGCAAAACCGGTAATAACCGGTAAAAACCTATCTCTACCATGTTAACCTATGGTAAAAACTGGTAATTACCGGTAAAAACCTAGTACTCATAAAATATAATACCTTTAAAAAAAATGTATATTGAAATTTAAAGTAATATTGATTCATTTATATATAAATGTTATGGCTAATTAATCTAGCAACTTTATTCGAAAATTTGTCATAGCATTTTATCACTCTGCTTTAATTATGCCAGTTATAGTACATTTATTTTTTTAAATCCAACTGGATTTCACCATTATATTGTAAAATTAACAATTTGATGTAATTGGATATATATATAATTAACAATATCTATAGATATATTTAATTAAATATCATGGCATAAAATCATATAATATATTCAAATAATTTCTCAATGAAAATATTATTAGTTCTATTGTTTAATATATATATTTTTTTTAACAATATTAAGCCCATGTCACACCGAAAAAGTCGGCAGATTTTTCACCGATATCGTACCGATTTTCTCTCTCTGTGCGACACCCCTACCCATATATCACCAATATATCACCGATATCGTGACAATATCACTATTCATCATTTGGAGATATCTCTAAATATTTAACGATTTCTCAATGATTTCGTTACTGCGCATATCGGTGAAAAATCGGTCGCTTTATTTGGTATGAATTGGTTTACCTTTACCTTTTTACTTTACCTTTTACTAATACAAAAATAAATATATTATTATATTCAATATTTTATATATATATATATATATATATTGACTTATTTACTAATTTATTTCAATATATTATTATTTATTAAAAAAAATTATTATTTATATAGAGTCAAAATTAATAAAGGTTTTTTTTTTTAAATATAACAAATCTTATAATATTGATTTTAATATAGTATTGTTTAACTTTATAATCGTATATTATCTATTACATATAAAATCTATAAATAATATATAATTGTAAATTATATAGACAATAGTAGGTGTAATATAATATAGATAATATTATATTTAATTATATAGACAACACTAGGTTTTTACCATGGTAAAAACCTGTTTTTACCGGACAGGTTATTACCGGTTATTACCATAGGCGGTAATAACCTATGGAACACTGGTTTATTCATATACGATATTTATATTTATTAAATTTGAATATTTAGTCATTTAAAATAAGATATATACGTATCACATATATCATATATTAAATGATATAGAGATACTAAATCTAGTTTTAACACCAAGAAGAAACCAAAATTAACTCGGTATCCAACTTCGATATAATCCATCTACACCATGAGAATTTTTTGCATGGATTCACTATATATTTTAATATATGTATAATATATATTATATGAATATGATATATATATATATAATATGTACACAATTCCTATTGGATCTCATGTATCAATAAAATATAATTAACTCTATTATATAATATGTATAAAAAAAATAGCAAAGATATATTTTTCCATATAGCTGGCAATCGCTAATTAGTAGTGAGATTTATATAATTTATTGATTTGGGCACGAAACCAACCACACATCAATACAATTCGTACTATTTAAACAAAATTTTACTATTTTTAATGTAATATGTAGAATATCTAGTTCAAATTTAATATATTTTACATCATTTACATGTATTCTATTTAATTAATAATAAAAATAAAGACTACTTTATATATATATATATATATATATATATATACTATATCATACCTATATCATTATACTAATTATAATATATACTTTATTTTATTATATTAGTTTATAATGTATACTTAGTATAATACTAGTATTAAACTAGACTAGTATTACTAGTATATAAACTGCCAAAACGAGTATTTTAAATTTGATCTCATAAATCGTGATCAAAACAAACGGGGCCATATTCGATACACTGTATGATACAGTGTATCAATTGATACAGTGTAGCATACAGATATTTAATATATATATAATAAATATTATAATATAATTAGTAAATACCTTAAACATTATATTTATTAACTATTATGATCATTATTTAAAAATTAAGTATAATAATATAATATTTATTTACAAATAAAATTTATTAAAACATTTATTTAATAAATTATTAAATGATTTAATAAATGATTTACTGTTATAATAGCATTATAAAGTATGTACATAACTTAAAATAATATATATATTAGTATAATGAATATGTAATATTTATAAAATATTTACCTTCTCATTTACGCATTTAGATCCGTGTTAAATATAATATTATTATAAATTAAATTTAATATTAATATTTTCAAATTTCAAATAATTGCATGTTACAAAATATGTGTAATTTTACATTGAAAATGGACCTAGTGATTTATATTATTTCACGAATATGGATGTATATTTTAAGAAAACTAGTTCTAATTATAAAATAATGTTATACTCTTAAAACAAACACTATGAATTAAATATATATTGTATTCACAAATGTACGTAATTTTTCATTTATAAAAGTCATATATTTTTCAAATTAACATGTAAACAAATATAAACTATAAATAGAATTTAAAAATCCATTCCGTACTATAGGTGGAGCAATTGTTCATTAATTTCATAAATTTGATCAAAGTGAGACATCTTTCCTTCGGACGATCTTTGGTAATACCAAGACCTCCTATAACCTCAGGCCCGAACACTGAATACAAAAAATATTAATTTTAAAACAAAGAGGCCCGTTTTTGTCTTCATTTATTACTTCTTTTATACGTCTTTTTTATATTAATATACATTTATATATAATTAATGAATAGCAATTATCATTATTATAATTAGATAATGATACAATATATCGTTAAAATGCAATAATATAGACTTTAATAACAGATCTATTTTAGTATTTTAAATTATTTTCACTATTCTGATTGGTCAATAATGTATTTCTCTATGATAATTGGTTACATTTGACCTATTTTTAAAAATATTTATTTTAATTTATTTTAACAGATTTATTCCAATATAATATTTATAAATATTAACGCTATTTTGCACATATAGTAAGGAAATAAACATATATAAATGCATCCTACAATCTAAAGCCCCAACATTATTTAAAATAGTTCCGTGGTGATCAATTATTTGTAAACAAAATTACGTTATAATACAAATGTTATTAAAATATTAAAAAATAATTATAATAAATCATAATCTTAAAAGGATTTACATTAAGTATATAACTATATATTAATATATATATATATATATATATATATATAGAAGTATTAAGTCAATATATGTTCTGCATTTAGAAAATATCTATTAAATATATACCTTATCAACGAAATTATGATATTTGATATATATATATATATATATATATATAAATATACTTTGAATATTGTACCAGAATTATTATGAGAATATGAAAAAGGTTTAACATTATGTTATTTATAATACGTTGAATAACTTTTATAATGACATTTTTCATATTCTCACAACAAATTCTGGTATAACTATAATATAATATCAAATATATAGAATTATTTATGTCCTTTATTTGAATAATTAAATAATATTATATATATATGGGTGTGTATGTTTTAAGAGTGGGTTTAAACTATTATAAATTCCTAATTACACTCAGTAACTTTTAATTTATTTATGAGGTAACATAATTGTACATAATGTATGTAATAATATTTTAGCAAATTGACTAATATAGTTATTTATTTTAAAACAACAGTATTTTCAAAATCCAAATAAAATCTTATGAAATATCCCTTTAATAGATGATACTTAGTATTATTTTGTAGATACCTTAGATTATTAATATATAGTTATCGTATTATTATAATATAGTGAAATCTTAAAAATATAAAAAGTATAATCTTAAAAATATAATAGTATAAAGTTAAAATACAATGTTTGTACTATTATAATAAAGTTAAAGGTTAAAATAAAGCAACCGAACAGATGTAATAAAGTTAAAATATAATGTTCGTACTATTATAATAAAGTTAAAGGTTAAAATAAAGCAACCGAACAGATGTATAAAGTTAAAATATAATGTTTGTACTATTATAATAAAGTTAAAGGTTAAAATAAAGCAACCGAACAGATGTAATAAAGTTAAAATATAATGTTCGTACTATTATAATAAAGTTAAAGGTTAAAATAAAGCAACCGAAAAGATGTAATAAAGTTAAAATATAATGTTCGTACTATTATAATAAAGTTAAAGGTTAAAATAAAGCAACCGAACAGATGTAATAAAGTTAAAATATAATGTTCGTACTATTATAATAAAGTTAAAGGTTAAAATAAAGCAACCGAACAGATGTATAAAGTTAAAATATAATGTTTTTACTATTATAATAAAGGTTAAAATAAAGCAACCGAACAGATGTAATAAAGTTAAAATATAATGTTCGTACTATTATAATAAAGTTAAAGGTTAAAATAAAGCAACCGAAAAGATGTAATAAAGTTAAAATATAATGTTCGTACTATTATAATAAAGTTAAAGGTTAAAATAAAGCAACCGAACAGATGTATAAAGTTAAAATATAATGTTTGTACTATTATAATAAAGTTAAGGTTAAAATAAAGCAACCGAACAGATGTAATAAAGTTAAAATATAATGTTCGTACTATTATAATAAAGTTAAAGGTTAAAATAAAGCAACCGAAAAGATGTAATAAAGTTAAAATATAATGTTCGTACTATTATAATAAAGTTAAAGGTTAAAATAAAGCAACCGAACAGATGTAATAAAGTTAAAATATAATGTTCGTACTATTATAATAAAGTTAAAGGTTAAAATAAAGCAACCGAACAGATGTAATAAAGTTAAAATATAATGTTCTTACTATTATAATAAAGTTAAAGGTTAAAATAAAGCAACCGAACAGATGTAATAAAGTTAAAATATAATGTTCTTACTATTATAATAAAGTTAAAGGTTAACATAAAGCAACCGAACAGATGTAATAAAGTTAAAATATAATGTTCGTACTATTATAATAAAGTGAAAGGTTAAAATAAAGTAGGCATAAAGATATAAAAAAGTTAAAATAATAAATGTAAAATTATAATATATTAGCAAGTTATTATATAGTATACATACTATTATAATGTTTATCATCATGACATGCATACAATAAATTAGTTATCAGTATTATCAATGTTTTTATTTAATTATCTTTAAATATTTAGTCACCTCTATATTAAATAATAACTCGACGGCTAACTTCGATATAATCCAATATATATATATATATATATATATATATGTATACTAAACTTATATTATATGTGTATCATAATTAATTGCATATTATATTTGAATTATTTTATAAGGAACGTATGCACTAGAGAAATAATGATGTATACAATTTCGTAATAGGTATATATATATATATATATATATATATATATCATATAGCATTAATGCTGTTGAATACATATGTATAGTTTATATCCTAGGATTTATATTATGTATGTAACATAATTATTATGTTAATGTATCCTTGTATGTATATACTATAGATATAATATAGGTTACATTATTTAACTTACTTACTATGTATATAAACATGTGTACATGTATGTGATAAAAGTGTAACACGTAATATGTTGATCTAACAAATAAATAATATGTATTAGTAATATAAATATGGCGCCTCTAAGACATAACAAAATTTTATAATATTCACGGTTATAACATATATTGTATTATTCAGATAATTAAAATGTATTTAATTAGTCACTTATTGAAAGTAAATAAATATAAATGTAGGATATGATTAAATATAAGCAGTTTATTTAATATATATTGTTTTTAAAGTTTTAATAATTTATAAGTTAATTTTATTAATATTTCAGAATAATAGTATATTAAAATACGTTATTTCATTGATATTGTATATATTTAACTTATTCTTTTTATTTAAATATAACCTATATAAACTTAATAAAAGTATATATATTAATAAATAGTTATACCATTAATTTAAATACTTAAAGGTGATGATTTATTAAAATATTTTTTAAATATAAATTAATTTTATTAATATTTCAGAATAAGAGTATAATAAAAGTCGTTATTTCGTTGATATTGAATGTTTTTAACTTATAATTTTTTAAGCATATAATATTTACAAACTATGAGCAAAGTATATATATTAATATATAGCGATATTCACAATATTAATCCATAAAAATGATAATCAAGTATAATATTTTGTTTATTTACATTAAAAAGGCGGGTTTATTTTAAAATTATCGGCCTGATTCTACGCCATCTTAATTCAGTGTTCGGGCCTGAGGTTATAGGAGGTCTTGGTAATACACTATTAAATTTTCTATATATTAAACAAAAAAGATTATAATATATAAAATGTATATATATTGATAATTATTATCAGTAACCACAGAGCTAGAGAGAAAGCTCTGTGGTTCTCTCTAGCTGAGGACAGGGGTAATGGCTGATCAAATTTGATACTTATTAAAGTACAATTTAAAACATCAACAAGTCTTATTGTAAGTATTTTATATGATTTACAATTTTCAAGTAATATTAATAATATATATATATATTTAATATTTGTATATGTTAGATTTTTATAATATAGTATATGTTTTATAGTTTATGGTACAAATGAAATCATATGATTTCATAATATTTCGTAATATTATTTTTCTATCAAATATATTGATTAGATGTGTTGGACGATAGTTCTTAAAATATTACCGATATGCGAGTTCTCAGACATAACATATATTATTTAGTAAAATTGATAAATATATTTTATATCGACTGTATATGTTATATCGGCCCCCTATAAAATAATATTAACTATAAATATGTATACCAACAGGTAAGTTATAAAAATAAGTATGTCTGACCAAACTAAAGGGGATATCCCACTACCAGTATTTCTAGAAATAATATCCGGAAATGTTTGCTAGAAAGTAATTTTCTAGCAAGTTGTAGTGGGATACCCCTTTTAAAGTTACTATATTCAAGACCTCCTATAACCTCGAGGTTATAGGAGGTCTTGCTATATTTCAGGAAACTAAGGGTATCCCACTACAATTGTAGTTAACTTGCTAGAAAATCACTTTCTAGCGAACCTTTCCGTAAATACTGGTAGTGAGATATCCCCTTAAAAAGAGATACATTTGAGAGGTTCACTAATTTAGGTGATAAAATCATTATTATAAATATATGTTACGATTAATATGCAAATGAAAATAAATCTATAATATTGTTCATTCGACAAAACCCCTCATAAACCTTACTATAAAGGAAGTTTAGCTAAAGAAATGTGTTTACATCAATTACAAACCTATAAATAACGTATCTCACTGAAAACCATAGAGAACGAAGTCTCTTCATTCTCTGGATATAACTAGTAATCTCAAGACATATAACCTAGGTTATAGAGGTATTGGTATTTGCTTATAACTAACTACTTTATAAAAATATATTATAATATTTGCATACTATAGTTGTTTATGGAAATGTAAAAATGACAGGAAAATCATACAATTATAAAAGTAATTATTTATACAAATTAAAACTTTGTTCACAAACATGCTATATGTAATATTATAATTCAAGAGAGAATTAAAAACTCACCTTTTCTCACCTTATGAATGATACATTTAACCCTTATTTATTTTCCATCGTTTATATAATCCATTCAATCACATATTTTGTATGAATTTTTATGAAACACACCTTTGTTAACGTTTATTTTACGTTTAAAAAGTGTTTAAATAAAATTTAATAATAATAATAATATTTATTCTACACATATATCTTATGCGATATATATATTAAAAGATAATTGAAAAAGTATTTTACTACTACTATAATGAGAGATAAATATGATGATAACATTTAATTTATTTTATATTAAAAATAAATAATAATATATTAAAAAAATAATGTATACAATTATTATAAACTTTTTAGTAATAATTGTTGTAGACAACATTTCACTGAACTTGTCAAATGAAATGTTAAGCCCGAAGGCAACCCAAATGGGCTCACGTACAATATATAGTTATAAAAACTATATATTACTTACGCGATAATAATAATAACACTCAATATTTTGTCTACGTTTTTTAACATATATATTTATAGTATTTATGTTCTACATTAATTTAAAAATACAAATCTATATTTATAAATGAATATTTTAATATATTATAATCATCATTTCATATAATATTTATATTTTTAATTAAATAAAAAATATATAAATATTTTAAAATACTTACAATATAATTTTTGTTATCATATTTATCCGATTTTTATTATCAAAGAATTTTTGAGAGATATTAATATTAATATTTACAAATATTTTTCAAGTGAAAAATCTTTGATATTATCCATTGACTTAACCTCAGCTCCAGTAATCTCACTCTCTATCTTCCAATGCAAACTTATCAAATATGTAAACAAATCAAATAAATGTAAACAAACAACATGTTGGGATATAGAAAAATTAAATTTAAAAATATTAAAATTTATATATTTCTTTAAATACATAAATACATAATTACTACATAAGTTATATTTATTAATTTAATAGTTTTAAATAATATAAAAAATATTAAACTATTATTTAATACATAAATCCCTATACTTATATTTAAACCTATATTTTGAAAAGAGAATACGGGCGGGTGGCACAAATTAAATATCTATAAATAGCAAACTTCACTAGCTGCGCGCATGGCGTGCGTTACGCAAATTTATTATACGCTCTAGTGCACACGAAAATAAAATCTAAATGAAAACATGTATATATGGAATGATAACTTTATAAAAATATACGTATACACTATTCGTTTTAATTGATTAATTCATATTTTCAGATTGATATTTTTGGGTTGTTTGATTTAGTTTTATTCTTAAGTTTTTTGTAGCTGCTTTATATCCCGAAGTGAGCCTATACAAAGTAATTATTAACTACGAATAATTTATTCGCGCGACGCACGCCTTGATAGATACGCATGAACTTTGTTATTTATAGTTATTTAATGTGTGCCTACTGTCGTACTACACTTTTGAAATATGAAATGTAATTTAAAAAAATATTTATTAAATTATTTAAGTATATATAGTTGAATATCAGGTTATATAACCTTTTTATAATATATTTGTATATACAATAAATAGTTAGTTATATTATAATTAATATGTAATAATTTATTATAATATATATGTAATAATAAACATTTTTTGATATAGTTTATAAATGTTTTAATTTTAATAATTTTCTTGATTTTCTAATTCCACATTTGACGATTTCTACAGTTTCTAAATTTTCAACTGATAATGTTGATTTTAGACAGTTTTTAATAAAAAATAATACAACTTTCCTAGTAACTACACATATATCAGAATATTTAAAATGTACATCATTAATATTCAAAATATATAAAAAGGTATTACATATGTTTTCTTTATGAACGATATGTTTTATATACAAGTTGAATAAAATATAAAATTTTTTTATATAATTATTAAATACTATAGTTGATTGAATACGATTCATACTATTTTTTGACATATCCATACTTAATATACACTTTAGGCGCTTAGTTCGCAGATATACACGGCAGTATCACGACCCGAAACTTAGTTCGCAGATATACACGGCAGTATCACGACCCGAAACATAGTTCGCAGATATACACGGCAGTATCACGACCCGAAACTTAGTTCGCAGATATACACGGCAGTATCACGACCCGAAACTTAGTTTGCAGATATACATGGCAGTATCACGACCCGAAACTTAGTTCGCAGATATACACGGCAGTATCACGACCCGAAACTTAGTTCGCAGATATACACGGCAGTATCATGACCCGACACTTTAGGCGCTTAGTTCGCAGATATACACGGCAGTATAATGACCCGACACTTTAGGCGCTTAGTTCGCAGATATACACGGCAGTATCACGACCCGAAACTTAGTTCGCAGATATACACGGCAGTATCACGACCCGAAACTTAGTTCGCAGATATACACGGCAGTATCACGACCCGAAACATAGTTCGCAGATATACACGGCAGTATCACGACCCGAAACTTAGTTCGCAGATATACACGGCAGTATCATGACCCGACACTTAGTTCGCAGATATACACGGCAGTATTATGACCCGATACTTTAGGCGCTTAGTTCACAGATATATACGGCAGTATCCTGACCCGAAACTTAGTTCGCAGATATACACGGCAGTATCACGACCCGAAACTTAGTTCGCAGATATACACGGCAGTATCACGACCCGAAACTTAGTTCGCAGATATACACGGCAGTATCACGACCCAACACTTTAGGCGCTTAGTTCGCAGATATACACGGCAGTATCACGACCCGAAACTTAGTTCGCAGATATACACGGCAGTATCACGACCCGAAACTTAGTTCGCAGATATACACGGCAGTATCACGACCCGAAACTTAGTTCGCAGATATACACGGCAGTATCACGACCCGAAACTTAGTTCGCAGATATACACGGCAGTATCACGACCCGAAACTTAGTTCGCAGATATACACGGCAGTATCATGACCCGACACTTTAGGCGCTTAGTTCGCAGATATACACGGCAGTATCACAACCCGAAACTTAGTTCGCAGATATACACGGCAGTATCACGACCCGAAACTTAGTTCGCAGATATACACGGCAGTATAACGACCCGAAACTTAGTTCGCAGATATACACGGCAGTATCATGACCCGACACTTTAGGCGCTTAGTTCGCAGATATACACGGCAGTATCACAATAGAATACTTATTTTTTAATAGATATATTACATATCTATAATATAAATATATAATTATATATTGTATTTATATAATTTATGTATTTATGTAATGTATATATTTATTTATAAAATCACTATTTAATATAATATTTGTATATCTATATAATTAGATATCACAATGTAAAATATAGAAATAATATATATATATATATATATATATATATAGTATTTGTATTTTGAATTTAATTCTGTCATTAAAAAAATACAAATAATAGGATGCTATATTACGTATCAGTGGAAAACCGGCACGTATATATATATTTGAGGATTACTATTTATTGGTTAATAATGTGCTTAGTACACTATTTTTATTTTATTTAATAAAATCATTTTTTAAATGAGCATACTTTGACACGCGATGTATGCGCGCCGATGTCATAAGGTATAGCGCGCCGGTTTCCACTGTATTCTCATATTATATATTCAGCGATTTTATGACTATTTTATAATTGTTAATGATTATTAATACTTTAAATTTTCGAAATAAGAGTATATAATACATTATAAAATATTTACATATGCTATGCATACCTAATAGAGTTACGATTATAATAGTCTCTATAATACATAATTAATTATAAAAAAAATTCCAAATAATAATTTTTTCATATTTATTAACATATTGTTCATCATCTAGTAGAAATCTATGGTAGGGAAAGGTATCATTTATTGAATAGTTGTCACAATTCATAATTGCACATCTGAATCCCGCTTTGATTGAGTTTGAAGACATTTTCGTGACATTTTATGAAAAATATAGTTACTATGGATTACAATCTATAGATCCCGTAATGGAGTCACTGGGATTTTGTTGTTTACATCCATCACTTTTACATATTCGGAAAATCACGAGAGTGAGACCGATTGGCCTCAGCCTAGAGTACCAAGGTACTTCTGGTACTCTAAGGCTGTGGTGTTTAGGATATATTCACGAAAAATGCCAAAAGTTCCAAATGATTATGTAATCGCTGAATATATAATATGGCCTCCGACTATTATGATTACTAATGACAGGGTCAAATCTTCAATACGCGTTGCGGGCGTTGACATGCTTGAGCGCGCACGATAAAATAATTCGAGAGAGATACATGTATATTATTATATATATTAAATACGCTATTATTACTAAATTACATTGGAATATATATAAATACAAATTTGTATATATATATATATTTACACACACACACACACATACACATACATACATACACACACGTACACACACGTACATACACGTACACACACATACACACACACACACACACACACACACACACACATATATATATATATATATATATATACTATATAATATAGTATATTACATAACCATGCATACTATATTATATAGTATAAATATATTCTAATCTATAATTATGTGTATTTATAAGCAAATAGATTTATACACCTTATAAGTTTATATTGTATATACAATATACAATATATAATAATATTATAAACTATTATACTATTGTATTATGTTAAGTATATAGTGTATAATCAAATAGAAGTGTAAATATATACATATTATTTATATATATATATATATATATATATATATGTGTGTTTATGTGATAAACAAAATAAGAGTGCACGAACATGTTCTAATATTTATAAAAAAAATTATTAATGAATAATATAAAATATATAAAAACAAATATATACATTAATTAAAGCACTAGCACCTATCGGTACAGCTATTATCGTTAGCAATATTGAAGTAGTGCGAAGGATTTGTTAAATAGCTAATACGCAATAGGAATATATTAGTATACTATTAGTATACTATAGTAGCAATATTATTTCTGTATTGACTAAATAAGTTTTTAATATCCTCATTATTTTAATAAATATTAATGTTTATTAAAATAATTATTTTGTAGCTTGGTTAGTTTACCCGCATCTACAATATTAACATGAATTCGACGATCATACAGTGTACACTGTAAACTTTACACTCTCTGAATCATAGTAACATAATATGCGGGATGTACTAGTGAGAACATTCTGCACTAGTTAGTAGAGGCCGGGTGTCGTACTACAATATACTGGCGACTATTGACCAGCATAATCCCGTGAGTCCAGCCTGGCCTAACAGATGTACATTACACTGTCACGTGAACGAAATACTCACTACAACTGTAATAATCAAGTATATAATGTATTAGTATATGTTTGGGTTAGGAATAGCAAAGCTCTTTGTGCATTGGGCTATGGGAATAGTATGAATATTTGTAACACACCTACATAGTATACATTATTCATGTTTATACATATACTATTATTGTAGAAGCTATTATAAACTAATAAACACATATACCAGTACACTATTGCTTCTTATTACGTAAATAGATACAGTTTTATTTGTATTGACAACACCTGAATGCTATATTTATATATTTTGCATGTATATTATAATGTGTTATTTTAATTTCACTATGAATAATACCTATGTATTTATCTAATGCAATACAATATATTACGTAATTAGTATGTGTGGCACATGTCGTGTGCAGCTGAGCGTTACAACTGCGGCTTCCTTATGCAAACATAGATGTCGCACCTATAGGTGCGTTATTTTATATATGCATACACATCAATACATTGTGTTATACAGTATATAATATATACACAAAGGTAGAGAGAAATTTCTCTCTAGCTCTATGAATATATACAACATTTATTCAATGGCCAAATACATAGGTCCTACCTACCTGTCATTTTATTGTATTTACTTTAAGATAGATTATGTTATATATCTAGATTTTTACATACTACTACTACTACTACTACTACTACTACTAATATTACTATTACTACTACTACTACTACTACTACTACTACTACTACTACTACTACTACTACTACTACTACTACTACTACTACTACTACTAATACTACTACTACTACTACTACTACTACTACTACTACTACTACTACTACTACTACTACTACTACTACTACTACTACTACCACTACCACTACTACTACTACTACTACTACTACTACTACTACTACTACTACTACTACTACTACTACTACTACTACTACTACTACTACTACTACTACTACTACTACTACTACTACTACTACTACTACTACTACTACTACTACTACTACTACTACTACTACTACTACTACTACTACTACTACTACTACTACTACTACTACTACTACTACTACTACTACTACTACTACTACTACTACTACTACTACTACTACTACTACTACTACTACTACTACTACTACTACTACTACTACTACTACTACTACTACTACTACTACTACTACTACTACTACTACTACTACTACTACTACTACTACTACTACTACTACTACTACTACTACTACTACTACTACTACTACTACTACTACTACTACTACTACTACTACTACTACTACTACTACTACTACTACTACTACTACTACTACTACTACTACTACTACTACTACTACTACTACTACTACTACTACTACTACTACTACTACTACTACTACTACTACTACTACTACTACTACAATGCTACTACAACACATACATGTATATAACATTTGTGTATATATATATATATATATGTGTATTTTACAGTGACATTATACATTACACCTGTATTATATGTTAACGAAACTCACACTCATAATATGTATATATTCAAAAATGGTGTCTACATGTACTTGCAAGTACATACATAATATTATAGATAATTATTTAATTATAATTTTTAAGATAAATACAGACTATATAAAAACTTTGTATTTAATTATTTTAGAATAGTTTAATATATTAGATAAAGTAAACTATATAAAAACTTTTTATTTAATTATATTAGAATATTTTAATATATCAGATAAAGTAAACTATATAAAACTTTTTATTTAATTATTTTAGAATAGTTTAATATATTAGTAGTTTATATAGCTATATATATAAATATAATATACACATGATCATGTTATATACATATGATATATATACACATACAATATACACATGCTCAATGATAGATTGCTCTATGATATAATAACATGTTATCAAACAATTACATAATATCTTTGCATATTAATAGATAGGTCAATACCAATTCTATTGACCATATGATATTACATAGAGATGATTCACAATAAAAACGTGTTAGAACCATTGATATAAAGAAAGGTTAGATAAAGCTTTCTTTATATCGATGGTTAGAACCTGTTTGAATTGTAAATCGAAAATTCACACATGTATATAATGCTATATATATTTATATAAGTGATCAATATGATCACTTATATAAATATATATAGCATTATATACACAATGTACAATATGTACATATATGTATACATAAGTCATTAGCATATATATGAATATAATTATGACTATTATAGTATATAAATTATATTATGCAGCAATGTATTGCTTTATAAATTGTATGTATGTGTGTGTGTGTTTGTGTGTGTACGACGTACACTGTACGACGTACACTGTACGTCGTACAGTGTACGTCACACACACATACATACACACACGTACAGTGTACGACGTACACTGTACGTGTGTGTATGTATGTGTGTGTAAACTTTATATATATACAACTTTGTATTTATATATATTCCAATGTAATTTAGTAATAATAGCGTATTTAATATATTTAATAATATACATGTATTTCTCTTCAATTATTTGATCGTGTGCGCTCAATCATGTCAACGCCCGCAACGCGTATTGAAGATTTGACCCTGTCATTAGTAATCATAATAGACGGAGGCCATATTATATATAGTTCATGTAATCAAGCGGTACTGACAGATTAGATGAAGACATTTGATTGGTTGAAGATGTTATTATCTTTGAAAACTGTATATTTATTATTTACTTAGTTATTATTTAATATTTAATATTTCAATTTATCTTAAAACTAATTAATTCAACTTTAATAATTATTAATTTAAAATTATAAAGGCATATTTGGATTACTGAGAATGCCATTCTTCGAAATACCGTTGGTATTACAATATATTGCTTACAAAATATTAGTAAAGTTAAATTCATTTTATAATTCATTTTATCAAATTTGAATTTAAATATTTAAACATATAATAATCATTATACCATGAATGCCTGTATATTTAGCTTATTCTATATTCATATAATTCTAATATATTATATACAATGCAAACCATAAAACTAAAATAATAATTCCAGTGAATATAATCTATATAATAATTATAATAATTATCATTATGATAATCATATAAAATTATAATTTTTTCGCACATTTTTGATCATAACTTTTTATTAAATATTAATTTAAAAAAACTAAATGTGAATTGCATTATATAATTTAATAATATTTCCAATGATACCAATTGTATTACATTATAATCAATATAAAAAATCGCATTATAATTTATAATTCATAATATATATTATTAAAACTAATTTATTATAATACAGAATAGTTAGGATATAATATGGTTACTGCACGAGTTGGGAACGGTTTTCAAAATGTTCAGCAAATTGAGGCGGGCGGCGAGCGCGCATAGCGTATAGAGTTAATCATCCTAGTAGGCATTGCCTACCTATATCGATAAAGCTTATATAAGATCAAATAAATATATATATATATATATATATATATATATATTTATATGTGTGTGTGTATGTGTGTATATGTGTATGTGTGTGTATAATATATATATTGTATGTGTAGTGTATGTATATATAATGTATATATATACACATACACACACACATACATACACACATATATATATATATATATATATATTTTTTTTTTTTTTATTTTATTTGGTGGAGTCCTTTCATCCCATCCAGGAACTTAGATGAAGTTTTCACTTATAACCATATATGGCTCTAATGTCCCTTCGAAGCCGCTCTCATATTAAGGCATCCATGGTTTTAACGAGAGCCGATCATTTATTTATACACAATTATATAAGATCACTTCTAAATAATATTTTAAGACCCATTTTATAAAATTAATTAATGGTCCGGACGAGGCTCGAACCCGTGTCCTACTGCTTGTGTGTCTGACGCCTTAGCCACTGAGCCACACAGGCAGTTAATATATATATATATATATATATATACACATACACACACATACACACACACATATATATATATATATATAATATTAATATAGTAAAGAGAATGATGAGTGATTTACTTTTTCCTATATGCATATGCTTTTATAGGTTCACTTGTGATGTAATGAAGCTAAAAAAAACCTTCACAAATTAAAACTAAACCCAACCAAACCAAACCATTTCAAACCAAACCAAATTAAACTAACTTAAATTAAACCAAACCAGTGAAACCAACTAAAACCCAATATATTAATTAGCATATTATATATATATTATATTATATTATTATAATATATATATATATAATTATTATATATAACAATTTGTTATATATATATTAATTAGCATATTATATATATATTATATTATATTATTATAATATATATATATAATTATTATATATAACAATTTGTTATATATTAAAAAGTTATACAAAATCCCATTGTTATATATTATATATATATATAGTAATTATATATATATAATATATTATATCCATAAATGTATTGCATATTATATATACTATGTATAGGTAATGTATTTATAATATATAATTTATATATGTATACATATAATATATGTATATGTATATCATATATACTATATGATATATCAATATAGTTATTTAATAAATTTGTGAGTTTAATTCTATTCAATTTAAATATTACTATGGTTATATAATCAATTAGTGAGTCTATATCGAGAATTATATATGTGTCTAGCGCCCCGCCCACCATGGCTTATAAATTATACTAGTGTAAATAATGTGCCATGAATGGGTAGGCACGGAATTAATATTGTAAAATATTTATATATCCTAATAATATATATCCTAATACATAAATTATATAATACAATAATATATACCCACTTTTGAAATTATTGCGGAAAAATTACATAAAAATAATATTGTATAGCGATAAATTTAACACTGTTCAGATGTCCGATATTTATTCACAATTATCGTATAATGAGATAATTCTAGATGCGATAATATTAAATAAACATAATAATGTGTTTACCAATGAACTTAATATGTATTTTATAAGTTTGTAAAACATATTAACAGAAATAATTTAATTTAATAGTATAATCAAAAGTATTCATAATATTTATTAACGTATGTTGATAAAGTATCAAACTGTAGTGTTATATATATATATATATATATGTATATCGTAAATTAAAAAAATACACGAGTAATATCAAGACCTCCTATAACCTCGAGGTTATAGGAGGTCTTGGTAATATAAACATCACTGTTTTCGCTATAGATTCTAATAATTTATAATTCAAAAGTAAGGCCAGATATATAAAATGATATACATGTGTGCATTTATTTAGTATTGAATGAAATATAATGACTAAAATATAAGTCATAATTAGTACATAGTGCAATTAATGCTGAAAAGTACATGATTTTACTCGTACATACGTTATCCGAAAAATATTTTACAAAATAATGTACATGTGAACAGTGCTTTATAAAATATTACATTTAATACATATACATTATATATTATATATATATATATATATATATATATATATATATATATATATATATTATCATTATAACTATAATTAACACCGAAATAATTTAGATAGATCTAATTAAAAATCATTAATTTTCAAATTATATAGACATTTGTTATTTGTATAACTTATTATATACATAAATAGGTAACCAGTGATATCGTGCGAAGTAATTGCATGCAGATTATTTTAATTTGGTTTGATAAATTCGTGCGCATTGTAAATTATACTATTTATAAATAATCATGTAAATTAACATATCGTATGAGATCAATTCGCACGAAATAACTTCGCGCGAGATCCTCATATACCATATAATCTCTCATATCCCATATACAGTAAAGCCGCTTGTATCGACAGCCACATGTATCGATATATCGGTTCTAACGACAATTTCAAATATATTTGTTGGAATTTCCATCTAATACATGTTACAGAATATCGCGTGTATCGACAATCGGCTGTATCGACAAATCGGCTGTATCGACAAAATGTTACTATATAATTTAGAATTTGTTATCACGTGTATCGACATTATGAAAATATTACACATTTTTACCATATATACTATAGTATGTATGATATAGAGTTGAGCATATTAATAAACTATGGACTATAGTACATATATATATATGTATATTATCAAATAAGTTATGATGATATGAAGAATTAATCTTTGTATTATTGTAGATTCACTACACTATGCACATTGTTATATATATTACCCATATACACGCCTACCCATTTATATATATATATATGTATATATATATATATATATATATATATGCATATACCCCTATATACATATATATTAATATCATGATTGATACTACGCAGTATTGTATACTCGTACGTAGATATTCGTATGCCAGCATTTGTGCCAATATATAGACTCATACGAATGTCCCTACCACGCTGGGTTAATTCCATTTCTTTATTGCCAACGCACGCTTCTCTGGAATGTGAACGCGTGAGATATTACGTAATCGAAGTCGCTAAAGTCGATCAAATATATATTTCAAGAATACTTTTATTTAATTTAATATATTTATTATATAATTATATATAATTTATATTAGTGTACTAATTAATAGTATTAACTTAATATACACAATTAAGGATATAATTGAAATTAAGGATAGCATATATTTGATAATACAAGTACATATTCTATTAAATATGCGTAATTTAAAATTAGCCACGCCTTCATTATATGTAACGACAATCGGATGTATCGACATATTTTTGGATCTCCTGGGATGTCGATAAAAGCGGCTTTTACTGTATATATATTTTATGTAATCCTAATACTCTGGGACCCATATACTAATTTATATTATTATATTGAATACAAATGTTGCACTATTTCAATATTCACAGTATAAATTGACGCTATACAATGTACTGTGTAAATAATATGTGTACTATATATATACTCTGTAATAACATTATTATAATACTAATATGTTATATAAATAATTTTGTTATTAACTATTTATTTTTATATATAAATAAAAGATTTACACTTATGTATTGTATATGATTAACGCCCGCCATACATACATTATCTTCATTATAATATTTGAAGCTCACCTCACATTAATCGCTATTAATTTAATTATATGTATTAACTTCTATGAGTTATTCATGTATAGATTTAATTTATAAATAGTGTGATACATTTTGGTATCCCCACTTTGTAGAAACTATAAAAGTTATAAAATATATTACAAATCAACTGATACATTATGAGTTTTATATTTAGTTTCTCCATGTATATTATCATAAAATATAATATATATATATCATTAAATAATATAAAATAATATAAAATAATATAAGAATATAAGAATATAAAATAAATAATACTTTTTTATAATTAATGTTATCAATATAATATGTACATATTTAAATTTCTTTGCATGCTAATATTCTTTAACTTATTAAAACTTATACACTTTATTTGATATAAGTAATCTATATCCATCTAAACTCATGACAATAAATCTAATATATTATTTGGTTAAAATCTATTAACTTAATTAAGTTTGTTACTATTATAACTAAATACATTTGTTTGAACATTATAATTTAACTCTGATTTATAGCCACTCCAAGAAGTACTCCCTACATTATATTTATAATAAAATAATATAACAATGTTATATATTAATATATTAATCACAATCTTTAATTTAATTTAGTATATATATAATGGTGATTCATGATAATAAATTCAATAGTATATTAGTTTAAAATATTGTATATCATTTTTTTCATATATTAACCACTGTTTAATTATGATTTATCATTATTATAAAATTAACTTATATGTTAACGCATTTATTTTATTACAGTTAGCGGCCATATATTAATCTAAGAAGAAGCAATGATTCAACAACTTACTGATAATTATTAGAGACTGGATATAATAAGCTATACAAGTTGAAAATGCAGAGTAAATATTGTACACAGTAAGTATAATTATTATTACATTTAATTTTTATTTATGCATATTAATTTTTCATTATTATATTTATAGGAATGATTACTTGATTATTAAATTGCATGGAGCTGATACAAATGGAGGTCTAGATGAATGCAATAGATCATATAAATTTACAGTATAGTTATTAATTACTATGTTTGGACTCTATCGACAATCATATTATTAATATAGATTTGATTACGTATGTGAACATTTCATATATTATTGTTCGTGGTATTATAACTAGAAGATTCTATCAAAATGTTATTGTTATCTTACGTATTATATTATTATCTATATATATATATATATATATATATATACAGAGTGTTATTATTGATTGAAATAAATATTAAATCATACCATTAAAATGACATATATTTTCTAAATATATTATGTATCATTAATTATATCATATCAATATTATTTTAAAGTTACAAATTTAGTATTGCCATACTTTTATATTTAATTATTTAAAAGACTATTTTATAATTAAAATATAGACTAAATAGTAAAATAAATAAGACCATTTTGAACAATATATTTGTTTTAATGTTATAATAAATGATGATGATTAAATAAAGTGTATAAAACTATATAAAAATAAGTATTGTTTATTAAATGCTCTAAATAATATTTGTTTATTAAATAACAACAATATCTGTATCTTTTACATGTGAATTAGCTTAATACTTAGTTACTAAAGGCTGCGGTTTTGTAACGCTAAACGCCCGCCTCAGGGGAAAAGTCACGTGATAAACTCCTATCTAAATACATTGCGCAGTTGATTGACAATCGTCCCCGTCGGCGAGTGTAGGGTTGCACGACGTGCATGTCATGCAATGCAATGCACGTCACTTCGATTAATTTAAATTAAATAATAAGTCACGTGACCCAGCATGACCTATATGACCTGATTTTTAAAATAACACAAATATATTTTAAATATTTCAATAAATCTATTTTATTTATTAAATAATATTAATTAGATTATTTCACAAATGTCAGTAATTAACATCATTAAACCTCTTATATTTTTTATAAACAAATGGATTACGGAGATACATAACCATTATTAGTATGTATAATTCACTATAAAAACGTATTTTTCATATAATAATTACTATTTCCAAAATAATGTCGTAACTTTTAAATGTAATTATTACGTTATTTAATGATTGTCTAGTTAATTATAGTGGAATACAATATACTTGTATACTCCTATGTATATAATATATGCATATATATCTAATGGATGAAGTCCCTAGATCACAAACTTGTATAGACAAGAATAGTAATATAGCGCTTGAAATTAAATCAAAAGTTATGGTCACATATGTACAACAAAATATGTACATTATATTAAATATAGATATTATAATATTATAATATAATATTACATTGATATTATCATAATAATTATGTATGTTTATATTTATTTATAATACTTATTTTTCAATGTATATTTTATAACATTAATAGTATATTTTCATGATATATATATATGGTTACGGGTCATAACCGGATCGTAGGATCGTATATGAGGCGTGCGTCGAAAGAACGCAGCGTGTTTATTCATATCAGTGACAAATTAAAGCTATATCTAATAATAGATATACATAGATATATCTAATATTACTATACTTTGATATTATCTATAGATAAAATTAAATACATACATACGCTGTACTGTTATTATTGGTTACTGTTATTATACGGTTACCGTAATACGGTATACTTGCCATACGTATATAGTATATACTATATATATATATATATATATATATATATATATATATATATAATATAGTATATAATATAGTATATAACATATATAATATAGTATATAACATATATATATATATATATATATATATATATAAATATAATATAGTATATAACATATATAATATATAATATATATACATACATATATACTGTATTATATATTATATATATTATATACTATATTATATTTATATATATATATATATGTTATTCATTTTAATTTTATTGATAACTATAATATATATATAATTATATTATATATATATACTATTTATATAAATATATATTTATTATTTCATTTGAATTGATTTTAATTAGTTTGAATTGTTTTTTATTAATTCATTACTTTTAATATAATTGTATTACTTAATTTGAATTGATTTTAATTAATTTGAATTGATTTTTATTAATTCATTTGAAATTAATTCATTTTATTATATAATTAAATCTAGTATGATTCTTCCCTGATATGAATATAGGCGCATTGTACTTTACACACACGCCTCATATTGAGATCCTGCGATCCGGTTATGACCCTCCCCCATATATATATATATATATATATATATATATATATTATTAATTAAATTAAATATATATGTTAATAATATCATATATTATTACATTAAAAGTATATTTTCTTCATACATATTAATTTAATTAAATATATATGTTAATAATATCATATATATATTATTCGAACATTACAAATTATAAAATTATTACTATTAATGATTTTTTTTAAATAAATACATTATATATATCATCATATATCATGCAGTTATTATGTTTTATATTTATGTATATTTATTAGATTATGTATAACATAATATATGATACATACATAACATATATATATATATATATATATATATATATATATATATATACATATTCTAAGGTAAGGGCGAATTGATGACGATAAACTACACTTTTTTCTCTACCCTTTAACTTACGTAATAAAATACAACTTTAAAACACATTCTACTTTTACGAAATATAAATTTCATTAAATTATTCTATTCAAGTACCCATTGCAAAAGTAAAAAAGTAAAAATGTGTATTTTCTCGTCATCAATTCGCCCTTCCCATCGAAATTATTTGTAATCGTAATTATTTCTATTTGAATTATATATTATTATATATATATAATATATTTATTCATTATTTGTATCTTTATGTGATATATATATATATATATATATATATATATTCTAACATTACATACTATAAAAATATATTACAAATATTACAACAAATATATTACAAATATGACATACTATACAAAATCTCATTCGAATACCTATATATATCATATAGTATATGATATATTGGTTAAACTTTATATAATCTATAGAATGTATATTATATTATTGAATGTATATTATATTATTTAATATAACATTGTAATAATTAGTATAATAAACAATAATCAACATTTATTGGCGATCATGCCTATAGTCATGCGATCGAGATTTTGTATATATACTATACATACTATAGTATGTAATATTTTTAATATAGTATGTAATGTTAGAATAATATATATCACATAAAGATACAAATAGTGAATAAAGATATTATATATATATATAATAATATATAATTCAAATAGAAATAATTACGATTACAAATAATTTGATGGGAAGGGCTTTTTCGAATTGATTTTGATTTGAATTTTTTTGAATTGATTTTCGAATTGATCACGAGAAAATACACATTTTTACTTTTTTACTTTTGCAATGGGTACTTGAATAGAATAATTTAATGAAATTTATATTTCTTAAAAGTAGAATGTGTTTTAAAGTTGTATTTTATTACGTAAATTAAAGGGTAGAGAAAAAAGTGTAGTTTATCGTCATCAATTCGCCCTTACCTTAGAATATGTATATATATATATATGTATATATATATATATATATATATATATATATATATATATATATATATATATATATATATGTTATGTATGTATCATATAATATGTTATACATAATCTAATAAATATACATAAATATAAAACATAATAACTGCATGATATATGATGATATATATAATGTATTTATTTAAAACAAATCATTAATAGTAATAATTTTATAATTTGTAATGTTCGAATAATATATATATGATATTATTAACATATATATTTAATTAAATTAAAGAAAATATACTTTTAATGTAATAATATATGATATTATTAACATATATATTTAATTTAATTAATAATATATATATATATATATATATATATATCATGAAAATATACTATTAATGTTATAACATATACATTGAAAAATAAGTATTATAAATAAATATAAAATACATAATATCAATGTAATATTATATTATAATATTATAATATCTATACATATTTAATATAATGTATATACCTACATATTTTGTTGTACATATGTGACCATAACTTTTGATTTAATTTCAAGCGCTATATTACTATTCGTGTCTATAAAAGTTTGTGATCTAGGGACTTCATCCATTAGATATATATGCATATATTATATACATAGGAGTATACAAGTATATTGTATTGCACTATAATTAACTAGACAATCATTAAATAACGCAATAATTACATTTAAAGTTACGACATTATTTTGGAAATAGTAATTATTATATGAAAAATACGTTTTTATAGTGAATTATGCATACTAATAATGGTTATGTATCTCCGTAATCCATTTGTTTATAAAAAATATAAGTGATTTAATGATGTTAATTACTGATATTTGTGAAATAATCTAATTAATATTATTTAATAAATAAAATAGATTTATTGAAATATTTAAAATATATTTGTGTTATTTTAAAAATCAGGTCATATAGGTCATGCTGGGTCACGTGACTTATTATTTAATTTAAATTAATCGAAGTGACGTGCATTGCACGTCGTGCAACCATAGATTTAGAGTACCATAGATAGCGCATTCGCGAGAATTGATTCTACACCAATGGAGAATCGGCCGCCATCTTGGGCGACTATAGAAACTGTTTTTACATTAAATTTAAAAATAAATGCATTTAATATATTATTATGCATTGTTGTAGCGTGAATTTTTGTACTTACAGTTAAACAAAAATTGTACCAGAAATATGATTACATAGTTAAATATATAACTATTACAAAATATATATATATATGATCTATAAGTACAATAAATAGTATTTAATTAAACAATTTTTAAATTATTATTAAAAATAATATTTTTTTTTAAATATATTCCTATATCAACATATAGTTTTACAATATATAACTTATACATTATATTATAATATTTATTACTGATTAAGTATTATTAATATATAATATAAATATGTAATATGTATATATTTAATATATAATATAATATTATTATTTCATAATATTAAATATTTTCTATGTATATATATAGATTATATATATTATATTAATATATAATATAATATTATTGTTTTGTATTATATATATATATATATATATATATTAATATAATATAGTATATTATATACTATATATACATAGGAAATATTTAATATTATGAAAATAATAATATTATATTATATATTAAATATTATACATATTAAATATATACATATTCATTATATATATATATATATATATAATCAATATGTAATTTTATATATATATATATATATATAATCAATATATAATTATAATTCTTTTAATGCATGTTGAACTATATTTATACTAATCTAATAGTCGTAATTATATTGATACTTTATTAATTCTTATTACTCTATGTATCGCTATTGTTGTTGTGTAGATATATATAGTTATTATAGGAGTGATTGGATTAGTTAAGAAAGGTGTCAATACACAACGTACTGTCAGGTAACATCATATCATACTTTCAGACCACCGTACTCTCACGTTATATCATATTGTACTGTCACGTAACATCATATCATACCTTCAGACCACCGTACTCTCACGTTATATCATATTGTAATGTCACGTAACATCATATCATACTATCAGACCACCGCACTGCCACGTTATATAATATTGTACTGTCACGTAACATCATATCATACTTTCAGACCACCGTACTGTCACGTTATATCATATTGTACTGTCACGTAACATCATATCATACTTTCAGACCACCGTACTCTCACGTTATATCATATTGTACTGTCACGTAACATCATATCATACTTTCAGACCACCGTACTCTCACGTTATATCATATTGTACTGTCACGTAACATCATATCATACCTTCAGACCACAGTACTCTCACGTTATATCATATTGTAATGTCACGTAACATCATATCATACTATCAGACCACCGCACTGCCACGTTATATAATATTGTACTGTCACGTAACATCATATCATACTTTCAGACCACCGTACTCTCACGTTATATCATATTGTACTGTCACGTAACATCATATCATACTTTCAGTACAACGTAATGTCACGTTACATCATATCATGCTGTCCCCTCTAGCACAACTACCTGTCATGTTACTTCAAATCGTACTATCAACTTCATTAAAAGATGCCTTTAATTAACACGACTGAGTTAATATCAATAACTAATACGACACCCGTATAATAAACTTACTTCATATAATATAGGTAACATAAAAGTACAGTCATTAGGAGCTTCATATATTGCATTTATAAATATTATTAATCATTCTTATACATCTTATGAGCCTGGTATAAACCAGAATAATTTTAATTAAAATATATAAATGTTTATTAAAATAAAATATACACCAAGTGGATATGGAAATAATCTATAAGAAGTATACGAGATGTATATGAATTTTTTTTTACAAAATTAATATTATTTAATAATGAATAATATATATTTATATTTTGTATTATATTATTATATTATATAGTATCTATATTATCATATTTTTTATAATTATTATTACTTATATTATTATTTATTTAATATATTATTGTATGTAATATTTAAATTACATAGAATAACATATTTGATTATAATCAGAGTTTATCAATATAATAAATTACAATTTTACGAATTGTAATGCTTTACGATTTAGTTATATATGTAAAATATATTAAATTATGTATATCATATACAGGGCCGGCTTAAGCATAATATGGGCCCCGGGCAAAAAAAACGTATGGGCCCCATAATAATTGAATAACATATTAAATGGGCCATTTTAGCAAAAACTAATATTTATAACTCTTCAATTTTATCATATGTTATCATTATACTAATTATTTTGTAATTTGTTTGTATACTTTAATCAACTCCTCATAATAATTTCTTTTCTCGCATATATATTTAGAGCAGTGGTTCCCAACCTTTTTTCACCGTGACCCTTTTTTTATAATTCTTAATTAAATGAACAATTTTATTTTGTTATTATTATACTTTAATCATAAAATAATCATATAAACATTAATATACATATATTTAAATATATATTTCCATCTTAAATTTTTCTCGTCCATAAATCCAATTTGCATATAAAAGCATTTATATTATTTTTTGGAAATTGGCTCATGACCTACAAAAAATACTCAATGACCCAATTATGGGTCATGACCCATAGGTTGGAACCACTGATTTATAGAGTGCATAAATATTTGTATTACCGCTATTATCTCAATGTAACCTAATTGCAATACTTTTCTGATCGACTTTATACTACAAAGTAATTAGCTCAACGGTTTTCATGATATTGAAGTCTCACATTCTTGCATTTTATTGAATAAATACGTTGACTCTAGTAATGTAATAGATTATGTTATATTTTAACATATATAATATCATATATAAATTATGTAATTATAAGAAGTCCACAAGAGAGTGCACTAACAGAATCTGCTTGCGATCACCATTTTATATTCGATAATGCTTTTAATAAAAAATATTATATTCTTCTTTAATATAGATGTTAATATATTCTTTATATAGTTTGGCTAAATAAATTATATTGATTTGGGATGAAGGCAAAGAATATTGCTACACTTGTCGAAGATTTAACGGCATTTTGCCCAACCAGATTTAAGGAATAGGTACACAGCCTACATAGCCTACACAGTGTAGATATGTGGATCCATATTGACAATGGACTATGGTATATTATAATATATTTCATGTAATTGAATCTTCCAGACATATTGCTGGCATTTTCATAACTTTGAGCTCTATAATCTATTATAATTATATTATTATTAAAAATGCTAATAGATCGATAGCTAAATATTGACCGATGTGATAAATTATCACTGATAAATTATCAGTGATAATGAATCTCAACGTACAATCGTATGTCGTAAATCAATAAATACCTATATAATAATAGTACCTAACTTGATATAAATAACGATAATTGTTACCTACCTACATGTGATATATCTGGAATTGAATACACTGATATATAATATAATATTTTGAATTTCTTCAATTATGTAGTTATCAGTGATAACTTATCACCTATTCTCCAATAAGAATATATCCATTGTGTGTATTTATTTGTAAATAGGTATACCTATATCTATAGATGAGGGTGATGTAAATCTAAACATTCATTCATTCAAGTAGCCTAATAGGTGGATAATTGCAAAAATGCCTTTAGTATTATATTTAAGTTATATATATTTATAAATAATATCTGTTTCAATAAATATAATATATTTCTGTAATAATAGTATGTTGAAAAAGATAATCATTTTATGTACAGAATTCCCTTTCATCAATAGACATTATTAAAAATACTATAGGAATAACCTAAAGCAGAATAATCCTATTTAAATTAAAACTATTATATATATATATATATATATATATATATTATGTGTACTAATACAACTATAATAATATATACACTATGAGAATATACACATTTTATTAATACGAGCATAAGATAGAGAAAATTAATTATTTTGAAAATATCTATTTTTTTAATTACTATAACAATTATAAATCTATATAGAATATCGTTTTTTCGTAATTTATAATCAATATAATCCTTTACAAATATCAGAAATCATAGTTAAAATATATCTCAATATATACATCATATTTAATTTTAATAAAAAAAAGTATACTTTTTGTTTTGTAAACTAATTATAGAATTATAAATTGTTAATATGGTTAATAATATGGTTAATAATCCCTTAATACGTTTATCATTTATCACCTTCTAGTTTATCAAACAATTATTTATCAATCCGTTTCATACTATTTTATCTAACAATCAGAGATATGTGAGAAGATCTATGTTATCACTATTAGCATGTGCTCCAAAATCTTCATGTACCTGTTTCCACCATATCTTCGTGTCAATTTAGATATTTTTGTAAAATTCACTCTTCAAATCGGCCTAAATGACTCATATTTAATTAATTTATTATATTATTTTTATTGTTTTAATTAGAATTAATAATATATAAGAAAAATAGTTAAGAAAATTTTTATTTTCATATAAAAAGTAAAAAAAAAATAATTCATGGGCCCCCCAAAATTTGGGGCCCCGGGCAATTGCCCGATTTGCCCCCCCCTTAAGCCGGGCCTGATCATATAGTATATTATATACATGTGTACATGATATGCAGTGTTTTATTATTTTAAAATGTAAATTTATCATTTATTTAATATATTATAATTACAAATATTGTAAAGATATATATATCTATTTATATCTATATATATCTATATCTATATATATATCTATAAGTATACTCTTAATATAACATTGGAACACTAATTTTTATTTCTTTAATATATTATTAAAATAATAATTATCGGAACTTTACATTTTAATAAATATTTAAAATATATTTTTGAAATTTTCACTTTATTTGAGTATAAAATAATCTGTAAATAATATATTTATATTAGCTTAATTAATATTAATAGCATAGATTTATTATTTCATATATTTGTAATGTATTAAATAATTAAACTTCAATTTAAATACATAAAATTGTAATAAATATTAAAACATATTTTTTAAATTATTACTTTATTTGAGTATAAATTTTATAATAAAACGAATCTGTGAATAATATAAGTATATTAGCTTAATTATTATTAATAACAACGATTTAGTAATACACATATTTATAATTTATTACATAATTAAACATTGTATTAACTTATAAATAACATATAAATAACATTTTAACTATAGTTTTTAAAATAATATATATTTTTACATATATATGTTTTCTATAGTCGCCCAAGATGGCGGCAGCTCTCTCCGCATTGGTAGAAATAATTTGTGTTGAACGAATAGCGAATGCGCTATCTATGGTACTCTATGGCTGCGGTTTTGTAACGCTAAACGCCCGCCTCAGGGGAAAAGTCACGTGATAAACCCCTATCTAAATACATTGCGCAGTTGATTGATAATCGTCCCCGTCGATTTCGAAGGGGAATTGTCACGAGTCATATTGGGGAATTGTAATGTGACAGGGGAATATGATTCATCGCTAGTAAATGCGACAAATTGACCCTAAATCAGTGAACCGAGGCGAACTTTACACAGATAATGATGATTTTTAATTAATAAATGTAAATAATAACACAAATTATAATTTCAAATTAATTAAATAAAAATGATCATTTACGTTCAATTATCATGCAAAACTGCAAACTTAGATTTAACGAAGATTCCTATACGTTTAAATTATGTTTGGACAATACTTTAAACAAATATCATATAATAAAGAATAACACCAGCAAATGTGATAATTTGATCAAAATCTTTTTAAAAAACTAAAATATTATAATTATGACAAATCAATTAATTCAATAAATCGGATATTATAAAAGAAATATTTTGTCTGTTAGTATTATTATATTATTTGTTTTTATGTTTAGATATTTTAACCCGTAATACTTTATTACTATAATAATTAGAAATATAATAATTATAAATTAAATATTAAAATTATATATTTATTTAGGTTGTTCCTGCACCCATTTATTTAATAATTTAACAATTATATCAGAGCGTGATGAAATATAGCCAGTGTGTATAAATAATTACACTATATACTATTATATTATAATTTAAAAGAGTTATAGATGTCAATATTAAAAAATAGAATCACGTCAGGGCTCTAAATAACGAAATAAGTTATTCTAAATAAATCGCTAAATTCAATTTAAAATTGCATAGGTTTTATAGTTTTGTCACAAGTTTGACTACATTATATAATAAGTATGATAATTATAATTATTTATAAATAATATAATATATTAGAAATATATATATATATATTCTAGAAATTAGTGTTTATATTTTATTCATTATACTTTCTTCAATTATAATTTAAAATAGATATAATAATAAAATTATAACTGTCAAATTTTCTTAAAAATATATGTGTTTTCACTGTTAAGTATAGTAATTATAAGCATATAAAAGGTATACCAATTTTTTTTTTACTCCGATATATTATATTATATTACATATATAGATATTACAATTATATATTAATAGGGGACGTGAGGGGGTTTTGGGCGATACAATTTTGCCCTCGCCATAGTAGTCAGTACTCCGTGAATATTAAATATTAGTATTTAAATTTTAGATTATATATATATATATATTCTAGAAATTAGTGTTTATATTTTATTCATTATACTTTCTTCAATTATAATTTAAAATAGATATAATAATAAAATTATAACTGTCAAATTTTCTTAAAAATATATATGTTTTCACTGTTAAGTATAGTAATTATAAGCATATAAAATGTATACCAATTTTTTTATTACTCCGATATATTATATTATATTACATATATAGATATTACAATTATATATTACTAGGGGACATGAGGGGGTTTTGGGCGATACAATTTTGCCCTCGCCATAGTAGTCAGTATTCCGTGAATATTAAATATTAGTATTTAAATTTTAGATTATGTATTAAAAAGATGTTAATATACTAGATAGCTATCTCGGATATGTATTTCATTATATAAAATGTATGTATTATCAATTCTAATAATACTAGTAAATATCAGTCAAATATGATACGTGAGGGGGTTTTGGGCGATAGTTCCGAATGTGTTAATAGGTGTCGCCCTATGTACTCAAACATTAAATTTGGCATTTTAAGAAACTTTTTCGGATATTCGTCATAATTCGATGACAAATATACAACACACGCAATATATAAAATATTATAATGATTTTATAATACTTTATATTACTTTGTATTACGTTTTTGATATAGTTACGCGTTTATATATTTAACAATCAAATAAATTACGAAATATAATAAATTAAATAAATAATATTATGACTTGTATTTATGACAGAGCTTTATGAAGAGATATAAATGAATATAGCAGAAATCTAGAACTCCGGTAAGAAAGTAAATATATATATTTTTATATATTATATATCATATATCATATATTATATTATATAATTTATATACTTACTTTTTACTTTTACTTTTTTCGGCTTAGGGACCAGATGTGCGTAAGCAATCACCGACCCACTCCTATATGTAATGTATATATATATGTCATTTATTAAATCACATTAATATGAAAGTTACATATCATTATGATATTAGTAGCAATTTATATTGTATTTATGTAAGTATATTGCATATACATATCATATAAATATTAAATATATTATTATCAAAGTTATCACATTTAGGTAATGGCAGCGTATATATACTTAGCGTATACGCTATTATCATTATAGAAGCAATGTTGCTTATCAATTACACCGTTATTAACATGATAAGTATCATTATAGATAATATTAATAAATAAATAATAATGTTATACAATCAATTATACAATTAAAAAAATAAAATATATAATAAATATTTTATTATATATTTTATTTTTTTATATTATATATGTAACCAGTAAGTCATAATAGTATAACATAAATACATTATTAAATTATAATTAAAATCTAAGAGATACATAAAGAATTAATATAACATAAACTAAAATATAATATAGAGGAAATAAATAGGAGATACCAACATTTAAAACTAAGAAACAAGAGAACAAAATAAATAAATATATTCAATACAATATAGGTTAACAATTTCGAATGTACATACATAAAAATATACACACTCGCACACACATATACATATACACATACACATACACATATAACTATATACATATACATACATACACATATATATACATACTTATATTTAAATTAATTTGATAATTCACATTTTACTAAAGTAATTTATTTAATGTAAACAAATGTACAAATAAAATAAAAGCTAACAAAATCATAAAATTATATACAATAATTTGTATAATGTCAGTTTGTTATAGTGTCATAATTTAATCTAAGGACAGTATTTTTTATAATGTCAAATAAATATAATAAAAATTTAAATAATATATACAAAAATATTTTCCTAAGTCAAATAGAATAAGTATAATATATATTAAATATATATTATTTTATAAATATAATATTTATTTTAAGATTTAAAAAAAATAATGATAAGGAATGGGACTTTCTTATATCTATACTTAAAGCATTCCAAAGTTGTTGTCCGAGTGTAAGTAATTACTTAAGGTATTATTCATATAATTATATTTAAAATAAGGTTGAATAAAATCACATTAACTCCTGTTATTAAATATTTTTTAGTCGTCAATTTAAAATAATAGCATCATCCTAAGGATGGCACAATTTATACATGTAAATGCTAGTCTTGTACTTATAAATATCATAAAGATAATGTTATATTTTCCATTATTTTCCCATTTTAAATAGAGAAATAAAATCATTTGGTTATTATATAAAAATTATGTTTAAAATCATTTTTTGAATAAAATAAATTATATTTAAGTTTGATACATAGGCTTTAACTTTAACGATGCCCCCATATTTCTATACAGTAAATTAAATATGGATAAAATAAAGCATAGTATAGTTTGATCATGGCAGATGTATTTACAAAGTATGAAACATTTTTTATAATCAGTACAATTTTCAATAATTTATTTTAAGATAACCTAAATGACATTTCCAATTTAAACAAGTATCCAGATTTATTCCAATAAAATATGTAGAAGTTAGCTGAGATAAAAGTGTATAATCTATACATATATTAAATAGTATATCATTTTTAAATACATACAATGCGTTTTATCTATATTTATGGATAATTTATTAAGTTTATACCATAGAAAAATGTCATCACATGCTGATTATAATTTATAATTGTTAGATTATTAAGTAATTTATATGTAATAATTATATTAGTATCATCAATAAATAATATGTATTTATTTTTTGGAGAACATAATATCATATAATTAATAAATATATAAAAAAGTAATTGTCCTAGAATAGAATATTGGGGTACACTATAAAAACTATTATATATATATATATATATATATATATATATATATATATATATATCCCATCAATGCAATATGAAATGGCTATCGTTTAGAAAACGGTGTCAATTTAGGCTTCTCTGCTTAATACATAAAACACTATTCCTAGGCAGACCTGCATACTTACGTGGATTGCTCACTCGTCGCAACATCCTCCCACATCTTCGCTCGTCTGATGCCACACTACTTGACTTACCTGTTACTCGTAACGTGATGCGTTCTCGCTCCTTTACAAGCATGGCTCCTACTACATGGAATATGTTGCCTTACCGCCTACGAAGATTGAAGTCGCCTCACGTGTTTGCTAATAGTCTCAAAGACTATTTAAATTTAAACTTAAAGTAACCCTCTCCTTGATGTTGATCTGGTTCCATCTCTATTTTTATATATTATATTGCTACCTTATTTAATGTTATTGTTTCGTTTTGTTTGTTCGTTCACAACACCAGTGAGGGTAATCTCTCTTTACCATATTTGGTGTATAAATAAACCATCCTATCCTATCCTATCCTATATATATATATATATATTTGTATACAAATATTAATTTATGATAATATATTATGTATATTTATATAATAATAATAATTTAATTTCCTATAGTTAACTCAGCTCAGCTCAGAGAACATTATTAAGGTGGACAATTTGAGTCGTTCCAGTAGAAATGGTTTTTATTTATTACACATCCATTATTGATTACTATTATATATATATATATATATTAATTTCATTATGTATACAAATATGTATTCTGATATTAAAATTCATTGAATATAGATTTAATTATACATACTTTTTTTAGAATACCATTTTTATATAAATAACTGATTTATAAAGAATGTGACATGTATTAATTTGATACATTTAACATGAATAGAAATAATTAAATTATATATATTTATATTTTATAACAAATATATTTAACATTTATTCAACAGTTTCTTAAAATATACAATATATATTTGTATATATTTATATATTTTAAATTAATAATTTGTATTAAATTATTATTCTATGATAACAATTTCCTATAGTTATAATCAAGTCTTATCAAATCGATTCATAAAACATCAACCTGGGCTAATCTATGAGATTCTCATAAAAATGGTTTGAATTTAAAATATTAAAATATTATATTCATTAAATATGCATATATATTATATACAATGTATATTATACATATATTAGGATATTAAAATACATTTAATTATAATTTAATTATATGTATTTTTTTATAAATAATTAATTGATAAATAATGTAAATACTTTGATGAATTTAACATGAATAGAAATAATTAAATTATATATTTACTAGCATAAATTATATATTATAATATACATGTAGTTTAATTAATAACAATTTAATTATAATATATAAATGCATTTATTTATATAAAAAAATATATTCGATAACATTATTTCTCAAAATATAAAAAATATATATATATATAAATTTGAATTACATTATTATTCTATGTCTATATAATGTGTGCATATATACATATATGTTATATGTAACCATAGATTTATAGTTTACAATAATAATGTAAACTATAAATCTATGTATCTATGTAACTATAGTTATATACTAATAATGATTTAATTTTTTACAGTTAAATCGGTTCAGAGAACATCAACCTGCATTGCAGACCCTGCAGGTGGGCTAATTCATGTTCCTCTTGTTAACATGGTTTTTACTTACTTATGCAATATTAAGATTAAAATATATTATATTTATTTAAAATATAAATATGTAATCTGATATACATTTAATTTAAATGTATATATTTAAATACTTTAATAATTAATTATAAATAAATTACTTATAATGTGAAATATAGGTACATTTTATAAATTTTAAAATTTTTACATTAATAGAAATAATCAAATTATACACCTAAATAAATATATTTTAACAAATAATTTCTAAAAATGTATTATGAATATATTAAAAATTAATATTTTTACTAAATAATTATTATATTATAATAATGTTTATATAATGTTTTTAACATTTATATAATAATAAATTTAATTTCCTATAGGAAAAAATTAACTATATATAGTTAATTCAAACCGATTCAGAGAAGATCAATCTGGGCTAGTCTATGAGATTCTCATAAAAATGGTTTTACTTCACATATTTCACTTTCAATATTAAAATATGTTAAATTTATTAAATATACAAATATATATTATTTATTTATTAGTATAAATCATATTATGTATATATATATTATTATTATTATTATCAGATTTAGGTACAAGTACCTGGGTAATTGTAGAAGCATTGCTGCTTGTCGAGACAATTACCCATATATTATTATTATTATTATTATCAGATTTAGGTACAAGTACCTGGGTAATTGTAGAAGCATTGCTGCTTGTCGAGACAATTACCCTTAATTTAACTTGTTGACAGATATCAAATAATTTAATTCCATTATATAAATATAATGGAATGTGAATATTGTGGAATATAAAATATATATAATAATAATAAGGTTGACTTCCTGTTTACACTAAGATAAATATAATATGATAAAATTGTGATATCTGTCAACTCGTTATTGATTAATTCATCATTTAATAATTAAATAAACTATAAAATAAAAGATAAAAATAAATAAAATTAGTGTAGGTATAAAAAAATAAAAATACAAAAACATCATTAAAATAATTTAAATTTCGATACTAAATAATAATACGAATATAATAAATAAAAAGATGAGGAAACTATACTGAACAACAACAACAAACTAAGATTTATAAAAAAAAATATAAATAAAAATTATATAGAAGTCAAAAGTGATAAAAAGTAATTTTCAATAAATGTCATTAGAATATAAATAAAATAACTATTTATTAATTTTTATATGAGTATAATTTTTATATAGAAGTCTAAAATTATTAACAAAAAAATATTGTATTATAAAAGGCAGTAAGAAGATTAACATTATTATTATTATTATTTTTTTTTTTTTTTTATTTTTTTTTTTTAAAGTTGTTATTTTTATAAAGGTCAAGTTAAAAACAAATTATTTTATTAAAGTCATTAAAAAATATTTTGTAAGGATTTTTTAAATTTTTATATAAAGGTCAAGTTTAAAATTATAACTGAGAACAAAAGAGCAACAAAATGAGGATAATTTTTATATAAAAGTTTAAAAGGATTAAAAAAAATATATATTTTATTATAAAAGTCAATAAGAATAAAATGATTCTTTTTTTAAAGTTTGTTATTTTTATATATAGGTCTAAAGGGTAAACATAGTTATTTTACTAGAAGAGTAATAAAAACAATTTTTATATAAATGTCAGGTTGAAAATTATAACATAAAAGAAAAGATAAAATATTTTTTTTTTATAAATTTAAATGTTTGAATTATTGGATTAATTGTAATTATCGATGAATTTGTCATGAATTTTTTGTGCGAAAATTGATTTTGATTTTGATTTTTTTATGTCAGAGTTTATATTATTCCATTTGGTCCATTAAAAACTAAAGAAAATAATAAGAAATTTTTTCTGCATAATTCTATTTCAAAAATTAAGGAATCACGAATATTATATATTATATTTTTCTTTTTAAAAAATAATGATGAAGACGAGTAGAATTTATTGTACATGAATATACTAGTGTTTTTTTCAACAAGGTCACAAAATTTAAGAGTATTTATATTTTTAAATAAAATATTAGTATGGTCATGAATTTTTTTATTACAAATTATTCTCAACATTTTTTGTTGTTGTAACAGGATACAATTTGTATTAGATATATATGTATTGCCCCATATTATATTAGCATAATTAATGTGAGGAAGGAATAAAGATTTATATATCATTGTTAGAGCTTTGAAATTTAATAATCTTGCGACTTTACTAGTTATCCAGATTATTTTATTCAGTTTAGCTCTTAGATATGAAATATGATATTTCCAACTTAGTTTGTTATCAATAATTACACCAAGACATTTTATATGTGTTACCCTTTTTATATTATTTTTATTTATTTGTATATTCATGTTTTCTTTACAATTAAATAGAATGTAATTGGTTTTATCAGTATTCAATGATAACCGGTTATCAATAAACCAGTTATATCATATATATATATATATATATATATATATATATATATATATATATATATATATAAATAATATGAATATAATTTAACTACATTTATATAAATATATATAATAGGTATGTAATAAAATATGTGTAATCAAATTAATTCTCAAAATGTAAAAAAAATATTTGTAAAATTATTATAGAATAAGTATATGTTAATTTAATATTATCACATAATATATATTCATATTATTAAAATTAAATTCATATTAATATATACATTTATTGATATTTTAATATAACTATTATATTATAACTAATTAATTCTCCATTAGGTAAAAGAAAGGATTATACAGCTGTTATCAAGGATCTCAGTATAAGCTAAATATGGAAGATAAATAAATACTATGTCTAAAAAATATATATATATAACAATTAAAAATAAAATAAAATTTTATATAATTTAATCTTACTATGAAATCATATCTTACTATGAAGTCATCTGTTTAATTTAAACTATGATAAATATAGTTACTATATAGTACCATGCATTATGCATGATACATATAAATTAAATTTGTGAATTTAAATAAATTTATAAAAAAAATTACATTTATTTTATTAATTGTATATATGAATATATGATAATCAATATAATTATATCTGAATAAATAACTCATGTATATTTTATTATATTATATATATGAACACAGGATCATTATAAATAATCATTATAATTATATTTTAATAAATAATTCATATTTATGTATATTTTATGTATATATTTATAAAGTATTTATGAAATATTTATAAATCAATTCATTTATATATGTGGCTGTATTTTTTATTACATACAAATAATTGTTTTTTTTTTAATTCACTGTTAATATTGAAAGAATATATTAATTACTAGTTTACATAAAAAATTAATTATTAATTATATAAATTATATGTAGACTAGACTATTTATATTCTAGAATATATTGTAATACTATTTAATAAATTATATATGAAATTACTATTTAATAAATAAAATTATATTTTAATAAATCACTTGTTAATGTATTATTATTTATGAAATATTTCAAAATCAATTAATTATATACTATTCCAGTATATATTAATGTATTAATGTATTAAATAAATACTAGACAAATAGTTAATATATTAATTTATAATTTAAGAACAATTTATAAAGCTATTTTTGTAATCTTATTGTTAAATTAAAAAATTATATATTAATTTAATGTATTATGAAATAACTGTATATAAATAGTTAATATATTAATTTATAACTATATGATAACTATAAAAATAAAATTACTATTAATAAATAATATATGTTATATATATATATATATATATATACATAAATAATTACAAATCATTAATCCTGTGATTAATCATCTGGTAAACAGTGTAAAATATAACATTATTATACTTTTCCATTATAAATATATTTATATAATGTGGGCTAATCTATGTATAATATACAGTTTCACTAAATTCAACATATATGACTAGATTATGAGTAATTTATTATAATTTTGTTAGAATAATAATTATATTTATTATGTATTTTATGTTGTATAATATACAAACCTATCAGTTGCATTTAGATTGATTTGTATAGTTATAATTATAGTTATATGTATTTTTAAATAAAATAATAATAATTAAATATATATAATTAATAATATCTATAGAATATTTTATTATTTATAATTTCACAAATTAATTATATTTTATGAAAATAAATAATTATCTTGTATATTCATGCAGTCCTATATATTACTGAATAATCATATATATATATATATATATATATATATATATATATATATATATATATATATATATTATGATAAAAAGATTTAATATTTAGATAATTCCGATTACTAAATAATCAATTATATATATATATATAGTCAAGTCATGCTTAATCAGACCAACAAGGAACAAAAAAGTTTATGAGACATCTAATTATTCTTTAATCTATTTACATAGAATTAAACTAGAATCTATAAATAATTCCGAGTTAGCGGTAATTTATGTGTTTAATGTTTTAACATTAGGTTATTTAAAATAGGGACATTAATATGTTCATGATATCATATAGGTTATATACAAAACCAATAACCTATTAGATAATATGTATTATATATTTTTTACAAATGTATCTCAAAGACATAATTATTAAACACATGTACATATATAAATATACCTAATGTAATTATAAGTATACCATAAATATATATATATATATATATATATATATATAAAACATACAAATAAGTATATATAAATAAGATATATATATTATTATTTTATATATTATATATATATATATATTTTTATATTATATTATATTTATATATATATAAGATATACATTATAATTGTATCTAATATTTGCACAATCTATATAGTATAATTAATACAATTTATTAATTGTATAATATGCAATGTATATCAGCTTACACCATTCAATGGAACGACCGCAATTTGTATATTATTTAGAGAATATAATTATGCAAATTTTTGATCGTTGATTGGTCGATTCATCGCCCAAAACCCCCTCATGATATCGACCAAAATACCCTCATAGCATATAGTATTGTTATGTTATCTTTATTCAATTATATAATTAATTTTTTTAATTCATTTTTAATTCATTTTATGTAGAATATTGAGTAGTTTAATATTATAAAAAAAATTATCATAAAAACTTTATTAATTGTGTTGTAATTTACCATTAACTCTCCGCTATTTATTACAATAATATAGCAGAAAATGCACTTTTTACATAATCGATAATATTATTCAATATATTTAATTTTTCTTCAATTTTTCTTAAAATATTAGGTAACATTAATATACACAGTTCGTTAATGTAAAATATTTTCATATCTATTACCGTTGTGGTTATATTGCCATCGACCAAAACCCCCGCATCGCCCAAAACCCCCTCACGTCTTATATATATTTCACCTAATATATTTTATAAGAATTGGTATTATTTATGTTATAGAACATTATTAATTTGAATGAATGAATTTGTAAAAAATATTATTAGTTTTAATTAGTTTTATAAAATGTTATATTTTTAAAGATAAATTAGAACTTTGAATAATATGTGATAATATAATATGTTTAACTTAGTTATTTCTCATTTATTATTTTCTAATATAATAATATATTTTATAAGATATATATTTATAAGATATATCTAGTATATACTATGTATATTATTATTATTTATTTGGAGAATTATTCTCAGAATATCGAATATGGCCACCATTTGTTGTGATTAAGAATTATGATGTAACATTTAAATAAATTACGCGTATTGCTATATACTTTACAATTATAATAATAGCTAATTTATATATATTTTATAATATATACTACATTTTATCATTCATATCATTTTATCATGTAAAATAATATGTAAACAGCCGAAACGAGTATTTTAAATCGTAATAAAAAAAATTGATGCCATATTAAATATGATATTTGATACAGACCATTTATTTTATAACAATTGTTATAATAAAAATAATATATTAATATATTATTTTTAATAAATGAATTTGTAAGAATTTTATTATTTAACATTATTTAGTTTTATAAATTGTATATATATTAAGATAAGTATAAATTATAATTTAAATTAATGTATAATAGAACGTAATACATAGTAATTTATTATTTAATGCAAATTATACAAATTAATAATCATTATAATTTATATATATATATGTATTATAATAGAAATATTATATTAATTATATTATAATAATATTTATAATTTATATAATAATAAACTATTATAATATTATTTCTTATTAGATTTTCATACTTGATTGTTGTAATAGATTTTTTGATTTTTATATCGACATTGATTGTACAATTAGATTATCTTACTATACTTGATTGTTAACATAGATATTCTTACTTGACTATCGAATTAAATCGTAGTACTTGATTTTCAAAATAGTTTATCTGATTAGATTGTCGAACACGATTGTGACTCTAGATTTTCATACTTGATTTGATTTATAGTACTCGATTATCGAAATTGATTTTAAAATCAGATTGTCGTATCATACTTGATTTTCAAAATAGTTTATCTGATTAGATTGTCGAACATGAGTGTGACTCTAGATTTTCATACTTGATTTGATTTATAGTACTTGATTGCAAAATTAGATTGTCTTTGTATACCTAATTTTCATACTAGATTAGATTTTCTTACTCTCTTATCGAATTAATCCATTACTTGACTGTCGAATTTGTTTATCGGATTAGATTTTCATACTTGATAGTAAACTAGATTTTCATACTCGATTCAATTTGTCGTACTCGAGTATAGATCGCCAATAGATCTATTGTAAAATTAGATTATCTTAAGATTACTAATTACTAGCTACTAACCTAGGTTACTCTAATGTTATTAGAGTAACTTATGAACCACATAAGTTACTAGTAATATTTATACCACAAAGTAACTTACGAGTAACTTCAGTGCAACATATAGATTAGCTAAAGATTCAGCTAACATATAGATCTTTTAAAAATTGTATTTCTACTAATTCATATAATATATGTTGTCCATTAAAAAAAGTTAAAATTAAATCTGGAGTTTTTGATAAACCATGGCTAACCCCTTCCATCATTAAATGCATAGGTAAAAAGAATAAAATGTATAAAAAATCATTAAATAATCGTTCACTAATAAATGTATATAAAAATTATAAAAATTGCTTAATGAAAATATTAAAATATACAGAGAAAAAATATTATGAAAATAAAATAAAAAATAATAATATTAAAAATACTTATAAAGATACATGAGCATGATATATTTTATATTGATTTTATTATGATAAAATTGGTATCACTGGAAAGCTTATTAAATTATATAATACAATTCATATTATGTTTTTTTTAATTTGTATTTAAACAAAAGATATTAACAAAAATGTGCAAACAAATTATTACATTTTAATAATCAATACAATAATAATATACATTCTAATTAATTTTTTATATTATGAAATTAAAATATCTTATATTAATTATATATAATAATGTGTACCAGTATGATATAATAATATTAATATAGATATAGGTATTTTTGTATATTTTTATCTACCTATAAGTATTTTTAAGTATTTATAAGTATGATATATTATATATCGTTAATTGTATATATATATAATATATAATTAATGAAAATAATTACTATATATATTATATATTTAGTATCTTATAATTTGTATTAAATAGAAACTTATTTATTTATATATTCCTATAAATACATTTCCAAGCAAATAACTAATCCTTATACTTAACATAATAGTATACAGGTGTTTCTCGCGAAATATATCATTATGCCTATAATAATCATTATAATAATATGAAAGTTTAAATTATAAATATACTATTCGATTGATTAGTAATATTACCAATACATTTATATAAAAAAATAAGTGTATATATATAAGTTTGATAGAGTTACTATTACATTATTATAATAAATATATAATTATATATATGATATTACAATAATCATAATATTATAACTTATCGAGAACCAAATTACTTATATATCAAACTACTCGAACATCTAATTTTAAAAATATAACTTCTCGACTACCTACTTTTCAATATTATAACATATCGACAACATAATTTTCAATATTATAAGATCTCGACTACCTAATTTTCAATATTATAAGATCTCGACTACCTAATTTTCAATATTGTAACATATCGACAACATAATTTTCAATATTATAAGATCTCGACTACCTAATTTTCAATATTATAAGATCTCGACTACCTAATTTTCAATATTGTAACATATCGACAACATAATTTTCAATATTATAAGATCTCGACAACATAATTTTCAATATTATAAGATCTTGACAACATAATTTTCAATATTATAAATGCTTGAATTTCAAATTTTTAATATCTGAATATCTCATGAATCAAATGTTGAGAGATTGAATATAAAATGAATTATTTGATATCAATGTATTAGAATTACAATTTGTAAATCATTTAATTGTAAACGAATAATAAGTAATCGAATCGAATACTTATTTGCTATTTATTTACATCTCTAATTCAAAAAGTCTCCTAAGTAGCTTTTGTAAGTAACAATTGTTAGGTTGTACAGGTTTAAATTGCCTCAGGGTATAAGTGTCCATCTAATATATTATTTATCATAAATTAATTTATAAATAGATGGCGAAATTAGCCATATATGTCATCCTAAATTTCACTTAGTAAAATATATTGAAATGCCCTATAATAATTTTTTGTTGGTAGTTGCCCTGAAACCTAGAATGAACACTGATATATATATATATATATATATATATATATATATATATATATATATATATATATATATATGTATATAAGTAGGTAAATTAATTCTAAAGATTTACAATATAATTATTGTTTACTTTATAATTAATTTACTCAGAATAATTATGTGTTACTAATGTCATTCATTCAAACAATATTAGGTCATTACATAATATTTTAAGTGCATTGCAATTTTCAGATTAATTTGTAATGCTATTATACTGATAGTATGTTATTATTATTATAATAAACATAATAGCAGAATAATAGCATCAATAATTAGAATAGCAGCATAATACACTTTTAATGGTAACATAATAGCAGCATAATAGTATTACAAATTAATAGCAGCATAATATAATAATAATAATAATAATAATAATAATATTTTTATTTATTTAAATCACAAATATATATATTGAATACAATACAAATAGAGGATACAAATGGACCCCTCAAGAAGTCATAGACTTATACATATTATAAATAACTGTGAGGGATGTGCCCAGGACAATACATTATAAATAGTAACATTTTTTTTAACCAGCTAAAAATAATAGCCTCATAATAACCGTATACTAGCATAAATAATGTAATTAAATGTGTACATTGTGTTATTATGCTGCTATTATGTTGCAATTAAAAGTATAGCTTATTAAAAATATAGTCGGGGGTCTATGGCTCAGTGGGACAAACAAACCAGAGGACCCGGATTCGACAGCATGGTGTTATTCTGTAGTACACCTTCAGGCAGTTCTTGTTTTTCTCTTATGTTTATCATGAACTTAATAAATATTAAATCAATCAAATAATAAGAGAAAAACAAGAACTGCCTGGAGTCGAACCAGAGACCTCTGGCTTACTGGGTTTTGGTTGTCACACTGAGCCATAGACCCCAGACTATAGACTAAATATATTTAAGCATAATATGCATGAAATAGATTTATCATAATATATTTAATATTAATTAATTAATAATACGTGTCGAGTTAAAAAATGATATAGTTTAATTCATAATATGTGTTTAAAAGTGCTATTTTTGCATATTTTTCAGAATCGAAATAAATAAACAATTATTATCGTGACGTCATAGTTGGACAGTTTATGATTATTGACAGATAAATAATTTTAAAAATAAATAATAATTCAAATTAAAATACTTTAATACATAATTATGGATATATTTTTAACTTTTGGAATATATTATTATGTAGATATATTACTAAACATTAGTATTATAAGTTAACAATTCAAATCTATCATTAAAATAATAAACGATCTGTTATTTACCGATAATATAACATTGGTGGAAATTTAAATAAACCAGCGGTATTGAAAATTAATCGTCCGTTATAGAACATAACTGGTTAGTCAAAGACTTATCAGCATCATATAATGTTTGTACTTATTATATTTATTAATTACATAACATGATACTTATAATAAATTAGATCGATGATTAGTATAATGATTTTAATAATATTAATAAAATTATATTTAAATATTTTTATTAATATTATAATAATATTATAATAATTATTATTATTATTATTATTAGACTAAGCATCGATATACTTTATAATCTATCATCTAGTATAATATTAATATAACTTATTATTATAATTTTATATTTTAATTATAAATTATAGTATAGGACTTATAAGTTTAATATATCTGAGTGTTTAATAACATATTGAATAGTATTCAATGCAATGCATTATCATAATGATATATATATATATACACAGAGCTGGGCAGTATCGCCGATACAGTATCTATTAAGGCAACAAATCAGTATCGTAGATACATTTGTATTTGTATTTGTATCTATTATAAAAATTAAAAAAGTATTTGTAATCGTATCTATTACTCATAAATAGTATCTACTAAGACAATTATTAAGCAGATACATTTTATAAAATAATATATTCTTTGGTCATTATATTTATTTTATATCAATATTTTATAATATCATTTTATAAATTAATTTTAATATATATATACATTATATATATATTTTTTAATAAAATATCTTTTGTAAATATTGAAATTAATTCATTGTTAAAAATTATGACATATCAATTATAGTGATTTTTTCTCAAAAACCATTATTTACATTTATTGAAATTATATACATTTATTGAAAACAAAGACATTATTTTGATAATATAATTTATATAATAATTGATTTATAATTCAAAATTATATATTAGATAGAAAGATAAAATCATTTTAATAAATATGATAATTCTAAATAATAATAATTAATAATATATTAATAATTTATTTTTTGTATATTTGATAATTTACTATATTCATGTTTAACATTCGAAAGTAAAGGTCGCTGATTATTTGTAGTTGAAAAATTGTATATTGTAATAATGTATATTTCTCTATAGTCTGTAATGGCTCATAGTATAATTTCAGATGAAATAAACGCTGGTACACTAAAATATTCATCGTGGGCATCATTAAATGTCAATAAATATCAACAAATGTATTCTATATCATCTATTGAAGAACACGTTATAAGGTGTAAATATTTAATATGTCATTTTAAAGGAGGTATCCCACTAGCAGTATTTCCGGAAATAATGTCCTGAAATATTTGTAGAAAGTTATTTTCTAGCAAGTTAACTACAATTTTAGTGGGTTACCCTCTTACTAAAATATCCAAACTTAGATTACTGCTCTTCTTTCAAATTAGAGAACTATCTTGTAATGTTGAAGAAGTATGTACACTCAGGTAATCAACCGTTCAAGCAAATTGTAAACAGAATACACGAAAGAAAAAATTTTCCCGCTTATCCTAAAGTATTTAATAAAGAAGTTGCTATCGGGAATATTTATATTATTTCGGAAACAAGTGCCTGTAGAGTATTGATTTCATCAAATATAACTGTATGCAAGACGTATACTATTAAATCATTGTACTCGTATCCTTGTAATTCTGATACTATTGGAATTTATTCGGCTCGAACTTCAATTACAAAATCAATGAATCTCTCATTATTATTAAAACGTGTGATTCTCATTGATAAATAGGTAATTCCTACTAATGAAAACAGTAAGGTAATTAAACTTTAGAATTTAAAATAGTGTAGGTGTGATTGATGTAGGCGAAAGTGATGTGATAGGAATAATATTATGTAGTTGTAGATAATGAATATGATTACAATATACCTACTATATTAGGTATGTTTAAAACTTAATTTCTGATAGTTATTTTATTGTATTTAATTATATATAATATATATAATATATAATATATATTATATATATATATATATATATGATATATGATCTGACTAGTAAATTCTATTTATAAAATACATGTACATATATTAATATAGTTATTTAATATAATCATATAGGAAACCACGATTAGTAGTATGGGGTTTCATTCCTGGTTATATTATTTAACTAGATATATATATGCTATAACTATACATTATTATGGATTGTCACCAATGCAATAATGTTTGCGTATCTGATTATATTACATGCATTAAGTGTAATGCAAATCTACATATTAAATATATGCATTCTGTTGGTATTATTAAAAAATCATGGTGTAATGGCAATAAACCACCAGACTATGCAGTATCATTACTTAATTCTGGTAATATTCTTTATGTATATGATTCATGTAAACCTAATTTTTCTATAAATAATGTCACACCTCCATCACAAATGACCCCAATCACTCTTTCAAGTATTTCTTCAAAATTAGATGAAATTAAGGAAATATTTAATAATAGTTAATAATAACCAACATATACTAATACTAATATAAATAATAAATTATTCGCTGATGCTTTGACCTATTGAGCGAAAGCTTACGAATATTATTACGAATACAATTAATAAAACAGATAATAACAATATGATAAATATCCTCAATTAGATAATAAACTTTCTTGTACTATTGTACAAATATAGATGTAAAAAATTGTAATAATGAATATATCAAATCTTTATTCGTATTACTTGATATAAATTTAACTTCAATTACAAATGTATTTTTCCGTAATAATAATGCTTATATATATTTCACTAATTCTTTCTCAAAATTAGAATTTTTAAATTGTGCAAGATTATCGAGATCAAAATTAGTAGATACTGCATATAAATATATTTGTATTCGTGATTATCTGGATAAGTTAGCTGTAAAAAGAGGGCACGTATATTATCATTCAATTACATCTGATTTAATATCTGGTTATAAATGTGTCATCAATAATAATATTAGAGATTATGAACTACGTCCATTGGTATGGATAATATAATCTATAAATGGTGCTGATAAAATTGATTGGAAATATAATCCATTCAAACCTTCTGATGATCAATTGAAAGAATGGAATTCTTCATTTGATAAATTTATTGCATTGAAGAATTCAAATGATTCCAATATTAAAAATAAATGACCTTATGTCAGAGATACGAATAAAGTTTGTATTATTTTAATGAATATCAGATCAATAAGAGCGAATATCACTTTGATTAATTCTTTTTTAATTGATAATCAATTTCCTGATATAATATGTTTCACTTAAAATTGGTTAAATGAATTAGATTCTGCTGTAATCAGTGATATAACGGGAGATCAATATTCTTTTCTTCACATCCCTAGATGTTTTGATAATATGGGTGGTGGTGTTGGTATTTTATTTAAATTTTTTTATAAATATTCTAATTTTAAGAGGATTAATTTAGATTATAGCGAAGGTTTATCTATTGACTTTTATTTACATAATCTATTAAGTTCTCGTTATTTTTAATTTATCGATCACCTAGATTTTCTACGGATGATATAAATATATTTCTAAATGAATTTTCTGATATAATAACAAGTAGGAGAGTACTAAGAGTAATGATTATATCCTTATTGGTGATATGAATTTCCATTATGATACTGATATTCATCCACATAGTTTATTCATTAATTTGATTGATTCTTTTTCACTTATTCAACATATAACATTCCCAACACACTATATTGGTCATATACTTTACTTAGTAGTCACTCCAATATCTAATATTTTATCTAAACCTCCTATATATTTACCTCCAATAACGGATCATAATGTTATTTCACTTGAAATAGATATTCCTTCCAAACATACTGTTAAAACAAGAACTGTATATGGATATTAAATCTATTGATTTTGAATTATTTTCAGATAATATTAAAACAAATTTTTAGAATATAATACCTAATATTAATTCATTAAATACGTGTTTAAAATTAAACCTTGACATCTTTGCTCCTACTAAGATTAATTATTTTACAGTTAGAACTAATAAATCATGGTTTAATAGTTCTACATCAGAAGCAAAAAGGTTAACTAGAAAATTTGAAAGAATTTATTTAAAAAATCTTTCTATCACTAATTACAAACAATTAGCTATAGCAAGGAATGCATATAGAATGAAACTGTCATTAGATAAAAGAAATTATTATAAACATAATATATTCTCTTATGGTAATAATTCGAAGACATTTTACTATATTACTAGAAAACTCCTAGGCAATGCATCACATTTAAATTATCCTCCTTTTTCTAATGAAAAGTTATTTTCTTTATTTATTGAGCATTTATGATTCTAAAGTTATTAATATTTGTAATAAAATAAATAATATTGTTTTAAATGAGGATAGGTGCCTATTATTACTCCTTCAATATCAGTTCCTATAGTCTATACTTCATTTGATACATTTCTCCCTCCTTCAATTGTTGATATATATAATTATATAATTACATCTACTTCATCGTCCTTTTTTGATCCTATCCCCTTTTCTGTTCTTAAAAAATTAGCTAATACTATTACTCCTATCTTCTCTAAAATTATAATTGATTTATTAAATAACTGTGAAATTCCGAAATTCTAAAAATAATCTTTGATATGTCCCATCATAAAAAGACCATGTTTAAATTCTAATGATTTTGGTAATTTTAGACCTATATCCATGCTTCCTATTATAGGTAAACTGTTTGAAAAAAATATATCTAAGCAACTCATTAATTATATTAATGACAACAATCTTGTTGATGTATATCAAAGTGCATACAAGAAGGGTCATAATACTGAAACTTCTCTACCATGAATGACATTTATTTCTCTTTAGATAAACATAGCCGTATTCAATTATTACAACTTTACCTTTCTTCTGCGTTTGATAGTATATCTCATGATATACTTATCAATAGGCTATCACAAATTGGAATTACTGGCGATGCTTTAAAAATATTAATTCAACTTATCAAAGATATAACCTATTCTGTTAAGATTCATGATTGTATTTCATGTGAGAATATTTCATTATACGGGGTTCCACAGGGATCCACATTAGGTCCTCTACTTTTTACTATTTATATTTCTCCTTTGAAATATATAATAGAAAAAACACCAAATGTGAAATATCATATATATGCGGATGACATTCAAATTTACGCTGAATCTTGTCATCACGATAAATTAATGTTATGTGCAAATAATATTCGTAAATGGTTCTTAAATAATAATTTACTTATAAATAGTAGTAAAACTATGCTTATAATATTTCTCTTTCTAATTTTGTTTTTCCTGATATTATATTTGATGATCTTTTAATTGCACCTTCATCTAAAATTAAATTCATTGGAATAATTGTTTCATGTAATTTATCGCAGTAAGATCATATATCATATATATGTAAATCAGCTAATTATCATTTACATAATATAAATATCAATCGTAAATATTTATCAATAAATTCAACTATTCGACTTATTGAAAGTTTGGTTCTATCGAGATTAGATTATGGGAATATTATCTTAATTGGAGCCCCAATATATATATTATAAACAATTAAACGAGTTATTCGTAGATGTATACAAATTATTTTTAAGATCCCATATTCTAGTAGATTTTCGACTAGTTATTATTTACATAAATTAAGATGGCTAGGGGTATCTTCAAGGATTAATTATAGATTTTTATGTTTAATTAAAAAAGTAATTATTTCTGGAGTACCTTCCTATTTATCAACACTATTATAAGAGAAAAGAACTGGATACTCGAGGCACTATTCCATGCAACTTGAAGAGGCTCGATGTCGATTACAAAGCACTAAGAGGTCCTTTAAGATTTCTGCTGCCTCGGTATGGAACAAGCTACCTCTGTCGATACACAGTGCTCCATCTATCTCATTATTCCGCAAAAGACTGAAAAAACATCTTTTATTATAATTGGTTATTAATTTTTTGTTAACATTAATTGACTACACTTTATAGAATTGTTGTTAATATTATTCAAGTGTATAAATAAACTTTATTATTATTATGTTTTGTAATTGATTTTTTGGTAGAAAGGCACCAGCTCACAAATTACAATGTTTTCCATGAAATCCTCTAATAGTGAATCAACTATAACTTTCCTATATTCTGCAAACAATTCACGAGCCAAAGGATATCCAAATGATTTCCTACAGATCTAATCCTATAAAAAAGTTTACACTGTATTAAAGTTTTGTTTGAAGCTCTTAAATTTCAGTGAAAGTTATTATTGAGTTGCACGCATCGGATGTACCTTGGTATCGGTATCCCCAGCTAACAGTAATAGCTTCATAATAGCATAAATAATAGCCTCGCATATTTACATTCTGCTATTATTCTGCCATTATGTTGCCGGTAAAAGTCTATTACGATAATATTAATTTGTAATGCTATTATGCTTCTATTATGAGGCTATTACTGTTATCCGGTTTGTGCATGACACTTTCTAACACACCATGATCTGCTCGGGTATCATTTTCAGAATCATCATCTATATTATAGATTTTATGGGAAGAAACTATGTACAAACTATATACATTTTGTTTGTGGTGCCACTAGGGGGCTGGAACGATTTTGTATGTAGGGTAACCAATCAATCAAAATAAATTTTGTGGTAAAAGTGGGGACCAATACATATGAGGTCCCACTAGATTTTAATGTGGGGGGGCATATCCACCCGCCCCCCTTTTGCAGCGCCCCTAGTAGTGGGATGTCCCTTTAGAAAGAGGAGTACTTGAGATTAGATAAATAGAAGGATGAATTCGGTTTATATAGCATTATTGGGTTAGTTTTGTTTTTAATATTGAGAGAGAATGAATTAGGTTAGAACCAATCATGAAGTTCTTTAATGCATTTAGAGATGTAATATTCTATAGATATATGCTCATAAGATGAAGGATATAATTATAAATCATATAGTTGATAAGTTTGGAGGAAACTACATTTTCAGTTATTTCGGAAATGATGGATAGTTGTGTAATAGGACAATAACTAAATAGTTTAGATTTGTTAAGAAATGCATATTTAAGTATAGGAGATATAGGAGATATATTTAGATATAGTCAAATGTCATGGATGAGGAAACAATTTAGGTAGGAATGAGAAAATAATAAATACCAAAAGTGATGTAGGATATAGTTATGTTATTGCGAAATAATATATATATATATAAATAAATATATATATATATATATATACATATATAATATATATATTATATATATATATATATATATATATATATATATATATATATATATATATATATATATATACATATAAATATATATATAGGAATACTATCAAGAAGTGATGCTATTTAATATTGTGACGAAGTAAAACAAGGCAGACTATAGTGGTGATTGTAATGATGATACAGGTATACCGTATCATCACCCCTATAGGGTCGAAAAGGAATTAAGGGAAAGATGGGTAATGTGGCCATGAGGGTAATGTGGCCACTTGGCGTATCTCATAAATTATAAGTCCAATCAAAAAAAATTTATATATGAAAAATGCGCATTGGTAAGCATTGTTCAAATAAGTAAAAATAATTTGTATATCAATTAATAAAAAAATCGATTTACTTTTTTTTTAAATTGAAATAAAAGTTTAGAAACACATATATTAAATTACTAATATATAATATAAATTGAAAATTTAAGTTGCATATTAAAGAACTATTTAATTACAACAAAGTGTGTAATCCATTTATTTTAGTTAATAATATTCATTATTATATAGTGTATATAGCACGATACCTAGAAGCGGGTAATGTGGCCACTTTTTAGCGGGTAATGGGCAACTTCACAATAATTTAAGCCAATCATATGATCTAAAATCAATATTTTTATATATTGATAAATTGCGTGCGTCATTATATGAAAATGTTGATTGAATTAACATCTACTATATCCTAACCATACAAATATATGTACATGCATATTATAATCAAAGTATACACTTTTAAATTTAATATAATATATTTAAGTATCTATTAACACAATTATAAAGAACAATATATATATATATATATATATATATATATATATATATATATATACATTATTTATTACATATATATTATATATTTAATATTTAATATATATATATATATATATATATATATAGTCGTAATATAACCAGTTGGTGGACAATGCAAAATATAATCATTTGGTAACCATTTTTTATAAGATAGCCATGAAGGTGAAAATTTACATACTAATTAATTATGATATACTCTTTGAATATATCTAATTATTTTTTCAAAATAATGAATAATAAAATATATATAAAAATATTGTCTACCAAATAAAAATTATGTATAAGCTAACTCTTTTGTTGACAATATTAAGGTATGCATAAAATAATTATTTTGTGGACAATCTGAATTTTAAAGGTTTCGCTCCAACTTTATTATTTTCTGATATATATGTTCTATAATTAATGACAAATGTCATGACCTTTTTATATTTATACATATTAAATTAAATTCGTATATTCAATATAATATTGGATAATTTAAACTATTTTACCTTTTCTATCAATCACGAACATATTATATATGGTTAGTTATATTTAAAAATAACTATATATTATTTATATCATATAATATCTTCATTATATAAAATAAATATGTCTTTTATTTTTATATTATGTTTATATAAGAATTTTTCGGATAATTTAAAAAGCACATGTCACATTTTAATAATTATATTATAATTATTATTATTAAATAATATGTAAGCATAATTATAATATATATTAGATAAATTACTTAGATATAAAAACGGGCTCTATTATAGAATCTATACGAACTAATGTAAATTTTATTTCAAAATAAAAATATGAAATTTTAATTATGAAAATGTATCATATAGTTGGTATTATGATAGCATAAGTTAACTTTAATTATCAAGTATCAATAGATTATTATATTCTTGTGTTTATTTATTAAAATATACATTTTAACATGCATTTTATATTAAAATGAAACTATTGAAATAAGTATAATTATTGATCAATATTATTAATTGAATATATGGATTATGGTCAAAAGCTTCGCGTATTAAATTAGTGGTTCTACAATAGCTTATGATTGGTCATTATAATTAGCGTATGTTTATTTATAGACTATCATACATGCAACGGCTTATAATTACCATATATTTATATATGTGTGTTTTATAAGCTCACTCGGGATGTAATCATTTACAGTAATGCAGCTAAAAAAACCTAAACAATATTAAAATTAACCCAACCAAATCAAACCAAACAAGTGAAAATAACTAAAACTATAAATATTAATGTTTCAACAAACAATCATACGCTATTGTAAATTCAGTAATTCGAATAAACAATTTTGCGGGCGTTCAAATCGCGCATCAATCGCGAAGCTTTTGTTGATATAATTAAGAGTTCAATTTGGGCGGTCTTACTAATATATAAGAGCCGCCCAATTAATAAATATATGTCACTAAAGTAAATATGTTACGCTTGATTTCACACGCTAAAATATTCCATACGAGTAACATACATAAACTGCTTTTGTGTATTATATCATATTAAACAAATCCACAAATATATCTTATAATTATATGTATAATAATATAATCCATATATATATATATATCTATAGTTATCCGTTATAGTAATTGTACAATTAAATATTTGTTAATAAATTTGATTTTTTATTATATTTTAATTTATTTAACTATTAGAAATCATTCGATTATTATTCGAATATGTTACGTACACATGAGATCGATATAGTTTTAGAATGTCTGTTTAATTTCAAGTAGAACCAATATATTATATATGTATAATATAATCCATCAATATGTTATCCATTATAGTACCTTATAATTTCTAATAGTACAAATTGAAATTTAATAAAAAATAAAATATTTAATTGTACAGTTGGTACCTGGTCAAAAGCTTCGCGATTGATGCGCAATTTGAATGCCCGCAAAATTGTTTATTCGAATTAGTGAATTTACAATAGCGTATGAATCATACGCCGTATGATTGTTTGTACAAACATTAATATTTTTAGTTTTAGTTATTTTCACTTGTTTGGTTTCGTTTTGTTGGGTTTATTTTTAATATTGCTAGGTTTTTTTAGCTGCATTACATCCCGAGTGAGCCTATAAAACACACACACATGTTAATGATAAGCCGTTGCATGTATGATAGTCTATAAATAGACATACGGTAATTATAATGGCCAATCATAAGCTATTGTAAATTCACTAATTCACATAAACAATTTTGCGGGCATTCAAATTGCTCATCAATCGCGAAGCTTTTGACCATAATCCGTACAGTTACTATTAATATTATTATACATGTATAATATATATGTATATAATTATAATATATATTTGTGTTAATATGATAATACACATAAACAACGTATGTATGTTACTCATATGGAATATTTTAGCGTGTGAAAGCGTAACATATATTTACATCGATGGGCGGCTCTTAAATATATCGGTGGTCTGCTTCTCCTGTATCCATATATATTATATGATTATTATAATACCATATCATATTAAATATTGTTAACAATATAATAGTTATACATTATGAAAAATATACAATCAGCATTAGTTAATATAGAAATAAAAGTAATTTAATAAATATAGTTTTAAATAAAATTGCCGTTTGTCCGTTCTAACCAAACAGGGTAGTTTATTTGTAATCTTCGGCGAAAACCATTTTAACATACTTATGTATATTTATAATATGATATTATAATTCATATATTTATTAATATTATAGTAATAAATTATTAATATTTTAAAGTATTAAATAATACTATAATTACTTAATATACTATATTTATTGCTTATAGAAAACTGAAAATTCCAATTATGAAATAACTGCTATACTAATACCGTACACAAAAATATTAATACTACTACTTTAATCCCATGAATACTTTTTTAATATTCTAATCTAAATATTCAAATTGTTTACATCACTACATAATATATATGATGTTAAACACTATTATATAATACATATATATGTAATATTTAAATAATAATTCACTGATAATGCATATTGTATAATTATTTTACATTTGTACGGTATTATCAAAGATTTTCCGAAGGAAAGATATAACACTTACGCGAAATCCTGTAATTCGAATTTGTATACAAAATACCCCAGTGCCACCTAGGAACTATGTGTTGTTTATAATGTAAATTCGTATTTAACTATACACTTTTAAAATGTTAAATAATATGCTTTAAATTAATATTTATATGATGAAAACTAAGTGTTCATTACTAATATATAACAAACAAATATGATATGTATGTTTTAAATACTATAAGTATATATTTAGTGAGTAAAAGCTAATTTATATTGCATGTAATTTAATAGAGCAATGAAAACATTGTTGTATGCAAACAGAGCCGAACCTAAATCTATTTCAGTGATTTCGATACTACTGCTAGCAGCGGTTGGGGATATTACTAAATTACGTTGCATGCATAGGGAGTATTATATCTTTGCTTCGCAAAATCTTTGGTATTATTATCTCGCAGTTTATATTAATACTGTATTGGTATTTAGTAGTTTATAATTCCACATTTACAATTACATATGTATTCTTTATCATTTGTAAATTTCTTCTTAATTATATCTGTTAATTTCACTGTTTAGAGTAGTATAACGCTAAAATTAAAACTTATAAATATCGTAATATATATATTTAATCTATAATATAATATATAATTAACTTTATGATAATAATCTTTTAGAATCAAGTGCAAAACAGAACAGGAGTTATCGAATGGTTTTTATTTAATTATATAATCAATGATATGTGTAATATAATAAAAAATAATTAGTTAAATAATAGAATACCAATAATATCGTGTTAAGTAATTTTGTGGCGAATGATCTCGTGTGAAATGATAATATATATAAATAATTATTTATAAATAGTAGAATTTAAACTACACACGAAATCACCAATCCGTATAATATCATTCCCCATGAAATCACTTCGCACGAGAACACTGGTTACCAAATAATAATATATAATTAATAAACTAATTGTATATAATTATTTAACATCCAATATTCAAATTTTAGATAATAAAATTTTTCATATTAATATCAAAGATTTTTCTAATGAAAGATAGAACACTCAATCGTGTAATTAAATTTTGTATACAAAAACCAACATCACCACATATATAGGTCATTTTTTGGAACTATGTGTTGTTTATAATATAAATTTGTATCAAACTATGCACTTTTAAAATGAAAAATAATATGCTTTTAATTATTATTTTATTAAGTGTTTATTGCTAATATATAGAACTAGGATATGTTGGTTTTAAATCCTATAAATATCTATGTGGCAAGTAAAAGCTAATTTATATTGCAAGTCATTTAATAAGAGTAATGAAAACATTGTAGTATGCAAATTGCGGCAAATCTAAATCGATTTCGATACTGCTGCTAGAAGCGGGATGTATGAATACTAATCATGTTGCGTAGGTAGCGAGTGTTATATCTTTGATTCGCCAAATCTTTGTTAATATCTTTTAAATTATATTATATTTTAGACATGTCAATAATATTTATTTATTAACATTTTGTAATTGAAAATAATAATATTTTAATTAATAATTATTTACATGGTATTTATTTTATTGGTATTGGTGTATTTTTGTATTATTATAAATTTATTAATTTATTTTCAATAATTTAATATTACTTTATTTATTTTGTAATCAGTAGTATCCAATACATATTTTTATGTACAAACATGTACATACAAATATTAAATATGTTTAATAATATGGAATATAATATATAAGATAAAAATATATAATTAATTGCAGGTGATGAATAATTACATTTAAGAAAAGTCTTTTTGGAGTCAAAACAAAAGTGATGTTGGAATATAATACAAATTTGATTGCTGCCGGTATTCAAGGCATACTAATTGAACATGTAGGATAGCAAACTTATGCAATGGTTTGTATTTTAAATTATATAAATTACCTATTTAATCAATTAAATTAATACAGAATGTTGTAAATTTATTTTAAGAATTTTTATAATCAAATTAAAGAGAAATTACTCTAAAGCTATGCCAGTTAAATCACTAAAGATCATGAAGATCCAGAATTCAATAATATTATAACTAAAATCCATGATGGTCAAGACATTATTAAAAAAGATCCTTTATTTAAACATGTTAGTAATTCATTATTAGTATTTATATAAAATAAAAGTTTATTTATATATTTGTTTTAAATATATGTATATTCATTATTTGTTATTAAAATATCATATTCAATTATATATCTAATCAAATGTATTATTCTATTTATTATTCTGTATTATTTCTTTATTAATTTTATTTAATATATATTCATTATTTTTTATTATAATAATATATAATCTTTATAGAATTGATTTAGGAAATTTATTATTAAAGCTTGATTTATCAAATAATATATTTTGATATATAAAAGTAATGATCAGGATTCTATTCTAGAAATCGACTATATGATAAAGTTTGTAACATTTATATATTATCGATTTCAAAATATCAAATTAATGATTAATATTTATAAAATTTTGCTTTGATTAAAAATTGTTCAATTTATTTAATATCTATTAAAAAATTCAAATTTATATACATATGATATTCAAATCGCCATATGACATATTCCATGTAACCTGTAACATTTAATTGTTGATATCCTATCTCATTTCTACACCCACTATTACCTACCTCACTTAATCTCCGTTCACAATCTATAAGCCTCCATTCCAGTAATTGCATGTATTTGTATTTGATTTTCGTATTTGATAAAAACTATATATATGAATTTAATTTATATTTTATGTATAAGTGTTATAAATTATAACTTATTATATCCCAAGCAACCAGTATATTGTTTACAGTTTTTTATCATATCGATTTTCTTTAGATATCAAATAAATTTTAATTAATAGATTTCAATTAATTATTATGCAATCTGGTATAGAGATAGGGATTATTATTTTATGATTTAATATTTAATGTGTTAATATTTGTATTTATATTTGATTCTTTAAGAAAAATGTGTATAATATATTAATTTAATTAACTCACTCTTCGGCTTTCCCAATCCACTCCTCGCTATCTACATTATACTTCTTCAATTTTATCCATGATAAATCTTGCTCCTACAGGATTTTATATACCTATTATTTTAATTATTTAAACAACTAATCTTCCCTTACCGTATACACCCACCTATCTACATTTCTTTAATTAACCTATAAATCTGATATATTCAATATATATCAATCACTAACCATGTAATATCTTTATATATATATACCAAAGATTTTCCAAAGGAAAGATATAACACTTACGCGAAATCGTGTTATTCGAATTTGTATACAAAATACCCCAGTGCCACTTATAGCGGGTTACTTTTAGGAACTATGTGTTGTTTATACAATTTTAAAATGTTAAATAATATGCTTTAAATTAATATTTATATGATGAAAACTAAGTGTTCATTACTAACATATAACAAACAAATATGATATGTATGTTTTAAATTCTATAAGTATATATTTAGTAAGTAAAAGCTAATTTATATTGCATGTAATTTAATAGAACAATGAAAACATTGTTGTATGCAAATAGAGCCGAACATAAATCTATTTCAGTGATTTCGATACTACTGCTAGCAGCGGCAGGGGATATTACTAAATTACGTTGCATGCATAGGGAGTGTTATATCTTTGCTTCGCAAAATTTTTGTATATACTCTATATTTTATTTTATTTACTTACAATTTCTACTACATACTTTATATATCTATTTAAAGTCTACAATTTCTATTACGTAATCCAATTTCATGTATTTTATTTTTAATATCAGTAAATTATAATAAATATAATTAATTTCATATTCAATGGATTATTTTTTATATTTATTTTTTAAATAACTTTTGCTCAAATACTTTAGTGAATATATTATATGAATTCAATTGAATTTAATTTATTTATTTGCTACAGTTATTGACTACACCGGCTACGTTATTGACTTTGAAATTATGTGGAGATTATTGTGTTTACAAGAAAGCAAAATATGAAGGTTCATATATTATATATATATATATATTAAATCTGGGTATATAAATTTATAATATATAAAAATAATTATACAGGATTAAAATAAAGATTTTTTTATTGAACAAGTATAGCCCCATATAGCCCCATATGTAAAAAAAGTTGAAAAGTTTTCATAATATGATTTAGTCTCGATGTTCAAAGGTATAAAAGTTGAATTAATTTGTATTATATTTTATTAATTATATTTTAATATTCTAGAACAATTTGCTGTAACAATGGCAGTATGAACATTTAACTTTGGAATGCAGGCCTATTTAGCTGCATTTGATGGGTTGATAGGATATTCATTATAATCGGTTGCAGAATATGCAGTACAACAAGACAGATTACGATGCTTGGATGCTACAAAGGTGAAGAAGAAGATGAAACATCAAGAAAATTCATATGCTGCAGGATGTGCAAACATATAATTAAAATAAATTGTATATGTATAATTATATTTTTAATATCATTTATAAATATAATATATACATTAGTAACTATATATAGTGTAAAAATTAATTTTTAAAAAACTTTAAACTTGATTTAGTCAGAATAATTATTTTGTATATCTCATTAACTACATATTGAATATTTTTTCTTTAAATTTCACAATAATAATAAATGAACAGTATAAATTATTATTTCTATATATATGAAGTAAATTAGTGATACATTTTTATTTTATTTGTTAATCATTATTTAAAATAAATATTTATAATAAGATTGTTAAATAATTATTACAAAAACTTTAATATTATAAGTGGATACATTTTGAAAAGATGTTATTTTACATGTAACTAATGAATAGTACCTTTAAACACATATCAATAAACATTTTCTATATAGTATTACTTATTGAAATATATAAGTTTATTAATTTAAATAAAATATATACATGTTGAAAATGAGAAAAATATGTATATTCCACAAATATTTAAAAGTAGCATTGTATAAAATATGGTCTTGTACAGTGTTACGAAATATTATTAAAAAATAAATTGAATCTGTATGCAGATTTAGTGAGAATTTAATACAAAATAAATAATTAATTGATCATCAAAACATTGTTAACCTGAAATGAAAATGGTTTTATATTAGTTTATTACACATAAAGTAAGAACACAGTTGTTTTCGAAACAAGATATATATAATATTAATTAATTAATAAATAATTATAATTGAAGAAAATCAGATTCACTTTATAAGTACGAATTGTGAAGATTTATGGAAATATAATTAATTAAAAGAATTGATAGAATAGCTTCCATTATGGTACATCTGCACCTACATATATAAAATATTAATAGTTAATAGAATTTTATTTGTTTTATATATATGATATGTATGCTAAGTATATAATGAATATGCTTTACAATAATTTCTAGTAAATAGTAAAATTATTATTATTATTTATATTAAAAAATATACCTCCTGAGGGCATCGTAACCAGACCTTCTGTGTTGCATACAACAATCTAACCACTATACTACCAAACCAGTTTTATTAATTATATATAATTACTTATAGTAGTATTAGATTTGATTTAATTATAAATAGAATTAGAATATAATTATATTTCACAAATTTAATAAAGTATTGATAAATTATAGAATTATTCTAAGAATACAAAATAATAGTATGATTATTATTATATATATAGTATTATACTAAGTATATAATATGATAGTTATTAATTATATAATATAAATCGAAAATTATGATGAATAATAACAACTTATTTGAATTTTTTTAAATGCTCAAAATAACCCTACAAAAATATTTTGAAAGGCTTTTCAAAATAAGCTATGTTGAAAGTTGGCACATATTAACTGGTCCAGGGGCTGGTTGCTCTGAGATTGGCCAGAGACAATCCCAACAAGGACAAACCTTATTTATAGATATTATTGGGTTACTCTGGGATTTTGTAAACATATCTTATCATATCTTATGTTTAAAAATATTCAAAATATAATTATGTACCTAAGTTAAATATTACTTAATTATAATTCGATTATTAAAGGATGTACATAAGAATTCTATATAGTTTCGGAAAGCCCATTTAATTTCAAGTATAATCAATAGATAATTAAATGTCTATTATCATAATAGCAGCATAATAATTATGCTTATATTAATTTGTCATGCTCTTATAAGTCTATTAAGCAATTAATAGCAGCATAATAATTGCATAATAGACTTTTAATAGCACCATAATTATTATAATAGCATGACAAATTATCATAATAGCAGCATAATAATTATGCTTATATTAATTTGTCATGCTCTTATAAGTCTATTATGCAATTAATAGCAGCATAATAATTGCATAATAGACTTTTAATAGCACCATCATTATTATAATAGCATGACAAATGAATAGCAGCATAATATAATATTATTAAATATTTAATATTATATTATTTAATAAATATACATTTACAACACAATGTAAACATTCGAGGCTATTATATATATGCTATTATGATAATAATTATCACATAATTAAATTATTATGAGGCTATAATTGTTACCTGGGTTAATTAATTATACTATCATATAGTTTATAATATAAGTACAATTATATAATCAATTCAATATCGAAATAATATTTGTTGAATATTTTATATAATTATAATAGTTTTAAACTAAGTTTATATAATTATAATAATTATAATAAGTATTACTTAGTAATTTACTAAGTAATACTATTACTAAGTAATACTATTACTTAAAGTAAATATTAATAATTAATACAATTTATGTTATTCAGTTGCATACTATTAATTATAATATTACAATTATACAGGATATCTATATAGTTTCTAGATATAATAAATACTATTTGTATGATATGATAACAAAATAAGTACAATTTTATATGAAAAATAATTCTATTCTAATTATATTTATAATTAAACCAAAACTAATACTACTATTAGTAATTATACATAATTAATAAAATCCGATAGGTAGTATAGTGGTTAGATTGCTGTATGCAATGCAGAAGGTCTGGCTACGATGCCCTCAGGTGGTATATTTTTTATTTTATAATATATATTTTTTTAATATAAATAATAATACTATTTAACCTATTTACTATTTACCCTATTTACACTATTTAGGCTATTTACTAGACATTATTTTAAAGTCTTTTACAAGAAAAAGCATATTCATTATATAATTAGCATACTTATCATATATAAAACAAAACATAAAACAAATAAAATTCCATTCAATATTAATATTATTATTTAATATTTTATTATCATATCTATTAAAAATATTATATATTATGAAATATATTTAACTAGAAATTATTTCGAAACACTAAGTGTGTTCATTATTATATTTTATATTATGTATAAATATATATATATATAGTATAGGATTATATAGAACCCATATTTCATATTTTAATATTTGATCCTATGTATTATAAATTTAATAAGGACACCTATTTGTTATCCTAAGTACCATCAAATTGTCCAAGTTTTATACAAATATATTTTGAGAGCTACTCGAATGTCCGACGCGAATAAAATTAGCTAAAAATTCCCAGAACAACCCATCCTCTATCTAACCTAGGCTATTTTTTTTGCTGTAATATATGTATTTTTGTCCAGAACAACCCGATTTACTGAGAATTATCCAGAGATTGTCTCTGGATAGTGATAGGAAATATTTTATTTCCAGAGTAACCGGCTCCTGATTATTAAGTATAATAAATCCATTAGTTTATACACAATATTATATTTGAAAGAAGGAGAGGATAATAATGCTGAGATTTATTGTGAACAATAGCCATGTCGAAATATGTGACATTATATATATATATATAATAATTAGGGATGTGTATAAGATGTACAGATAATTCTGTATCGGACTGTGTCACAGTCTATAGGCTACAATAATAAGTTTGGCGAATATAAATTCCTATTAAATAATAGCTTGGTATCTATATTTAGAGCGCTAACATTATATATATATATCTTTGGTAGGAATACATATGTGTAGAAGGCACATGGATATATATATATATAAATATAGATTATAATAATAAGTAGTTATATATATATGTAAGCATATAACACCCCCTTTATACATTTATATCTACAAGTCAATAATAAAAGTGGGGATCGTACATTATTGTTAGATCAACGCAGCGCTACGGTTGACGAGGTTTGATTATCTAGATCAGGACCGGGTGTCAACGGACTAGTTGTGAGTGCGATATCCCTGGGATGAGAATGTAATGACACACTACGGAGAGGAATAACTACATCTGAACCGAGTATCGGTGGAGTAGAAGGGTAGGGCAAGAGGTCTTGAGTGATTATCTGATGCATCTCGGTGTGTTGGTACTACCTCCTGACAGGGCGTCGACGGGGAAGTAAGGCGGATATCTCATAGATTTCTCCCGAAGGTAGAACAATCCATACTGCGGATGTTGTAACTCCGAAGTTTCATAGCTGGCTTCCATGTCTTTGATATGTGGTCACGCTGGTGAATGTTTGTGAGGGGTGTTATGTTGGACAGGTACAATGAGTCTTGTTTTTTACTAGTGTCGTGTGGTTGACATATTGGATGATAATTTATTCTCATTCGACAAGTCTACGGGGTAGGTGCTAGGTAAAGGGTTTGCTAACTTGTGGCTGTAGAGCAGTTCGGTGGGGCTTTGTGTCGATAATTACTGGTTTAGATCATAGTAGAAGTTTCGACATCTGGAAGTTCTCAGAGATCTTCAAGCTCTGCATGGTTCCTCGGCTAGGCCGTTACTTAGGAAGTGGTATGCCTGCTTGTCCTGTGGTTGAATCCCCATTCGGATGCAAATATTCGGAACGCTTGTGACGAATATAGTCCTCCGTTGTCGCTAAGTAACCGGTCTAGGATACCATGTTTTAGATGATCTACAATGGTTGTTGTTGTTGTTGAGTGCGGCGATGCGTCACATGGACGTGAGTCCATGAGAGAACGCTAGGACCATCTTGGGGTCATCCACCAAGACGGACAAGGGAGGCGCCGCACCCCCAAAACCGCGTATACGTTTTCTGGCCGTCGCCGGGCATTCTCTCAGCCAATGTTCGAGCGTCTCAAATTCGTCCTTGCAGTATGGGCAGTACGGGGACGAGTTCTGGTCGACAACATTCCTGTATGCTGCGAGCTTGTGACAGTGGCCACTCCGGAGTTGCGCTATGAGGACCGCGTCGCTTCTGCTTAGAGTCTGGTTGTCGTCTGGGATACCGTGATTTTTATAGATTTTTTTGTTTTTGTTGGTAATCCCAGAACGGTCGCCGTATACCTCTTTTCTACAATGGTTGCGCTGGTGCACTCATAGTGTATATGAATGGGAATTGAGTATAAAAATCAAATATAATGAGGTACGTGATATTGTTATAGTGGACAAAATGTATACTTAGGTATTGCCATGAGTGCGTCAGTGTGTCATATGGCAATAGAGGTTACTTATACAGAAGAAATTAAGGCTTGAAGGGTTTCGTCTCCCGTTTCTAATTTTAAATATTCTATCTTCTGTGTCCCAAACGTCAATGGCTTATCTGGACATCAAGGTCTATGTGTTCACTGGCATCTGTAGGTGAAAATCTATCCGTAGCTCTATTCCTGGCTTTAAAAATATTAGCGTGAAATCTTACTGCTGCACTCGTAGTAGCATTTTTTGGACTCGGGTTGGTGCTGTGAAGAAATATTTCTGGGTGATCATCAGGGATGGGGTCAAATACGTATTTATATTTTGATTTGAATAATTATTCAGTGATGTATTTGTATTTGAGTGTCGTATTTCGTGTATTTGATCAAATATAGTTTCAAATACACTTTTAAAAATATTTTAATTTAATAATTTAATAGAATGTAGAATTTAAACAATTAATTTATGAATGTAAAAAAATTAACAAAATATTTACCATTTATATTAAAGAATACATTTATTAAATAATACAAATAATATAATAGAACAATAATTTTATGAATACTATATAAATAAATTAATATTCTATATAGAATATGTATGTGTTATAAATTATAACTTATAATATCCCAAGCAATCAGTCTATTGTTTACAGTTTTTTATTTTATTGATTTTCTTTAGGAATTAAATATATTAAAATAGATTTCAATTAATTATTATGCAATCTGGTATAGAGATAGGAATTATTATTTTATGATTTAATATTTGTATTTTATATTTATATTAGATTCTCTCTCTAGAACTCATATATTATTTATCCATTCATTACTCTAATTCTACGTCTTCTCCTTAATATTTAAAAATTATACCACCTATCTACATTGCTTTAATTAACCTATTAATATCATATATCCAATACATATCAATCACTAACTATGCAATGTCTATATATATATATAATCTAGGGATAAGGATTATTATTTTATATAAAATATAATCATATGATTTAAAATATGATTAAATCAAATGATTTAATATTTAATGTGTTAATATTTGTATTTTGTATTTGTATTTGATAATATGTATTTGTATAAAAATGTAATAAATATTTGTATTTGTATTTGTATTTGATAAAGTGTATTTGACCCCAACCCTGGTGATCATCTGCACTTGTGGTCAGACTTAATAATGTGAAACCATTCGATTCCGAATATTACGGCTTACATTTATTTTTCGATATATACATAACGAGTCTCAGCGGGGCTGAATATCTTAGATGCGAAGGTGATGGGGATTTCGTCTTGTTGGATGGATGTAGGAGGATGGCGTCAAAGTAATTGTATGAAGCGTCTACTTGAATTGTTATCTTCTTCTTTGTCGCATAATATGATAGAGTAGTATATTTATTCTTCCATGTTATTGAATATATTAGGTATTAGACATCTTTTTTAAGAAGTTAACATAGAAGTATCGTAAGGTGTGACAGTTCTTTATTAAAGGGCCACATGTAATTCGCGATAACTATGAATTATAATTCATAGGTATCGCATAATAATTATGATAATGATAATTATCAATGGCTTGCGGAGAATCTTGTGAGGTTATCTGTTGAATTAACTTATCACACTTGGGGTCGGTATGTACGCCATCATTGTTGAAGAGGAGATCATTAGTCATATATATATATATATATATATATATATATATATATATATATATGCATGGATATTTGTGTATACATATAATATATTATATAAAATTATTATATATATATATAAATTGTTGTTATGTATTAATCACTGTCTAAGTTGTGTAATACTAATATATTACACTGTTAAGTTGTGTGTATATATGGGAGTAAAATGTCAAGGCTTATTTACGTTAATTGGTTAGACTTATTCTTCAAGAGATTATATATAGCGGACCACCGCAGATGTCTGAGCGTGGGGCAGTAATGCGAGACGGCAGAAACGTACATTGTACGTGCGTCGTGATACCAGGCACTAGGTGTATATGCGCTGATATTACGTAGATGTACAATATCGACGCATATATATAAATAAAATATATAACATCCCCTCTTCTCCCTATTGGTTATCGAAGAGGGGTTGGGGTCATTCCCTCTTCTCACGTATGGAAGAAGGATATCATGTTGGAGGTGGCCATGGGGATGGCAATACATGCATTGTGTATGGTGCTGTATGGCATCACGGATGGTGGGGGTGATGATGAGGGGGTCACGGATATTGTGGGTGAGATCGAGAGGGTCACGGGTGACGTTGAGAACATATCGGGTATTATGTGTGATGTCGGATGCGTCACAGATGTCGTGGGTGACAGCGGGGGCGTAGCGAATATGTACCTGATATAGTGGGCAAGGGCGAAAGCGTACCGGATGTCGTGGGTAGTGGCTGGGGTGTCACGGAGGTCATGAGTGACGGCGAGGGTGTACAGGATATCATACCGGATGTAGTGGACAATGGCGAGGACGTAAATAAAATGTTAAACAACATTTTCAGCTCGTCTAGCCGATCTTCATTGTGCCAATCGAAGGAAGGAGTTGGTGTAGGGTTCATGATTGTTTATAGTCATTGGGCGTGGGGGTAGATGTTTCCTAACGTGCTCTCACTGGTTGACGTGGCAGGATGATATTCATTGGACGTGAGGTTGGACGCTTATTGATGTTACGTCAAGGCTTATGTATGTTTATTGGTTATACTTATTCTTCAAGTGATTATACATAGCGGCGGTCCGCTATATATACACAGCCGTCTGCGCGTGGGGGGGGGGGGTCATGCGAGATGGTAGGAATGTACGTGCATTATGATACCAGGCACTATGCGTATATTCGCTGATATCACGTAGATGTACAATATCGTCGCATATAAATAAATACAATATATAACAATAAGTACAAGGCATTACCTGTTAATATTTAATACATTCAATAATATAATAATCTAAAAATGTTGTTAATATATATGTTATTACATATAAAGGTTAATATATATATAGGAAGATACGGATGGTAGGTAAAAATTAAATGGCAACATTACGTGGCGCTATTATTTATATTATATATTATAACAGCACAAGGCGTGCTTGTTAAAAAAACGGAAGAATAAAATTAAACAAAATAAATCAAACAACCCACAAATATCAATACGCAAATAGGATGTTACTCGTATGTGTAAATATCATATATATATATTAATACGAATGGTTTATAAATATATTTTTCAAAAGGAATTATTCCATATATACATGTTTCTCATAAAGATTTTATTTTCAGTTTTAGTGGTACATTATACGCTCTTAGAGCGTATAATGAATTAGATTGACATACACCTTGGCCACATTTGTGACATTTGATATTTATAGTTATTTAATGTTTGCCTAACGTCCGTATTCCCATGTATATAATATATATATAGTGGAAGTATATAGTAGTAATTATATTAAAAATGTAAATAAATATAAGGTTGTATACAAATTAAAAAAAAGTATGACAATTTTGTATATCTTATTTAATAAGTTATTATATATTATAAATTATAATTTATAATATAATATATATTATATAATATACCTGGTACTAGGTTAAATATCGTGATTTTTTTAATACTCTATGATATAGTCTATTATAGGAATTATCTTAAAGCAGGCCGCCGATTGTTATTATAATAATGTCAGAGTTCATTATAATGCAGCTAAAAAATACAGAAAAATAAAACAAAACCAAATAAATTAAACAACCCCAAAATAAAAATTGAACTCTAACAATATAATAATAATAATCGGCGGCCTTCTTTGATATTAACGTATCAGACTATATGATAGACTATATCACTGATAGAGTCTATGTCCGTAACATGTTTATTCGAATTATTTAAATTACACGAGTATTCTTATAATATTATATTAATTATATAATGACATGAATACTATATATTTATGTAATTACTAATTCGTATAATGAAGTATGTGGGCTTTTAGTGTGTTGATTATTTTTAAACTATATTTTGACTATAATCATTATAATATAATAATGATTATAATAATAATTATAATAATCCTATTATGCAATGTTATATTTAATTAGTATATTGAATATAACTATCCATATAAAGTTTACAATAACAACTAATAGTATGTGTACTATTAGAAACTACTATTGGTAAAACCCAATTCAATTAAATTAATTATTAATAGAATATTTAAAAATGTTACCTGGTAAAATTTAAAATCTTACATTTTTTTTCTTACACGATAAATTACTTAATAAATTACTTAATACACATGATTATGAATGTATATAATTATATATTTAATTCACAATTACAAATTATTCTATATATTTAAATAGTAAGTATATATTTAACAATCTTAATATATATTTTAAAATTATTAAATTTTAAATATTAAATTGATAAAAATACTTGTATTACCTTAGTATTTATAAATATTTATATTTTAATACACATGATCCACATGATTATGGATATATATAATTATATATTGAATACACAATTAAACATTATTCTATTTAAATGTTAAGTATATATTTAATAATAATCTTAATATATATTTTAAGATTATTAAATTTTAAATATTAAATTTTAAATTAATAAAAATACTTGTATTACCTTAGTATTTATGAATCATTCCATTTATTATTTCAAAATATAATAAAAATAAATAATAAATTAATTAAAATGTATATTTTTTATTAATATAATATTTTATTTTTTTATTTTATATATATGATCCATATGTAATATAAAGTCTAAATCCATCAATTCCCTATAGACATATATCCAACAATACTACGTATTTCATTGAAAATGGTGTGTCTACTAAACAGTTATTTTTATGGATCCAATATATATAGAGTGAAAATTCAATCATTATTTAAACTTACCCATTCTATTGATTTTTAAATTATTAATAAATAATATACACCTTTATTTCCAATATATTAATTATATAATTTTATTATAAGTCAAATTTATACCAAAAGTGATACATTATTGCCCTAAACTATTTGGTGGACACGAAATTGTCCTCCAAATAATCATGTCTACCAAATGATTAATATTATGCAAGAAATGTCAACCAAATCTGGTATGTTCATATATATATATATATATATATATATATATTATATTATTTAATATATATAACGAATCTACATAGTTGTATTATAATATATAATATATATTATAATATATAACAATATATCTATGGAGATTCGTTATATATATAATAAATAATATAATATATATATATATATATATATATATATATATTAAATAATTATTGATAACATAGAGATCTTTTATTTGAAGAATATACGTGGTGCATAAACAAGATGAAGTTGTTTTGTTACAACCAGGTATTTAGATAAATTAACTAATCAACTTGAAAGATGAATCGTATGCTTATTTAGAATGAATACAATGTTCGATGGTATTTTGAACTTAATAGATAGATTTAATTTTGTGAAGCTTGCTCATCGAGTTATTATAAACTTATAAAAATGATTATATGTAATATTCAACCATTTTATATAACTATATATATATAAAGTATTGTAATTTAGTTTACATTTGTAACATCCTACCTATATCTTAATGATATAGTAGTATTAGTTCGCTGTTAGTACTTGTGTGATATCTTACTTCCACGCGCATGCACGTTATCTCGTGTTCGTATACTTAGTCAGGGTAACTTAGTATTACATTTAAACGAAATCAGTATTTTATAGAAGTGAATTATATAAGTGAATAATTACACAAAAAATGTTATGATGTCCCTCTCTTCCTTATTCCTTTATATCCATATTATTATATACCTCTGATATAGATGAAAATTGCATTATCTTTATGGGTTATCTTGTTACAATTTCAGTAACAAAAATGTCAATCAAAGGTAGTTTTTCCTTAACGTTTAAGTTAGACAGATTGCTAACTTAAAGCGGATGCACAGGGTGTTCTTATTTATATTAATAATGGTTTAAATGTATAACTTTACATAATTATTCTATAGCATAATTCTATATTATATTAATAATATATTCTATGAATTTACATCGATAATATTACGTATTTGATATGTAATGTCTTATTTAGTTATGTAATCGATCTTCAAAAATGTGTAAACATATATTTAAAATACAATTTAAACAGTACTTAATTGGTATACATGTATATATAGTAAATAATTGTACCTATACTATAGTTAATGTACATGCATATAATTAAGTAGAATTCATTTTATTTAGTGAATATTAATTTAGTAATATATATCCGATATATCTTATAACATTATCAATAAATTAATACTAAATAAATGTAATAAAATATATTAATATTTAGATATATTTTAATAATTTCTATTCGTCTAGATAGATATAAATATATTCTGAAGGTTATTTTTAATAATGATATATTATTTAATTATTAATATCCCGTTATATAAATATTTAATATTTTCTTTCTTTTATAATTGAAAGTAATACCAATGGAATTAGTGAGAACATAGCATATATGCTAAGCACATGTGCTTAGCTTATATATTATCTGCAGATAATATATTATCTTATTCTATATTGTCATATATATATATATTTCACAGTTATATAGTGACACGTATATATGTCACAGTGCTATAGTGACACGTGTATTACAAAGTTTATAATAAAGATGTGAACACGTTACGTTTATTCGCAATAATGAATTCAACGTAAACCAATACATACCATATTACATAACATCGGGGTTACGCAATAAGTATGCTAAACCGGAACTAACTATTTATTCGATACGTGTTATATTTACGATAGGTGTTTACAGGTAAGTACACGATTACACGGATACTTCTAAATAGGTCGGCAACGAAATAATGCATCCGGCAAACGATAACATTTCGAATGCGAATTAATGTACACAGCAAACAGTAATAGCCTCATAATAGCAGCATAACAGCATATTTAATAGACTCAAATGTTTACATTGTGCTATTATGCTGCTATTATATTTCCATTAATGTCTATTATGCTGCTATTAAGTTTACTTGCTATTATGCTGCTGTTATGTTGCTATTTAAAGTCTATTATGCTATTATTATGTTGGTATTAATTAAAAAAATATATTATGCTGCTATTATGAGGCTATTACTGTTTGCTGGGTAAGCTTATTAAACGAAAAAAATAGATTTATGACAATTACAATCGGTAGCGATCGTTTAGTCGTACCAGTGGTGGTGACTTAATCATGCGATTACATAATCACTCGATGACGTCATCGTGATATTAGATCATCTCTGTATCGCTTACACTATCAAAACGTCAATAATATTCTGAACTCCTTGGGAAATGTCGAGGTCATCGATTGAGTTAACTGCGTCGAGGTCACGAGCCTGCCTCGGTTTCGATTCGCATTCTTCCGGTATGTCGAATGCTCCATCTTCGACTGAAGTTTTCGTCTCGAAGAAACTGTGGTGGGTGAATTCATGGATTATTTTAATTCATCGTAGCATATTATTGCAAACTTGTGTACATAGAGCAGGAGGGAATTCTTCTCTTGAGCTCTATGCTGTCACGGTTTAGTATGTTATCAATGATAACTTATCATAATGCATTATGGGATACCAATACCGTGCGTATACTTTACATTTACTAATGAATAGATAATGCATAGCGCATTAGTCAGTAGAGAATTGAAAACTATTGCCCTATGTGCATCGATTACAGAATGAAACTATTAAAATCTACGATTGCCAGGGTATATAGTATATACGATATACCCTATATGATATATACCCAGTGATGGGCACCGATCCTTTTTTCCTGGATCGGCGATCCCGATCCCGATCCTCTATTTATTCTCTTATGCGATATTTTTCCCGATCCCGATCCTTTCCCGATCACGATATTATTTATATTAATTATATTATTATTCAATTAATACGATTTTATTTCATAATTCTACTTTTTGATACTTTTTGTATGGATCGGGATCGGGATCGGATCGCCGATCCAGGATCCTGCCCATCACTGTATATACCCTATAGTGTATAGTTACGTATCACTAGCAGATGAAGTCATTTAATTGTTATTCGCTTATTTACCAAGGACATGGAATATATGTTATCAATCTCATGTTGTAGAACAGATATAATAATTCTGTTCTTTCAATATATTTTGGGTATAATAAATGGATTATAATCTAAAATATATAATATTCAGTGAATTATTTATCTCTTTTTATTACAAATACATCCGCGGCTATATTATTATTTGGTTCGTAAATTAGAAACTACGCAGTTCTTGTGCATGAAACCACTCAACCGTGACACGTTCTTTTTAATAGCTATAGCTATTACATATATTATATTCAATATATATCAACACTACGCATATATCACCACACTATTTCTTATGTGTAATCAATCTTTACCAACACATACCACTTAAGGGGAGGCCGCACACCGTCGCTATTTTGTTTATTTTACATGTGTTAGATAGGAAATTCATAGTGTTATTCAAAAGCCTACTACCTAATGGATATTGTATAAATATATGAGAAATTTTTAAATTATACTAAGGGTATATATAGCTACAATACAATAATAATTTTTTCTAATATAATTTATAAATTATTTATATATATATATGTATTTATATATTATTTATATATATTTTTTCATATAATGGCATAACAAATAAATGTATAAAAAAATACTATTATTGAGTTATTACTATATTCTTATAAATGTTATTTATATATATCAATAAAAATTAGATAGATTGTATTCATATTCAGAGAGTAGTAGGCAATTGAAGTCTATAAGTATTGATAAACAATTATTCTGAGTAAATTGCATAAATTCAATAATTCAATAAATAAAACATATTATTTTATATAAATATATTATAATTCAATACAAAAAACACATTATTTTATATTTATTACATTTATATACATATGAATTCAATAGTTATTGTATATATATAATATATACATATATCATATATACATATATTATATTTTATATATAAAAACACAATATTTTACAATTATATGGAAATAAATGAGTAGATTTCAATATTTAAAAACACACTATATTTATACACACACATTTATATATGCATATAATATGTAAATAAATTATTACATATATGCTATATTATATATATATATATATATAAATATATATATATATATATATATATAAATTACAAATAATAATAAATAATATTTACATAAATAAGTAATTATATAAATAAAATATCAAATATTTATAAATGAAAATATACATAAATACATAGATAGATGAATACAATAAAATATATAAAAACACACTATGTTACATTTGTATATATATATATATATTATATGGAAATAAATTATTATAAAATAATAAATTAGTATATTTTTATATATAAAAACACAATATTTTACAATTATATGGAAATAAATGATAACATAATAAAACATTTATATTATATAGTGGTCCACAAAAGTTACTTTTTATAGTAGTTCTAACACGATTTCGTTATTAATTTTTTAACAGGTACTAAATAACATTCTATAAATGTATATTTTATAATACATTTTTTTTTTTTATTTTATTAAATTTCAGCTATGCGGCCTCCCCTTAAGTAGGTATACATATAACTTATATAATATATAATATATAATATATAACATATAATATATAATATAAGTGGTATAGGGGAGAGTACTCTAATACCGACACCCTAGTAATAAATCACCATAACTTTATTATTTCTCAATTAAATATTACCAAATTTTATTTATAAGTATTAAGTAGGTATATACATAAAATAGCTATTTTAAAATTGAATTTAGTTTATTTAACTCAGAGATAACATGGGTGTCTATATTATAGGCACTGCCTCGAATACCTACCCCTTGGCACATAATATCTACACCCTAAATATATCGATATTTAGATATACCATATATTATTTAATTTCCACTATCCAATCAGAATTGAATGCGAGTTATTCTTAGTTAACACACGCAATTCATACGTTTTTTTTCTAAATTAATGTTAACATAACGCACATTATAAACAAATAACGCTGATTGGTTAAAGGGTGTCGATATTACGTGCAATTAGGGTGTCGGTATTATGAAAATGTATGTTGCTTAGGTAAACGTCAATAACTTTGTAACAATTGTTAATTGTTAATTTTTGATAATTTAAATAATCAAAAATACAAAATATTTTAGGCACATTGTAAAATATAATTAGATCTATACGATGTATTTAAAATATTTATAATATATATTTTTTCAAATGATTGAGAATCAATATTGTACTTCAAAAATTTCATAAATTTAGAGTTGTAACGAAAGAATTAGTTTTTTGTTTATAATTAAAAAAATATAAATATTCAAAAAAAAATTATATTTATATAAATTAGAATTACATTGATTACCATTTCATACATTAATTATTTTTTGATTGGAATTATATTTTAGGAGATCTATAGGGTGTCGATATTACGTGCATGTCGATATTAGAGCACTCTCCCCTATACCTGGGAGTAAATATAAAACAAAGTACCCATTCAACAGGATATATTGAGAGCGGACACATAAGTTATCAGTAACACTATCGTACCTATGTGTATGTATACATGTTAATAATGTACTTAATAATAAATGGGCAAAATACTTAATAACTAATACTTAATAATTAATACTTAATAATAAATGTATTAAACTAATGCCATAACCATATGGTATATATATACATTCAGGCCCGTAGCCACGGGGGGGCCTGCAGGGGCAAGGCCCCCCCAGAGATTTGGTAGGCCCCTAGAACTTTTATTACATTAAGTTTTTTTCATATAGTATTTACTAGATATTCAATTATAGTTATATTTTTATTTTATAATTTTATTTATATTATATTTATTTATTAGAATGTATGTATTTTAGTCATAGATATTATAGTGAGGATCCAATTCAGTATTTATGGTTTTATAAAATATTTTCTAAAATTATGGTAAATATTAAAATAAATTTTAATAATTTAATTTCATCTGATCTCTGAAATGTTTGTCCTAAATATACAAGTGATAGAACATCTTATGGAAATAAATTAAGAAGATTTACCTATAATATGTATATATAATATATATTATAATAAATTATATATATATATATATATATACAATATAACGCAAATTTAATTTATATCCATTTGTAGATTATAGTACTTTCACAGTAAGTGGTTACAATTCCTCTTTAAAAAAGAAAATGGTTTGATAAATGGTGCCAATCATATGATTTCTTCTATGAATCGCGTAAAAAAGATCCAACTATTAATTGTCTATCAGTGCATTCTCCTAAAAAGTATTCTTTTCAACTTCTCAATGCTAGATAAGTACGAAATAAAGTTGATTTTATTACACAATTAATTATTGATTCTAATTTTTCTATTTCTGCTATTACTGAGACTTGTCTAACTATTGATGATTCTGCTCTAGCTTCCCAACATACCTCTATTTATTTTTAAGTATTGCTTGCTAATAGGTTTACATAACATCGTCGTGTGGCCTAGCTCTGTTATTCTCATTGGAACTTAAGCTTATTTCGTCATCTACCACATGTTTCTCTTCATATGAAATTTTGATCTGTAATATTCAGTTTCCTTCATTATAATTATACGTTTTTTCCTACCGGTAGTACATATTTTACAACACGGTTATTCTTGGTGATTTTAATATTCAAATTAATAAAGAAAAGCATGCTTCCTTATCTCTGAATAAACTTATATTTGAGTATTCCCTGACGCAACATGTTTTCTTTACTATTAACACTAATACTAGACTTTTTTTTATATTTAGCTGATTCTAAATTAATTTCATATCCCACTCAAAGTTCTTTAATATCTGATCACTTTGCCATATTATATTATTTGAACTTGATGGTGATATAAATTAATCGACCTTCTAGATCATTTCGGCAAATCTCCTCTATTGATAAATCAATATCTGTTAACTCTGTATTCTATCAACTTAACAACAGTAAATCTTCTGATTTTTCTAAAATTTTTGAATATTTTAATTTTAGGCAACTTCTTTGTAGACTACAACGTAAATATACATCCTCTAAATTTGAATCTGATCTTAGTTCCTTTAAAGTTTTCGATCGCTTTACAAGAAAAAACTTCTCTCTACTAAATCGTCATACTTTACTGATATTCTCTGTAGTTATGTAATATCTTCTAAATAAGCTTATAAATTATATGTCATCTTAGTAGGTAAAACCCATACCAAGCATCTTCTGGACCAACCTGATTTAGTTCTTTGTTCATTATTTGCAAATTTCGTCCAACAAAAAATGTCTAGCATTATCATTGTACTTCCAACCATCAACTCTGCACAACTCAATCTCAATTTAACATACACTCATAATCACTGTTCATGTTTTTCGCTTCCCAAACATGACATTATAATCTCTTTGATGACATCCTTGAAAACCAATTCCCCCTTGATCATATTCCACTCAATCTACTTCGTTCATTATCACCATATTTTATTGGACTTATCGCGTAAATCATTCATAGATCTCGTATATCATCTATTGTTCCAAACTTAATGAAATAGTTATAGATTATTCCGATTTAAAAAAAAACAACTATTGACCAATCTAATTTAGCAAGTTATCATCAAATATCCCAGTTATCATCCTTATCTAAGACCTCAGAATGAGTTGTGTCCACTCAAATGATTAATTACAGTATGTCTAATACTATTGTTGATATATATATCAAAGTACGTATCTTCCTCGTCGTAGTACCGAAACTGCTCTTACTTTAATCATTAATGATATTCTCATATACCTTGATAATAAAGCCCCATGCTATCTCGTACTACTATACTTATCTAGTGATTTTGATAATCTCGATCACAATATTCTTTCTATTGGACTTAATGCAATTGGTATACACGGTCAAGTATACAGTTAGCTTATGTATTTTATTTCATCTTGAACATCTTCAGTGAAGATTAACTCATCGTTATATCCTCGTTATGTTAACATACATGGTGTTCCACGAGGCTCTGTTCTTGACCCTATATGTTCATTATTTATATTCTTCCTATAAAATCAATTTTTCATAAATATCCTAATATTAACTATCATCTTTATGCCGATGATCTTCAGATATATAGCCATTTCCTAATTCTAGTGATTCTGGTTTGATTCAAATATTTATGTTTAATTTTATTACTGATCTCACTCATTGGTTCTCTCATAACTCAATGTCCTTAAATATGACTAAAACAAACACTATCATATTCTCAAAACACAGTTCTCCTCTATTAATCACTCATGTTTTTATACTATATTTTCCAACTTCTCAATCTATAACTATCCTCGGTTTCACTATAAACTCTCAACTAGACTAATCTCCACACATTAATAATATGATACGCACTGATAACTATTTTCTATATAATTTTAGAAAATCTCGTTCTAAGCTTACATTTCCATGACTAACTGTTTAATTCACTAGCTAGTATTCTGTAGACTTATATACCTTCTGATGTTATTATTATATACGTTACCTGTTAACCTGATCCTACTGATTTTTTTGTATTATAGGCATATAAAGTTATGTTTATGTATAGTGTATTACCTATAGTGTATAATATACACACACAGTGTATTTTTATTTATTGTCTATTTATACACTGTGTAATTCATATTGTGTGTCAATATAAGTAATAGAGTATACTAGTAAATTACTAGTAGTGATATTATTACTGGTATACTAGTTTATATTCATTACATTTTAGTCTTACAATTTTGGGGCAAGGCCCCCCCTGGTATAAATTTCTGGCTACGGGCCTGTATACATTAGAATTATATGTCCATGGCTATAACTCCTAACAAATAGCTTAATAATTAATCATCTAGTAATATCTCTTATAGTATGCAAATTATAATATATATATATATATATATATATATATATATATATATATATATATATATACTTTAATATCACTAGTAATAAATAGATTTGTTCTATGGATACGTTGATGCGCGTGTGTTGATTTGTTAGAGATCGTTTGTAACCTGACGAATTGTTTGACGGCGATGATTCCTCGTCTATACGACATCACTTTCTGTATGGGAATACATCCATTATCGCCCACAGTCACGTGCACGTTGGTTTTAGTTTTCTTTCGATCTTGTTTGGTTTTCGAGATCATTATGTTGCTGAACGATATAACCTGAAGGTGTAAGGTAGCGGTAACCTATAGGCTTACGACATACGTGTATTGAGTGAAGCCTGTATCGTATATAGATACACACGCATACACACACACATACATATATACATTATCCTATAACTGTACTTTAGTCTAATTGTTTAACCTCCGAATTAGCTCCGAAATAAGATTTGCCGAGAAGAATTCCTGTTTGCAGTACGCATCTGTCGTTCATCTCACGATTCAAATCTGAAACCACACACCCATGTCCTTGCTTTACAACGTACCTATTGTGATAAGGTCACATGTTCATGTCCTAATCACGTGATGGCAATAGTGTGACGGTAACAGTACGCGCGTGCGTGTGTGTGTGTGTCCGGCACGCTCCAACGTGATATCGCACGTAGGAAACATGCAGGGATACAGATACGCACACATGCATGCACATTAAGCGTGATGATAGGACAACAGATTTTAACTAGATAATTTTAGCCATACCCATACATATCCGCAGAGTTATTCTAAATACAAATAAAAAAAAAAAAATTTGTTTTGAAAAATATTGAATGGTCGACGCCCAAATTAAAATTATAATGTAAAAAAATAGGAGTATTTTAAAAAATACATATATTTTAATAACTTTGATACTAATATTGTAGCAATTTTAATGAAATTTGCAGAAGATGTCTATTTTTCACCAATATATTGGATAGTATAATTAAAAAAATTGTAAACACTTTTCTTCTAGAAGTTTTCTTAAATTTCTAGGATTTTTTTTTGAAATTTTTCAAACTTAAAAAAAATTATTTTATCTTTAACCAAAAAAAAAAATTCTTTTAATATAATAATAAGAAAAGAGTAATTTAATATATATTCCTACAGATTTGTTATCAAAATGTATAAATAACCTATTATTCTTGGATTATGTTACAAAATATCAGAAAATCATGTTATTTTCAATCTGTCCATAGAATTTTTTTTATTCGCATATTATTTTTTTTTTTTTTAATTTATCAAAGATAATATCCCCAATAATCCCGTCAAATATCTTATCTCATAAAAAAATGTCTTTATACGTGGTCAAAAAACATCTAAAATTGAGTAATATTCTCAAAAAATGGAAAATTCTTAAAATTGTTAAAATAATTACTAATTAATTTATTATTATATAATTTAATACATTAGATTATACAATATTTATTAACATTACAAATAATACTTAAGAATATATAGGAATATAACAAATAATAATAAAAAAAGATAATTAAATAGGATAATCCTGTTTAGAGCGAAAGTTTGGCATTACATTCCGCTCTGCGATAGTAATGGCAATACGCGAATCGCGTTCATCGGGGTCACAAACAAATTTACATGTTTCGGAAACAATACGAATATGCCGTTCTACTGATTGAGAATGACAAGGATAATACATAAACGAGTGAGGTCGATAAGCGAGTGATAATAAATAATCACGAGATAGATGACGAGTCAGTACTGACTCAAGCCAATCAATATCTGGATCAATTAATTGATAATAATTCGATGCAGAAAAATTTATTTTTGGCTTAATAAATTTTCTGAGAGACGATGATAAGTGTGTAGCACATATAGAAATAATTTTATTAGCAGCAATAATGCGAACTAATGGATTCTACTACTGAGTCTTCTAACATAGTACATAATATATTTTCACTATGTAGTGAATAGGAATTAGTAGAAATAACACGGTGACATATTTGTGTTACAAGAGCATTGTCAAACTCTGAAATTCGACTAATCATATTAAAAATATGTTTTGGGGAATCCGTAAAAGATGATTTGTATTTGATATCAAACCAGGACCTAGCATACACATTTATAACAAATCGCGTTAATAATACTAAGTTGGCAGAAGGAACTATTTGCGAGACATATATTCCTAATATACGATTGGCAGAGGTTAACCATCGAGCGTAGCCAAGTCTACCTGGGGCTCTCTCGGCAAAACTTGTAGGAACATAGTGGTTATGTATGGCCAATATCATGTCTCGCAAATATTTTTGGTCACTACTGAGGTCCCCTATGATAGTAAGAATGCCGATAAAGTCAGCCGGTATCGCAATTTGCTGAAATTCTACAATTTCTTCATTCACACACCCTTCCAGAGCTTTTCCAATGGGGCCAGAATATAGATTAGGCCCAGTGGTCTTTCCATCTATAGCAGTAAAAACATGACGAAGAGGTAATTCGTTCATGTGAAGTAGACATATCTGTAAACAAAAATTAAAATAATGTATATAATTGTTTAAGTATTTTGATTTATACAAACATTCCAATGAAGTTTGCGATCAAGGTGAGATTCAATCCTTGTTATCACCCCTTTATTTACACCAGTGTTACAACTGGTACCATCAGATCCTATGACTAGAATAGAAGCCAATTCATCGTCAGTTAATGCGTTGGTGATGGATTCAGCGACAGAATCAGATTTCGAAGATGCAGGTCGCGTATGTGTTATATAGTGACTTCCAGGTTCACTTATAATAGTTATATGTTCTTCACATTTATAAGGTCCTCTTTTCTGTATCGTTTTGTCTTTTTTTCCATCGAAGTATAAGCCACTAAAATTACTACGATCTGGTTTATTTTCTGAACGATATTTCTTACGTTGAGCAATAATGACATGTCTATCCATGAGGAGATCACAGTTTGTTGCACTTATTCGTCCAACATCTTCGTTATAGGCATTTATTGCTGCAGAGAGAGGAATCGGTTTGATATCATAACGCTCAGCCACCGCAATCAACCGATGATAGAATTGATGAGTAGTCCTATAATTTTAATAATTAAATTAGTAATTTTAATAAAAAATAAAGTAATAATAATAAATGTGTTCTATTTTAGAATCAAATAATTAAAATAACTAATTATTATTAATGATTAAGAAAAATAATAGATTATAGAGAATATAAATTAATAATTAATAATATATGATAGTTACCTTTTCTTATTTAGCTGAGATTCAAATGTATAATCTATATCTGTAGCATCATCAGGTTCATCATTGAAATTATAAGCATCATCATTATCATTATCATCATCACCATCATCCTCTTCATAAGCCTCACCATCGTCCATTGATACAAAGTTGTCATTTCTAAAAATAAATTTTAATATTCAGAGTTAATACTTTAATTATAGTTAGTTATATTTAACTAGTTATAAATTTACTGTTTATAAATATCTATAAATAGAGTACTCTTATTAAATTTAAAATAGTAAATAATATTATATACATATTATATATATATATATATATATATATATATATATATATATATATATATATATATATATATATAATTATACTATTATTATTTATATATATTATAATATACATTATAATATAATATAAGCGTTAATGCGTCAATAAAATTACAACCTTGCAAAAAAATATACGCTTTAATGCGTCTATAAAATTACAGCCTTGCAAAAAAATATACGCTTTAATGCGTCTATAAAATTACAACCTTGCAAAAAAATATACGCTTTAATGCGTCTATAAAATTACAACCTTGCAAAAAAATATACGCTTTAATGCGTCTATAAAATTACAACCTTGCAAAAAAATATACGCTTTAATGCGTCTATAAAATTAAAACCTTGAAACAAATATACGCTTTAATGCGTCAATAAAATTACAACCTTGCAAAAAAATATACGCTTTAATGCGTCAATAAAATTACAACCTTGCAAAAAAATATACGCTTTAATGCGTCTATAAAATTACAACCTTGCAAAAAAATATACGCTTTAATGCGTCTATAAAATTAAAACCTTGAAACAAATATACGCTTTAATGCGTCAATAAAATTACAACCTTGCAAAAAAATATACGCTTTAATGCGTCAATAAAATTACAACCTTGCAAAAAAATATACGCTTTAATGCGTCTATAAAATTACAACCTTGCAAAAAAATATACGCTTTAATGCGTCTATAAAATTACAACCTTGCAAAAAAATATACGCTTTAATGCGTCTATAAAATTAAAACCTTGCAAAAAAATGTACGCTTTAATGCGTCTATAAAATTAAAACCTTGCAAACAAATATACGCTTTAATGCGTCAATAAAATTACAACCTTGCAAAAAAATATACGCTTTAATGCGTCTATAAAATTACAACCTTGCAAAAAAATATACGCTTTAATGCGTCTATAAAATTACAACCTTGCAAAAAAATATACGCTTTAATGCGTCTATAAAATTACAACCTTGCAAAAAAATATACGCTTTAATGCGTCTATAAAATTACAACCTTGCAAAAAAATATACGCTTTAATGCGTCTATAAAATTAAAACCTTGAAACAAATATACGCTTTAATGCGTCAATAAAATTACAACCTTGCAAAAAAATATACGCTTTAATGCGTCAATAAAATTACAACCTTGCAAAAAAATATACGCTTTAATGCGTCTATAAAATTACAACCTTGCAAAAAAATATACGCTTTAATGCGTCTATAAAATTACAACCTTGCAAAAAAATATACGCTTTAATGCGTCTATAAAATTAAAACCTTGCAAAAAAATGTACGCTTTAATGCGTCTATAAAATTAAAACCTTGCAAACAAATATACGCTTTAATGCGTCAATAAAATTACAACCTTGCAAAAAAATATACGCTTTAATGCGTCTATAAAATTACAACCTTGCAAAAAAATATACGCTTTAATGCGTCTATAAAATTACAACCTTGCAAAAAAATATACGCTTTAATGCGTCTATAAAATTAAAACCTTGCAAAATATATATTTATATATAAATTTATATATATTTATATATAAATTTATAATATTTATATATATATATATATATATATATATATATTTATATATATATATTTATAATATTATATACATATAATACAGAACCTAATAATACTATTAAGTATATTTTCAATACAAATATATTACTAAGTTAGTGACTAAAATTGTAGAAGATGATGTTATGGCCTCAGGAGTAGTTGATGAAGCTGAAGCTGTACTCTGCCTAATGCGGCTTTGATATGATGTTGGAACAGTCCTCCAACTTTCAAGAACTTTTTTTCGTATTGTTCGTTGATCTATTATAAATTCATGCTCAGCCGTCGGTATTCTAGTTTTTCTCCCTTGACATGAACAATTTTTTAAATCTGCACAATGAAAGGTACACACATCAAATAACTTATTGTTATATAATTTTTCGTGGTGTTCATATGATTTTTTAAAATAATTTGTAGATGTTTTCTTTTTTTAAATATGTACAGCATCAAAATACCTTCTTAGCTTTAAAGATATTGATACATTAGAGTAACATGGCACTGATGCAGCATTCCAAATGTCACTTATTACTTTTACCGTTTCTTGAATTGCGGTAGATTTTTTTTTATGCAATGTTGAGTAATGGCGATAAATATCGAAATAAGATGGTAGTCTCAACCTACTCATTTCTTTGGGACAGAATAACATACATTTACCTTTATCACGTAGATTCATGATATAGTGCTGAATTTATAAAATTATAATAGTAAGTAGATAATAGTAAATAGTAAGTAGATAATAGTAAATAGTAAGTAGATAATAGTAAATAGTAAGTAGATAATAGTAAATAGTAAGTAGATAATAGTAAATAGATATGAAATTTGAATGGCAGACAATGTATTGGGCATGCGTCATATTCAAATTTATGCAAATTTTCGAGATTACATTTTTTTTTCAAGAAAATTTTATGAATATTTTATAATTTTGTTTTGGACTCCGAGGGCTGAATATTGCTCCAAAACAGTTTTTTTTTTTTAATATTTATTTTAAACATATAATTTAAATTATATACCTTGGCTAACTTATTGAAAAATTTTACCATCACCCTTAATGCGCATGGGTATCTATATATATATATGCACACAGGCATACACACATGTGTATGTATTAGTGATGTAATAATGCCTAGCCGATACTTTTGGTTATTGATGCCGATCCAATAGTTTCATTTTCGGGAAAAAAACGAGCCCGATGTTAGCCGATACTCTATAACTATAGCCAAACGAGTCCGAGCCGAGTTGAGACTTTAGGAAACTGAGACTAAGACTGTATCGATGCTCTATATTTGACTGGCATCATTTACATCGCTAGTAGGTGTATACTCACACAGGTATACGTAGAGGTACGCACGACGTGCGTAGGCGTGCATCGTAAGCTATTCGTAAAGTCGCATATTCGCAGTATAGTATAACTATAGTATACACATAGTATTATAATTAGATTATACACGTGCACATAGTGCAGTGTACATATATTGTTAACGATAAAGATATGTTTAAGAAAATATATAACACTTAATATACCTAATCGTGTAATTCGATGATGTACCCAAAACACGAATAGCGCCACCTACACAGGTTGATATTTAGGATAATTGTTTATCAAACTCTATACTTTTAAAATGTAAAATAAATGGTTTTAAAATATTATTTATACGACGAAAACTAAGTTTTAATTATTAAATGCTGTTCATATGTACGAGGAGAGTAAAATCTAACTTATATTGCATATAATGTAATAGATCAATGAACAATTTTTGCATAAAAATCACTGCAGATCTAAATTTATTTCAGTGATTTCGATACTACAGTTGCAGCGGATCGCCTTAATATTAACTACGTTCCATAGATGGGAGTGTTATATCTTTGCTTCACATACTCTGTGCACACAGTACCTATAATCGACACTAGGTATGACGTAAATATGACGTAACGTACTACACGCGCAAGAGGTACCTCTTTCCGGTTTCGAACCTGCGTGGTGCAGGGGGGTTAAGAGAGCTAAAGTATAGGGGAGATCGTATACATAAATGGAAGAGTAGTATATCTCCATAGAGAGATATACATAGAAAGGTAGAGGTAGAGAGCGATATAAATAGAAATATATATAGAGATATATATCGATAGATAGATAATAATATATACATATATATATATATATATATATATATATATATATATATATATATAAAACATAGAGAGAGCGATGAGGGTAAATGTGAGAGATGGATAGATATATTTACTCATGGAGCTAGAAAACGTGATGGTCACATGCTAACCGTTCACAACATTGATGGATGCCTTGGATGATATCTGCTCTGGATAACAACATCCTACATCGGTCTGGTCTACGGACAATACGTCGTCTATAGTCAACAGCAACGACAATAGAGTGGTCAAGAATAACCCACGTGGTGAAGTCATGATTATTGTTTGGCGACTTCGAGGTTTCGCTAGTTTTATAATAAGAAGGGGAGGAAATGGGCGTGGCTACGAAGTCACGTGAGAGTAGCGGTTTTGTCACCTGACATCCACGTATTATAGCATTTATTTTGTTATTGTTTTTGTCTTTATTTACTGAAATTATATAAACGAAAGTTCATAAATACCGACACCTTTTTCGCCTTTCTCAGTATTTAAATAAATAATGTTTATATAATTTTAATATATTATATAAAATGAATATTCATCTAGTAAACGGAAATGTGTATAATATAATATATAATGTTATGTGTCTTTACTCTAATTATGAATCATGACACCCTTCGGCTATATGCCTACTTATACTATATTTGCGTTGATATATTACTACACATCCTCGTTGAATTAATGTATCATATCTAAACAGTTTACTTGTATACATCGATTAAATACAGAGAATATTTATCATATATTATTAAAACAGTTTGAACTAAGCACATAATCTCAGATAAAGTAAATATGTTTATTAGATGAAAATAATACAACTAGCATTAGCATACCACATATTCAAATAGCATATTTATAAGTAATATGATAATGATATTGGGTAATATGTAAGTGTAATAGGGTATGTATGTATTGCTACGTGTATACGACGTAAAATGTACAGATGTACGTCGTACATCTTACACAATGGTAAACATCTAGTGAAGATATTTAGCATTACATAATAATTATATAATCATTATATAATATACATATATGTATATATATATATATATATATATATATATATATATATATATATATATACTTTACTGTATATATACTGAAATATATTACATAACTATAGTTATGTAATATATTTCACACCAAATTTCTATTGATTATAATTTGATCACAAATAATGAACGCAATAGTCATATACAATTGCTATATTATACATTCTCTGTACACTGTACAATGGTCAGTATACAATGTACACTTGTACATTGTACAGTGTATATTGTACACGGTATATATATAGGTATATATATATATATATATATATATATATATATATAGATGACAGGTCAGAATATATAATTAATGTATTGTTTTAACACTGTATCACCACCTATAGTTCAGTGTTCATACATCACGCCCAGAACCGAGGACAGTACCAAGAACATTACGTTATCACCGCGCATGCGCATGACGTGATTAATGATCTAGTACGCAAGAATAGCGAGTGCGGCGAAAGTGTCAAGAACATCTATTTACGTTATTATTGTGTACAATAATCGGTATATGAATACGTGTTTCATATAAATACGCAACTTGTTTTGTATGTCTTAAGATGGTTTGTGAAATATCCTTTTTTATGGATCGGGATAGCCGATTCCATCCTTTTCCCGATCCCGATCCGGATCGGATCGCCGATCAATGAACGCGATCCTGCCCATCACTGACTATATGGTATATTAAATGGTATATATGGTGTCCGTATTATTACATATATGTAATGTACAGTATACTATGTCCGTATTCGGACATGGGTACCGAATACGGACACCCCCGTTATCTACTGAATAAAAAGATTAAATAAAATTTTTAAATCACAATAATATATATAATATATATAATCATATAATTTAAATATATTGTAATATAAAAAAAATGAAAAGTTAAGACAATGTATTGTTAAAGTGTCCGTATTAGATTACTTTCTCTATATGATATAGGTTCTGGGAGTTTGTGAAATTGTTGAAGATAATTAGATATACTTCGAGATTTTATTAAATAGAGAATTTAATAGAGAATTCTCTTTAAATATAGAGTTTAAAAAGAGTATCGTTGTGTAGGATTTAAAGATATAAGTGTATAAATAATGTAGGTATATAAGAACGATGTGATATAATATGTGGAAATATATATATATTGAATAGTAGTGAAGAGATATATCTCTTATAGGAGAAGGAATAACGAATAGCTTTATTTATTTCTTTTAAAAATAAATCTATACACTTATAGCATATAGGATATATCATTATATATAATTACATCATATAGGTTATATATATATATATATATATATATATATATATATATATCAATGATATAATGATATAATATCATTAGTGTAATAATTAAGACTCTCAATAGGTATATAGGGGAAAGTAACCTAATACGGACACTTTAACAATAAATGGTCTTAATATTTTATGACTCATTATTTGTATTCAAAAATTACAATATATTAATATTATATGATTATAGATATTATTGTGATTTTAAAATTTTATTTAATCTTTTAATTCCATAGATAATGGGGGTGTCCGTATACTGTACCCATATCTGAATACGGACACCCTGTGTTATAATATGGACACCCTATATACGACTAGATAAACTACATATTATTGATGAATCAATCAGATAAATTACAATTACATTATTAAATGAGATGCATCTACAATCGAAATGGCATTGTGTATCTATTTGTATTTAATTATATCTATAAGTTTGAAATTAAATGTTGTTTATAATCTGAAATAAGTCGATATCCTCGGAATATGAACTTTTAACTGATGCATGTATGCTATATTTCTTAACTCCAACGACTTCGAAATAATACAATAGTATCTGGTATGCCTCATAACTTATGAGTCATACGTTATGACTCATAAGTTATGTTTATGAGTCATAGCATACGACTACAATCGAAATAATTAATGTAATTAATAGTTAGATACGTCAGAATGAATATATGTGTAAATTGTAGATAATAATATATTAATTTATAATAATATGTAAATATAATATATATATATTAATTATACATATACATAGTAAACAAAAAATGTCATTCAAGGCTTTTCTTTATATAGAAAATAAATATATACACATATATATATATATATACCTTACATTGAGAGTAATATCATTCGATATATTGTTTTCTCGAGTGTTCACATTAGATATATTACCTGAATATAAGCTTATAGACTAGTCTATTTAAATCATAGGTCAAGTAAATATAAGATTCGTAAACTAAATATATATAAAGTAAAAACATAATGCACTGGAAATCTTCCGAAAATGTTCTTACTTCGGATAACATAACTGATTGGGACAAATGTTGTTCATAATTAATGAGTAGTGAAAAATAGACTGAAAAGAGCCTGTTTCAATACATAGGCCGTTGGTGAATTATCGATTACGTTGATACGCTGTACTATTGATATCATTCTTAGATTTATAACTGATAATGAAATTTACATTTCATTTGCAGTAACATGACTGAATGACGATGACCAGTGGTCATTGACCATCCTATTGTATGATCACCACTCTATTATATCTATAGTTAACAAGTTCTTAATTTATAATCAAAGATATAACTAATCTTCTTCAAATATAATATTAATTGACTTAAATAATTGACTTTCTTCTTCTCGTCGTGGTTCTGTTGCATTTTAATTCATAATTCATATTCTGTAAATGATTCTTCCTTACTATATTAATTATAGTATAGGGAAGAATTTACAGTAGTTCAATTAAATTCAATTCAATTCAATTTATTTTAAAGAATCTTTGTGCCATAGCAATCAAGCGTCTAAAGTAAAAACAAAAAACAATATAACGGAACATAAACAAAAATAATAAACTAATAATAATATAAATTGGAATACAGAAAGTACTCAACATTAATATAAATTGTAAATAAAATTGTAGATATTGATAGAAAATAGTGATAAAAAATATCAGGGAAATGCAATAGTAAATAGATATGTTTTAATAGAGATTTAAAAGAGGTGGTGGATTGAGTGGAGCGTAGATTATGTGGTAGTTTATTCCATAGATAAGGGGCCGATATGTGCCATGCACGAATATTAGTGGTATGTAGATTAAGCTTATAGGGTAGATGTAGAAGGTAAGAAGTAGTTGAACGGAGAGAGATAGTGTGAGTAGGAATAGAGATTAAGGAAGATAGATATTCAGGTCGGTTGTGGTGAAGAGAGTTATGAGTTAATAGAAGAACTTTAAATATTATTCTAAATTTTATTGGTAGCCAATGCAATCTATGTAAATATGGGGAAATGTGTATTTGGGAAAAGCGATCAATTTTAAAAATTGATCGTACTAATGCATTCTGTAGTATTTGTAATTTTTTAATTTGATAGCCAGGTAAAAAGAAAAGGAGAATATTGCAGTAATCGAAAAGCGGTAATATGAAAGATGAGGCGAGAGTTATAGAAACACTTAGGGAGATGGAGTTACGGATTAGACGGAAAGAGTGAAGATGAAAGTTTATAGAGCGAAGAAGATTTGAGATATGGCGATGAAAAGATAAAGAACTGTCGAAATAAACACCAAGATATTTAACATTATCAGAATATAAGATATTATGATTGTTAACCATGATAAATGGTGGGACTGTTAAAGGGCGTCTGGGAGGTGAAGAAATAATAGTATATAAGTAGTTAGATAATATGAAGTGTCAATGACTAATAACTTATTTGAAATGGTTGAGAGCTTATCTAATAACTTATTTATATACACACTGCATAGATACTTATCGGTATGTACATGTGTTGGCAAATATTTAGAAGAAATACATTTATATAAAGAATTATTACAAAAAAAGTGTAGTATCGTTACCATAATCTAATATTTTATCATGAAAATAATTTTTATTTCACGTAAATAGCCGAAATAGGGTAAATAGATTAAAGTGTCATATCTTTGCTTCGCAGTATCTTTGCTATGTATCCATTAAATATAATTGTATGCCATTCTATTGTCTATGGTCTTCTATATTTTTTGATTTATTCTTTAATTTATGGATAAATTCAAAATTTAGATCACGTGAAAGTTTTGAAAAATTAATGGAACATTTATTTGTAGTTTTCATTTTAAATCAATGAAAGTTAGTTAATAAATATTAATATATCAATATTTATTTAAATGTATAATAATATATGTTTTTATCACTTACTATTTATAATATTTTTATATTCATTATACATGTATTATGTATATTAATTTAACTAAACATGATAGATTGTACGGACGCCGTCGGACGGTAGGCAAACATTAAATAACTATAAATAACATGTTCACGCGTTGCTTACGCGAATACATTATGTGTAGTTACTAATAACTTTGTATAGGCTCACTTCGGGATATAATGATTATAATAATCATTATAATAATGAAACTAAAAGAAACAGAATAATAAAACAATTAAATCAAACAACCCAACAATTATTGTTACAATATTATATTCAATATAATATTGATAATATTATATATACTATTGAATTATTGTAACAATATCAATCCTAAAATATTAATTAATTAATACGAATGGTGTTTTGAATCAGGGTAAAAACTAACGCGCGATAGTTAAAAAGTAAATAACGCGATGCGGGAGGCGGGAGTCGCAAATACACAGAAATAAATATATATATATATATATATATATATATCCAATAAAGACTTATGTCCTTTCTATAATATGTACATTTTATAACCTAATTCAAATTCGAATTTTATAAATAACTTAAAAAAGTCAATTCAATGATTCAACTCCCACCTCACGCATTTACAAAAAAATTATTGCACGTTAGTTTTGACCTGTCACCGTGTATACGTATATTTTTATAATGGCATTATTCTATATATATACATGTTTATCATTTAGATTTTATTTCCGTGTGCACTTATAATGAATTCGCGGAACGCATTCCTTGGGCGAACTATGCTATTTATAGTTATTTAATTTTTGCCTACCGTCCGTATTCCCCAACACGATGACAATCTAAGCAGATAATTATCATAATAATTATGGCATACGTCGTATACGTATAATACGATGATCGTAACGATCATTATCATAATGATAATGGTTATGATTTTAGTATATAAGATTAACTTTACGATCGACGGACATCTATACATATAATACAATACAATCAAATGGACTTAATGATCGACGACATCGATTTCCTATGTTACTATGATTGTATTATACTAAATATTAATTAATACTAAGTATAGCATATTTAATTAACTTTACGATCGATGAACATCGATGTCCGTCGAATTTGTCCGTTGATCTTAAATTTCTGTTGATCCCAATGTTTATTTATATATAAATTACTATATAAAAAAATGTTGCTTTTTTGTGTGTAATAATTTAAAATCTATACATTATATAATATAACTATCTTAATAATGGTTGGATTGTAATACTATTCTATCATTATATTTTATTTACCTAACAGGTGGTGATATCAGCTTTCCATCGCTACCAAATTTAGTATGCTTTTAAAATCATTTATTTTTATAATTATTATAAAATGAAGTTAATTAACGAACCCCACTTTTTCAAAATGCTCAAAAATCTATAAAATATTTATGTAATAAAAATATGAATATTTATCAACAGAACTAAAACTGATCTGCTCAACAATCCGATGTTACAATAATTGTGAATGACAACAATGTATGTGTACAAGTGTACTATCAACATTCTTCATATAAATATGAATGATAACTATTTTTAATATCCTTCATATACGTTCTAGAGGATATTGATTTGGAAATTGACTTCTCTAATAATAACCATAAGTAATTGATCACGACTAATCTTATATTTATAATATAGATTATATTAAAATAATTCAGTATTAATTCAGAAAAACTGCATATGAATAATGTCAATTTAAGGAATGACATCCTTAGAAACTTCACAAGGATGTCAATAGTACACTTATTCTCATGATCCCCTATAACAAATATCTTGTATTATTAATACTATTTTATATTCATTACATTCTGTGCTTTGGTTAGCCCCCTAAAAATACTCATCAACTGTGCATTGGATTATTATAATTATTATATATAATATATATTATATATATATATATATATATATATATATATATATTATTATTATTATTATTATTTATTATCAGATGTAGTTTTTTACATCAGGGTAATTCTAGAAGCAGAGCTTATCGAGATAATTACCCTTGTACATTATATAATATAATGATTTATATTCAATTGTGAATTATAATGAATTGATTACTTTATTCATTGCAATGATCGTTACTGCTTCACTTTATCAAAGTGATTTACTTATAATCACTTTCGATGATAAGAAGTGATATATTTGTGCTTTACAAAATATTTTATTATGTTACTCTTATTATAATAATTACAGTAAATTACTGTTAGAAATATAGATGAAGTTTTTAAAAGTTTGAATTTAGTTATGATCTGCTGACATTTTGAGAGGTGTAAGAAATTAGTATCGTATGTATTAATGTATTTACGAACACATATATCAAGTCAATAACTGTTTGGTAATAGACCGTAAATAATTATAATAATTATTCATTACGTAAAGGCTATTCAATTATAGTAAACAACATAAAAACAGTTTTGTTTCAAATTTTTTTATATGATATTAAAATATTAAATATTATCTTTAAAATGATATAAAAATCATGTTTTTGTAAGTAAAATATAAATATAAAATAACCAATTTTTAAATATATCATATTTTAATAAATTATAATAATAATTAAAAAAAAAAAAATTTAATTTAATAATCGTTATAATTTAATGAATATAATATCGTTTTTAGAATTTTTTTAAATAAATAAAAATATTATGTATAGATTTAAATAATCAGCATTCATATGTGTCTCTTTATTCATAATAACACAATATGATAAGTTATCGTCTATTTATATATTTCATAAATTTTTCATCATTTTATTGTAAATATTTAGAATAAATTTGTTCAAAATAATTATTTTTTACCAATTTCACTCATTCTGACCCTATCAACTCATTGAATAATGCTTTAAATTAGTTTACATTTTCAGATAATTTATAATATATATAATTACACAATAGTTGCTTTTTTTAAATTTTATAATTAGTAAATTTTAAAATATTCATAATTTTATCATATATTTACAAAATAATAATAATTAGTTAAATATAATTTTTATTAAATATGTTATTTCATATTATATAAAAAATGCCATTATTATAGATCTGTATAATATATATCACTGTGTTAAATAGTATATGTTAAATATTATATTGAATAAATAAATTAAAAATAAGTTAATACCAAAGATTTTGCGAAACAAATATATAACACGAATATTATCGAATCACTGAAATAGATTTAGGTTCGACGCGATTTTCATACAACAATTTTTCATTGCTCTATTAAATTACATGCAATATAAATTAGCTTTTACTCGCCAAATAGATATTTATAGCATTTAAAACCTACATATCATATTGGTTTGTTATATATTAGCAATTCACATTTAGTTTTCATCATATAAATACTAATTTAAAGCATATTATTTAAAATTTTAAAAGTATAGTTTGATATAAATTTAAATTATAAACAAAATATAATAAATTAACATGATATAGGTGGCACCATAGGTATTTTATATACAAAATCAGAATTACAAGATTTTACGTAAGTGTTATATCTTTCCTTAGAAAAATCTTTGTTAATACACTTTTAGTAGACCATTATTTTTCCTATTAAATATATGTACAAATCTATTTATAGAACAGAAGCACCTACACTTAATTAACGTATACATTTACATATATAATATACTAGTTTCTCTTATTATGAAAAAGTGTAAACTGTTATTTTTTATAAATACAATTAAAATTTGTACTCAATCTCATCCTGTCATATTGATATTAATATAGTACAAGGTATTTGTACAAGGCGATGATACTTCTAGATCGACCTGCTTATTCTGACTTAGACAAACAATCACATCTTATATGGATATTTCGTACATATATAATAAATAGACTTAAATTTGTTGTATAATATAATTTGACAAAAACCTCTAGAACATATTAAAATTTTGAAAATTTTACATTTTTGTTTATGCATTCTTATTAATATCAGAATGTATTTATTTAGCTTACATATGTTATAATTATATTATAAATCTGTTGATTATTGTAGTGACAGAACCTGAAATGCCAATGTGGAAACTGCATCTCGAAAATATTCAGGTTTCCTATATATATATATATAATGTAGTTATGATGTACATCGTACAATGTACATTGTTTGTGAGGATTCATAGTGTAGATAATAATAGAATAACTATTTATTAAAATATAATAAAATTCATAATTATTTTCTTAATTAATTTTTTATTTTCGTTGATTTTTATGCAATTTATTTGTTATTTCCGTGAGATTATTGACATTCGTGTGATCATTATGGAAGCGTCGTGTTTGCTAATGTGTTTGTATGTATATGATGAAGTGTAGTAGTAGTAGCTTGTGTGCAATAATATACGATGACTTCAACATAATACCTACTGAGATATCGCAGGTTTATACTTGTATATCTGTACAGTACATTAACATTAGTACTATTAACCACTACCCCACCACCATTAACTACATCCACCACCACTATTAACCACTACTACCACCACTATTAACCACTACCACCACCACTATTAACCACTACTATTAACATTAATACTACCACCATAACCACTACCCACGTATACAGAAGATGAGGCAGATAAGGAACGCTCCCGTCGACTTAATAGGCTGTCACATGCTGTACGATACTAAAGCTGCTCCTGAAGTAACTAGGCTACACTAGCCTATCTTTAACTACCCTCTCTCTCTCTCTCTATCTATCTCTCTCTCTCTCTCTCTCTCTCTCTCTTTCACTCACTCTCTCTCTCTCTCTATCTCTCTCTCTCCCTCTCTCTCTCTAAATCTCCCTCTCTCTTTCTCTCTATATCTCTTTTTAACTTCCTCACTATCTCTCTCTCTCACTATCTCCCCATCTCTCTCTATCTCCCTCTCTCTTTCTCACTCACTATCTCCCTCTTTCTCTCAATCATTTATTTTAATTAAGTTATAATATTGATTTTTTACTAATTTAATTTTATATTTTTGCTAATATTCTAGTAGTATACTTAATTTTCTTTGAATAGAATGTTCTGCTAAAACGCTGTTCACATGAGCAATCTATTCCAGCAATTTCGCAATGGAATTCTCAAGAATTCCAGTTTCAAAATCCCCTAACGGTATCAATTGTAGGGTGTTCACATGATCAATCTATTTTTTCAGTAGAATTCTTAAAAATATATACATTTGATGAACTTATGAACTTAAGTTTATTATATAATCATAAAGTGGTAATATATATATATATATATATATATATATTCATAATTTAATAATTATAATTATATAAGGAATTATATATTATAATTATAATTATTAATTAATTATTATTAATTATTAATTAAACGATCGTTATCGATTAAATAACATAATTTTAATCAATTACAATCATAAACGATTATAAATAGATTGACCGCTAGAAAGGTAAATGCGTATGCATTAATACTCATCAGTATATGTGTGCGTGCGTTTATTTATCAATTGTATAAATTGTCACAAAATTAGAACATTTATCAATAATCGCAGAAAAAAAACAGACAGTCTGTGGCACATTTTGGCAATTCTTAATAATTCCATTGCAAAATTGCTGGAATAGATTGCTCATGTGAACAGCACTTTATAAATAATTCCTACATGCAACTAAATCCCTGCGTCTAACCTAAACCTCTATTCATACCCCTCTCCCCGTGTCACATGCCTGCCATATTTATCTAGTTACCCTATCCCCACCCCACTCCCCCCTAGCATACATAACTGGGTTCACAGAACCTCTCATCTCACTTTCTTAGGTGCAACGTTACCAGATACTACTGTCCTTGATGCTATCCAGTAGAACCAAGGTTAATATTCTTCTAGGGTCGGTGTATATTATAGTGGGCATGACAGAGACAGCTACAAAGATCATAAATAATCTTTACACTATGATGTATATTATTTCACAACAATATTATATAAAATATTTACAAAATATATATATATATTATATAATATATTAATATATTCTTTATATTTGAATAATAATTAGTAAATTAATATAATTTCTTAATTAAATTTAAAACGTATTACAATTTATTTAAATCTCAATATAACACCCCCACACGAATACATTCCCACACCCATACCCATACACCCCCACCCCACACGCATACACCCCCACACATTAACTAGGATGAGATGACAGCAGTGTCCATGAAGCGTTTGAGAAGTCACGGCTGTACCATCAAGAACATCCTCGACACCGATGAGGCTAAACTTGACACTCTCATCAAAGGAGTCGCCTTCCATAAAGTAGTACCACTAGCGCCACCACCACTCTCATACTTCTAGTACTACTACTACTACTACTACTACTACTACTAATACTACTACTACTACTACTATTACTACTACTACTACTACTACTACTACTACTACTACTACTACTACTACTACTACTACTACTACTACTACTACTACCACTACCACTACCACTACCACTACCACTACCACTACCACTACCACTACCACTACTACTACTACTACTACTACTACTACTACTACTACTACTACTACTTCTACTACTACTACTACTACTACTACTACTACTACTACTACTACTACTACTTCTAGAGATAGATGGAAGAGGTGGTTAATACGTATTATTCGGTGACATCTATGTGTCCACCTCAGTTAGTTAATTACATAGGTCAGTGAAGTATTTCCTAATATGTCCTATTGGTATAGTCAAGTATTACTAGGATGAGTTATATTCCACTATATCAATAGCTTAACGCATGTGTATGTATGATGATGAATAGTAGGTTGATATACCCCTATCACAGGTGTGTCTACCACCTCTTAAGTTCACTTAACAGTTAATAATGAAAGAGAAAAATAAATACATAACAATACATAACAATAAATTACACTATTACGATACAGACTAAAGCTGGCTACATCAAAAGAACCACTCAGATTTGTGCTACCAAGTACGAAGGAGACATACCTTCCACTCTGGAGGATCTCTTGACCTTGCCAGGTCTCCCCATGTGTTTATCATAGTTATAGTAGTCGTATAATTATATTAATTAAATACTTATATATAGATATACTACTACTTAGTGTTGGGAATTAAACTTGAACTTCGAACCCAAACTGATAAAGTTACGATTTCGAACCTGAACTGATACAGATATTTTTAATAATTTCGAACTCGAACTGATACAGTTACATTTTGAACTAATGCATTTTATATTGAAATATAGTATTATTTTATGAATATTTTTATATACAATCATATTATAGCGTCTATAGTTTCGCCTATCTTTCGTTAATATTGTCAAAATCTCTTTAAAATTTAAAAGTGTTGTATTTTTAAATCTATTTACAATTATACAATTTTACATACTTAAATTTATAACTATATTTAGTTTATAAATGTAATGATTAATCAATATTACTGGAATATGGTATGCATACTTAATTACTTATAGTATATGTTTTATTCAATATTTTAGGATAATTTGAAATTATAAATTTAAACACAAAACTAATTTATATAATTTATAATATATTTTTGTATTATATTTATGAAATTCATAGATAATTTATTATAGTATGTATATTTAATAAATAATATTATATTTAATTCATATTTTTAATATAATATTTATAATCTTAAAATTCCATTTTGTTTAAAAACGAATAATATTTATAATTTTATAGAATAGTATTTTTTAAAAAGTACTTTCATATTTGTGGATATTAATGATATGTTAAGGGGACGAGCGTCGTTCGGTCTATACATAGATTTTAACATGTAGGAGATAGGGAATTGGTACGTGTTTTAAAAACCCAAAGGCTTTTATACAATATAGTTAGACATTTAATTTTTGTTTTATTGTAGAGTTTATTCTATTCTATATGAAAGAGTAGCGCTTTTATTATTTATATTACCAATTATAATATATTTTATGTTTTATAAAACTTATTATTTTTTAACTTTTTATGTTTTAATTATTTGTATTACATATTTTCATTATGACTAAAAAAAACCACCACTGTTTCATATAAAAACAATTAAATATATTTATAATGGATTAAGATTTGAATAAAATTCAATAAAGGGAAAAAAAGCCTTAGGGTTTTTAATGCTGTTATGCATGAGAAAATAAAGTTATGAGAAAATCGAGTTCAAAGTAAATAGTTATTTTTATGGTGATTTTCATTTATATTGTTTGATATACTATGGAATAACTGAGAATAAACCAATAAAAAATACACATTTATATATATAACATGTAGCGTCATCTATGTATACACATATTCATAAATTCAAATTATAAATAGACATAATATGACAGTTGCTAATGGTTTTCAAATTGTTTCAATCGATTGATTATTCACAATTTTTTCATATAATATATATTCATATAATTTCAACTATTTTGCATAATATTGTGAAAAATAGGGTATATAAAACATAATTTTGTAGATACTTATATACTTATGATGATTTATATCCCACTTTTTAGATGTATACACGTAAAAGTAATCAATAATACATATTTTCTCATAAAAAAAAAAGAATACCATTTTTGTTTATGATAAAACAAATGGTGCTGGTCCCCTTAATGAAATTCTTATCCAAATATTATTTCTCATTTATTTATAAATAATGTTAATATTAAATAATATAAAATAATAACTACATAATAATAATAAAGGCAGGACTTTGGTATTCATAATAATTGTATTGAAATTATATTTAATACTAAATATATTAATAATAATAATATTAAAGTTATAAAATTTATATACATTTTTTATTATAATCTGATTTTAATTTTCTATAATTATTTGATAAGATATTAATAATACGGATAATCCTTTTGTTATCATATAATAAGGATCGCTTTGACAATATGTACACGTTTCATAAATCTCTAATAATTCATCATCATTATTATTAACATATTAACTACACTACATCGCCGATAAAACATCGTTTATCCGTAACATTCAATGTATTCATAACAATAACTATGTCCTACCTATCTCACCCTCCCTCTCTCTCCGTGCGTGCGTGCAGGTATCGGTTACAAGATGGCGAACCTAGTGATGTTGGTGGCTTACAAACAGCTCACCGGAATAGCGGTGGACACTCACGTTCACCGGATAGCGAACCGGCTCGGCTGGGTCACCACCAAGACCCCGGATAAGACCCGCAAGCCCCTCGAGGAACTCATACCCAGGTTTACGCGGCATCTATAGCGCACGCGATGGTATCGATATTACCTTACATTCATTTGTTTAAAAAATAATTTTTATATTAAATTAAATTAGTTAAATTAATAATATAAATATTTCAGTTTAATAATTTATATATATTTAATATTATATACGTATATATATATATTTATTTTTATATTCAATCTGTTTACAGATCATATTGGGATATCATAAATCATACTTTAGTTGGATTCGGGCAGCAGGTTTGCGCAGCTAAATCACCCAAGTGCAAAGATTGCTTGAACAGATTTATTTGCCCTTCATCTAAGGCAAAAGTACCGGATAAGTAGGATTTCATCTCAACTATTATTACCACTATATTAACACACACACATATTATACGATATTATTTTTGTATTTTTATATTTTTCCTTTTAATAAATAGTACATCCTATTGTTTATTTCAAAACTATTTAATTTCAATACATAAATCTTTGTAACGATTAGTTACGTCAATATTAATTTGTTATGATAAATTTCTATAGATAATTATGCATATAATATTAATTAGAAATATCGTTTTTCGAACATATAAAATAATTAGTAATAATTTTAAATATCATCCCTATGTAAATAGGGTTAGATTAATATTTCTATATCTGTAATATTCTTGGTTAAATAATTATGTATATTGTTTAATAATTATTTGATTATAATCTATGATTAAATAGAATTAAATTAAATATATTAATATTAAATAATATTTAAAATTGTTTTCTACATTTAAGAATAAATAATGTTTAATAATCTAATTATATTTATTATATAATATTATTACATGTATATACATGTATTATTGCATATATGCTTGTATTATTGAATATTCCACTATATTTAAACATTATAAAATACTATTTAATGACCTATCTTCACATCTAAATGCTCAACAATGATTATCACTAGTCCTGAATATATTATTTCCATTATTATTCTGGTATCTGTGTATAATTTCATTAATTCTAGATTCTTTGATTATGTAATGATAGATTTGAATATGAGGATAATACATATTACTTACCTATAATAATTTAATATACATTTATTTTTTCTGTAAATATATATGATATAAAATATAAATATATGACATATATATAAATATAATATATATGTCACTTTTAAATATTTGTGGACTTAACTTATATATGTGTAGTTTGTATTATTTATTGAAATAATTAGTTATAATAATGTTAATATAAATAAATATATATCATCTACATTATAAATAAATGAATTAATTAAATATGATAATTAGGGATGGTTTACACAGTGAACTCCTATTACAGCTGATATAGTAAACAGTATTATTAGTTATCATCGTAACTATCGTAATTGTAGTATTAAAATATTGATAAAAACATGTAAGTATAATAGTAACATAATAGCATTATTTGCTAATGCCCTCTGTCATTTTGTTGTATGGAAAATAGATAAACTAGAAACTTGCTGATAAATATAACTTCAATTGCGACAAAGTGAAATAGCGAGTGAATATTATGTTAACTACTAAATCTCATGGTTATGATATATCGCTATACATACTGTTTGTATAATGACGCTGTTTTCTACTTTCTAAACATTGCATCTCAAGTTTAATATACATTTCTATTAGAAAGAGTAAATAAGATATTAATTAGATATATTGTTTTGTAAATATATATATTAATTCTTTAAATATTTAAAATTCTTTTAGGATGAGTTAAATTATTGATAAAATAACACTTAATTACCTTAATAATATAATAACTTAAATATGAGTAATGACAGATTAACTATGACATTATATCAAAAGCTGGTAACAGCTATATAGCTATGTTACAAGTGGTTTAAAAAATTGAGTATTAGAACATCCATAAAATATAATATGTAAATATAATTTAATTAATAATTTAGTGATTTTATAATAATTTATATTTGATCAAATATAATATATTGGATTGCTGAGGGAATAATACACTTAAGAAATTATATATTATGTCCTTATATCAAACATGTTATTCATTCCTACAATAGAAAACATTAATCGTATAATATTAACAAAGATTCTAATATGAATAAATTTTAATCTCTAACATTAAACAACAGATTATATCTGATTTAATGTTGAGGAACCTGTACATAAAATGTACATTGTACACATTATATTATTATCTGGATCAATGCATTTTGTTGATCATTAAAATAAAGTGTAATACACTACTAAATTTTCTATATATTAAACAAAAAAGATTATAATATATAAAATGTATATATATATATATATATAATATATATTGATAATTATTACCAGTAACCACAGAGCTAGAGTTAGAGGTTCTCTCTAGCTCTGTACCAGTAGCGTAGGGGAGGTCAGGGGTAATGGCTGATCAAATTTGATACTTATTAAAATACTTAAAACATCAACAAGTCTTATTGTGAGTATTTTATATGATTTACAATTTTTAAGTAATATTAATAATATATATATATATATTTAATATTTGTATATGTTTGTATAAGATTTTTATAATATAGTATATGTTTGTAGTTTAAGGTACAAATGAAATCATTACTTTTCTATCAAATATATTGATGAGAGGTGTTGGACGATAGTTCTTAAAATATTACCGATATGCGAGTTCTCAGACATAACATATATTATTTAGTAAAATTGATAAATATATTTTATATCGACTGTATATGTCATATCGGCCCCCTATAAAATAATATTAATTATAAATATATATATCAACAGGTAAGTTATAAAAATAAGTATGTCTGGCCAAACTAAAGGGGATATCCCACTACCAGTATTTCTAGAAATAATGTCCGGAAATGTTTGCTAGAAAGTAATTTTCTAGTAAGTTGTAGTGGGATACCTATTTTAAAGTTACTATATTTCAGGAAAGTAAGGGTATCCCACTACAATTGTAGTTAAATTGCTAGAAAATCACTTTCTAGCGAACCTTTCCGTAAATACTGGTAGTCAGATATCCCCTTAAAAAGAGATAAATTTGAGAGGTTCACTAATTTAGGTGATAAAATCATTATTATAAATATATGTTACGATTAATATGCAAATGAAAATAAATCTATAATATTGTTCATTCGACAAAACCCCTCATAAACCTTACTATAAAGGAAGTTTAGTTAAAGAAATGTGTTTACATCAATTCATTCAAACCTATAAATAACGTCTCTCACTGATAACCATAGAGAACGAAGTCTCTTCATTCTCTATGGTTATAACTAGTAATCTCAAGACATATAACCTAGGTTATAGGGGTATTGGTAATATGCTTATAACCAAGACCTCCTATAACCTCTAGAGGTTATAGGAGGTCTTGTTATAACTAACTACTTTATAAAAATATATTATAATATTTGCATAATATAGTTGTTTATGGAAATGTAAAAATGACAGCAAAATCATACAATTATAAAAGTAATTATTTTATACAAATTAAAACTTTGTTCACAAACATGCTATATATAATTATTATAATATATATTATAATAATAATATTTATTCTACATATATATATTATACCTATATATTAAAAGATAATTGAAAAAGTTCTTATATGTATTATTATTACATACTTTACAACGTATAACCAAAGATTTTCCGAAGGAAAGATATAACACTTAAGTGTAATTGTAATTTGCGCGTAATTACGCGCAATCGTGTAATTCGAATTTGTATACAAAATACCCTGGTGCCACCTATAGCGGGTTACTTTTAGGAACTATGCGTTGTTTATAATGTAAATTCGTATTTAACTATACACTTTTAAAATGTTAAATAATATGCTTCAAATTAATATTTATATAATGAAAACTAAGTGTTCATTACTGATATATAACAAACAAATATGATATGTATGTTTTAAATGCTATAAGTATATATTTAGTGAGTAAAAGCTAATTTATATTGCATGTAATTTAATAGAGCAATGAAAACATTGTTGTATGCAAACAGAGCCGAACCTAAATCTATTTCAGTGATTTCGATACTACTTCTAGCAGCGGTTGGGGCTATTACTAAATTACGTTGCATGAATAGGGAGTGTTATATCTTTGCTTCGCAAAATCTTTGGTATAACTATTTTACTATTACTATAATGAGAGATAAATATGATGATAACATTTAATTTATTTTATATTAAAAATAAATAATAATATATTAAAAAATAATGTATACAATTATTATAAACTTTTTAGTAATTTTGTTGTAGACATCATTTCACTGGACTTGTCAAATGAAATTTTAAGCCCGAAGGCAACCCAAATGGGCTCACGTACAATATATAGTTATAAAAACTATATATCACTTACGCGATAATAATAATAACACTCAATATTTTGTCTACGTTTTTTAACATATATATTTATAGTATTTATGTTCTACATTAATTTAAAAATACAAATCTATATTTATAAATGAATATTTTAATATATTATAATCATCATCTCATATAATATTTATATGTTTATCTAAATAAAAAATATATAAATATTTTAAAATAATTACAATATAATTTTTGTTATCATATTTATCAGATTTTTATTATCAAACAGTTTTTGAGAGATTTTAATATTTACAAATATTTTTCAAGTGAAAAATCTTTGATATTATTAACCCATAACTCCAACCCATAGACATTAGAAATAGGTAAACTGATGCTCATTGAATTATATTGGGTATTTACATAGATTTTTACATAGAGGTAATAACCAAGACCTCCTATAACCTCGAGGTTATAGGAGGTCTTGTAATAACTCTATATATATGGGTATTTAGTTCATAGATTTGTATTTTAGGTAAACTATATACAGTGTTTATAAACCCTATAAACAAGACCTCCTACAACCTCAAGAGGTTATAGGAGGTATTGGTCATATAAGTTAATGCTGCTATTGGAGATCGAATTTGTTCGCCAATTTGAATATATTTATAGTTTACAATTGTACACTATACTTACTAGTAACAAATTAAGTTATATGATATTTATTTTTAAATATTTAAAAATAATATTTTCATTTAATGACTAAATATCAATTTACTAGATAATTAGCTTAAATTATATAGAATGGAGATTACACAATTTTAGAATAATTAATAATTAATATATAATTAATTATCCAATTAAATGTATATTATTATTAGATATTAGATATTTATTAGATATTTACAACCACTATGTATATATTTTTCATATCAATTGACAACTTATAAAGAATATAACTGAATTTTTTAATATATTCGTTATATTTGAATCAATATAGGTAATTCCTATGTAATTCAATGAATTATCCATGTATGCAAATTGTACAAATGGTGAAGAAAAAGGTGGATATTTAATCTGGCCGCCGCGATAATTTTCATATTTTATGGGGCGTGGCTAACTTCTCAAAGATAATTAAATATACAAATCCTATACAAATATTCAAATATAAATGACATTTACTGTAAATATTCAAATATTCAAATATAAATGACATTTACTGTAAATATATTCAAATATTCTAATATTAAAACATGTAAATGAATATAATAAGTATTCAGATATATAGAATATATACAAGTATATACTAATATATTGTATATAGTTAATTTGGATGATCACAAGAATCCAACAGCAACACTGCAATGCAAGCAAAGATTTTGCGAAGCAAAGATATAACACTCCCTATGCATGCAACGTAATTTAGTAATATCCCCAGCCGCTGCTAGCAGCAGTATCGAAATCACTGAAATAGATATAGGTTCGGCTCTGTTTGCATACAACAATGTTTTCATTGCTCTATTAAATTACATGCAATATAAATTAACTTTTACTTACTAAATATATACCTATAGCATTTAAAACATAAATATCATATTTGTTTGTTATATATTAGTAATGAACACTTAGTTTTCATCATATAAATATTAATGTAAAACATATTATTTAACATTTTAAAAGTGTATAGTTAAATACGAATTTACATTATAAACAACGCATAGTTCCTAAAAGTAACCCGCTATAGGTGGCACCAGGGTATTTTGTATACAAATTCGAATTACACGATTTCGCGTAAGTGTTATATCTTTCCTTCGGAAAATCTTTGATGCAAGGACATGAACTTTAAATATACTGCGCGCGCGCGCAACATAGTTTGCTATAGGCTCGTTACATTCAGTGATGAGTTATGCATTTAAATGATTTGCAATATAATTTATATTCATACGCGATTATTCAGATATAATACGCATACATGTATATAATATAGTATATATATAATATATATATATATATATATATAATATATATATGTATATATTATACATAAATAATTTTTTTATATATATATATATTATACATAAATAATTTTTTTTTAACTAAATTTAAATTATTACTATCAGAAATTACTCGATTATAATTCGAATATGTTACGTACGAATGAGATCGATATAGTTTTAGAATTTCCATTTAATTTCAAGTAGAATCAATATATTATATATGTATAATACTATACGTCATAAATATGCTATCCGTTATAGTAACTGTACAATGAATTATTTGTTAATAAATTTGATTTTTAATTAAATTTAAATTACTACTATCAGAAATTACTCGATTATAATTCGAATATGTTACGTACGAATGAGATCGATATAGTTTTAGAATGTCCATTTAATTTCAAGTAGAATCAATATATTATATATGTATAATAATATACGTCATAAATATGCTATCCCTTATAGTTATTATATAATAGTAACTGTACAATGAAGTATTTGTTAATACATTTGATTTTTAATTAAATTTAAATTATTACTATCAGAAATTACTCGATTATAATTCGAATATGTTACGTACGAATGAGATCGATATAGTTTTAGAATGTCCATTTAATAATTTAAATTTAATTAAAAATCAAATTTATTAACAAATACTTCATTGTACAGTTACTATAACGGATAGCATATTTATGACGTATAGTATTATATATATATAATATATTGATTCTACTTGAAATTAAATGGACATTCTAAAACTATATCGATCTCATTCGTACGTAATATATTCGAATTATAATCGAGTAATTTCTGATAGTAATAATTGTAATTGTAATTTTTTTTTAAATTATTTATTTATAATATATATATATATATATATAAATGTTTTTTAAATAGGAAAATGAATAGCATAATATATAACATGGGTTGTGGCTCAGTGCTATAAATGATGCGTTCTAAGCAGAAAGTCGACTTTCAGGATCCTGAGTTCGAATCTAGCTGGAGTTAGATTTATTTTTATCACATACATATATATATAATTACTATATGCCAGGATCTACTTTCATTCGGATCTACTTTCACGCGTATGTATATTTATTTGAATATTTCAACTCCCGCAATATAAATATAACTCCCGCAAGTATGTGTTCATGTCCTTGCTGTCGAATTCTTGTTATGATCCGTTAATTTAACATAGAGCATATTGTTATACCTATATTATTTAAAATGTCTAAATCCAAAGGGTCTAAATAATCACATTTAATAAAATAAATACGGAAATATCGTATAAGAATTATTCTTCGAATAAATAAACATTTATTCAATACGTATATACACTTGAATACTAAGTATATGATAGTATATATGTTATATATATATTATATATGATTCATTTAACTTATATTTTACGATGAGGAGTATATATATTATTTAAATGGCAAAATATTCATATTTAATCAATATACCCAGCTACCCAGCTACCTAGCTAACAGTAAGAGCAGCATAATAGTAGAATAACATCATATGCTAGGGCCTCAAATGTTTACATAGAGTTATTATGCTGCTATTATGCTGCTATTAAATGTCTATTAATTTAGAATAGTTGCATAATAGCAACATAATATACTTTCAAAATTAATAGCAGCATAATATTAACATAATGGCAGCATAATAGCAGTATAACAGCATCATAATAGCATGTCAAATTAATAGCAGCATAATAGATATTTAATAGCAGCATAATGGCTGCATAATAGCACAATGTATACATATGAGGCTCTATCATATGCTGTTATGTTGCTATTATGCTGCTCTTACTGTTTGATTGGTAACGGAGATATCGTATAAGAATAAATAAACAACTATTCAATAGGGGATAGAAGGGAGTATACTCCATACTACTATAGTGGAGATTATTTTGTATGACTTTGTAGAATTGTAATATATCGATGAATAGTTGATGTTATAATTTCATATTTTCAAATGTAATAGAATATGTATCGTTATATATTATAGCTATTTTAATTTTTACTTTAACTCATATATTTCTAGTATTAATATCAGTTTAGTTACACTCAAAAAATAACGAAAAAATAGTGGATTTTAGTACCAAAATAAATCAATAGGTGTCTCGCTATACTCGATTCATTTTTTCAGTTTATATTATTTTAATAATATATTTTGTAATATTCATGCCGACGCACGCATTTTATTTAAGATTTAGATTTTAAAAATTGTGAACAAAAATTAATGAAAAAAATTAGACCTATATTACTCGATTTTGATTGGTTTATTTTCATCCACTATATCCTTCTCAGTTCGTCCACTATACCCATTTGAATATGGTACTTTAGAATACTTATATCTTTTTACTGATACAATATTTTCATATAATATAAACATATCTTAATAGATAACAAATTATATATAAATATATAAAATATATTTTATTAATATATAAGAAAATATGTATTTATAATTAATAATTATTAATGATTAATTGATTATAATCAATGCAGAACAGTACATTTCCAAAACTGGTTTTCATGGAATTTTGAAAAAAAAATATTATGTAATTAATATAATATATTGATTAATTATTTTTGAAAAAAAATTACTCATTGTTGTAGATATTGTAATTGTCTAAATATTTTGTATATATCTTTTTTTTTTTATCTATGACCATTTTCGCGAAAATGTAAATTACCACTACTCCATTCTCGTCCGCTACTCCCTTCTATCCCTTATATAAACTTGAATATTCAATATATTACTATGAATTATTTTTTATAATACTTATATAGTAGCTTATTTATTAAACTTGCCTGACAATGTATTCATTTAAATTTACTAAATATAAATTGTACAATCATAATTACACATATAGAAATATTGTTGTGAACTAGAGGCGCCATATTTATATGACTAATAGTTTATTGACGGGTGTTGGCGCGCTATCATATACGAATAAATAAATGTAATTCTATTAAAAACATATAATTATATAATTATATGTTTTACTTTTATGTTTATATTTTTAATACATATATATATATATAATTTGTATAGGCATATATTATATATGATATATTACATTAACATATTTATTTTAATTACCTTAACTTTACTACATTTATCTTTATTTATTACATATAAATAATAGGTATTTATTCATAACTGTATAATGTACCTAAGCATTTATTATAAATATATTTAAATAAATAATTTAAAAGTAGTTTATTAATTATAAAGCTGAATATATATAAAATAAATATTAAATATATATTGAATTGTGTATATACACATATTTATATATATATATATTTCTTTAAATGGTAAACTATAATATACGATGTATATTAAATTAAATAAAGTAATATATTACATATAAAATAGGTGAATATTCAATTTTATAATTATATTATTATCACGTACAATGTTCGTCGTTGATTATAGTTTACCATTTAAAGAAATATATATAGTTATGCCTACCTAAGTTATAATTTAATAATTTCAGATTAATAAAGCCAACAACATTATCAAGACAACTATATATATAGAACAAATAACTTATATATATACATATGTATTAAGTATGTAAAATTATAATTTATAGAAAAAATATAAAAATTATAGGACATTGTATATAGATATAGTACATCATTTAAGTTATAGAAATATATACATTGTAGAAAATGTACAGAATAATGAAGCTGCCAACATATACATTATGTTTGTTTTAATAAATGTTTAATAAAAGCTTAGGTACATTATATATAAATTATATACATAATTATATATAAATTATATAATATAATGTAGGTATATATAAACTATATATATATATATATATATATATATATATATATATATATATATATATATATAGTTATGAATAAATACATATGTATATGTGATAAATAAAGATTATATAATTATGAATACATACATATTATTTATATGTGATAAATATAGATAAATGTAGCAACAGTTATTAAAATTAATATGTTAATGTAATATATCATATATTACATATGCTTATTCAAATTCTATATATTTATGTATTACAAATATAAACGTAAAATATATAATTATATGTTTTTATAGAATTACATTTTAATAGAATTACATTTATTTATTCGAATATGATAGCGCGCCACCACCCGTCAATAAACTATTAGTCATATAAATATGGGGCTCTAGGGCACAACAATATTTCCATGTGTAATTATGATTGTACAATGTATATTTAGTAAATTTAAATGAATACATTGTCAGGCAAGTTTAATAAATAAGCTACTAGGTACCTATATAAGTATTATAAATATAATTCATAGTAATATCAAAGCGCTTTGGTAATATATTGAATATTTAAGATTATATAGGTATTGACGTATTGAATAGTTGTTTATTTATTCTTATACGATATCTCCGTATTTATATTGATTAAATGTGAATATTTTGCCATTTAAATAATATCTATACGCATCATCGTAAAATATAAGTTAAAGAATCATATATAATTATATATAACATATATACTATCATATACTTAGTATTCAAGTGTATATGCGTATTGAATAGATGTTTATTTATTCGAAGAATAATTCTTATACGATATTTCCGTATTTATTTTATTAAATGTGATTATTTAGACATTTTAAATAATATATATACGTATCACAATATGCTATATGTTAAATTAACTATATACAATATATTAGTAGGGAAGGGAAGGTGGTAATGGCCGAGGACGTAGTAGTGGCCATTTTAATTAACGCTTACATGGTGCTTGATAGGATAACAATTTCTATATCCTACAATATTTAGATAATCAAAATATCAATAATATATAGTAACATTTTTTTTAAAATAATTAATTAATTACTCCAATTTATTGTATAATCATTTTTTGTCTAATTTTGACAAAAAAACATGATTATATATATTTATGCTTATTTATGTGTAAGAGTATGTGTAGGGGAAAGTCCCCGATTACCGACCCCTAAATGATTATTTGTAATAAATTATTCAATATTAAATATATTTAATTGAAATTTTATAATTAGGGTAATATTATGGCAATGACAAATTTGGCTATTTTAAATTTTTGATATAAATATATTTACAAGAATAAACCGGGGGGTCGGTAATCGGATACATGTGCCTAATACCGACCCCCTTCTCCTATTACTGACCCCCTAAAATAATCGTGGTATAAATAATTGTAGTATTATAATATCCAATAAAAAGAGTATATATACATAAATATAATTAATTATAACATGCACGCAATCTATTTATTATTGAATTTATGTTTTAATAGTAATATTAAATTTAAATTTAAACTTTATAGTAATTATATTAAAATAGTGTATATTATTATTTAATATTTATTTATCAATCAGTATGTATATAATCAACTGGAATCAAGCATCCTAAATCTATATCCATGATACACAAACAACTTACGACATATTTTAAAGTAAAATACGAATCTATTTTGATTGGATACAATAAATCACATGGGGTCGGTATTAGGGTAATTTAGGGGGTCGGATATAGGAAAATCATATGGGTTGCTATTATTAAGATATATTGGTTAATAGTTATTCAAATTAAATTATTTTGATAAAAGTTATAAACATTTTATTGATCTACAATATTATGTGCAGTATTAATTTTCTTTTAATTAATAAAGTATTTACAATGATTTAAAAAAAGTTATTATTCAAATATTTTAAAAGAAAAAACAGAATATATCATTTTATCAAATAACAATTGTAGGATTGAATATTTTTAAAACAAAATACTTATACATATTTATTATTAAATTACTAATAGATCAGGTATATATAATTTGTTGATATTTCTTATAGTTACTGAGATACGATAAGGGGTCGGTATTATGAGGGAGTCGGTAATCGGAGACTTCCCCTATACCATCCTGTATGTGTGGCCTGATGAAATGATGAACAACAACATATCTAAGTTACGTAACTTACTACTGTACTATAGTATATTATTTATATACTAGTATAGTATTATTATACTATTATACTATAATAGTCTGAGGTATATGTTTCAGTGGGATAACCAGAAGCTAGTAAGATTACTTACTTGCTAGCCAAAGGTCCAGGGTTCCACTCCAGGCAGTTCTTGTTTTTCTCTTGTGTTTATTACGAACTTATTAAACGATAAATCAAAATACAAGACAGAAATGTTAATATTTGTATTGTATTATCCGGGGCTTGGGTTATTTATTTATATATAAGGCTCAGTTATTTAAAACATTTATAAGTCTATGACTTCTTGCGGGGTCCATTTGTATCCGTTATTTGTATTGTATTCGATATATATATATATATATATATATATATATATGAGATTTCAATACATAAATATTATTATTATTATTACAATTTATATACTAGTATTATAATACCGAAGCCGTTTGGTGTTACTGAACTGGTTTACTAGTATGTTAGTTTACTAGTGATACCAATTTCAAAATTGTTTAGGATCTAAAGACTTTCGAGTAATACAATCTTAGATCTCAAGAGTATTGAGTAGTAAGTTGACTCGAATATAATATATTTAGGCTTTCATATTTGTAATCTAAAATTAATTTAGAAAATAAATATAATATATAATATTTATATATTGATATCATATAGATAAATATATTATATATTATACATATATATAAATATAAAACAAGTGAACATATTAATATTAATTATTAATCATGAATAGTTAGTACGATCGATTGTAATCGATTAATATATCACGCTATAAACAACGAGGGCAATTGCCTCGAATGTGAACAACAATACACTTATAGCGTCGGAGGTTGGGTATGCGATCAAGTGTGACGAGTGACCTTAATACGTTAGAGGTCAGCATTTACGACCACATCTCGTAGTCAATAATAAGGTTAATATTATATATATATATATATATATATATATATATACGAGAGATAATAAGTTATTTAATGAATTCTTGGTTGGTTAATTAGTTAATAGTTAAATTATTAATTAGCCGATAATTATAATAATAGTAATAATAATACGGCTAATAATACCAGTGATAATAGTAACAGTAACAGTTAGTATATATACTAATATAGTATACTAATAGGTAGCACAAATAACGTGTATGTTATATATAGTCTACGTTACCGCACCACCATGTGTGCGGTGTGCGATGTGCGGTATTACCAGGTACTACGTAACAGTCGTGGTCACACCGTGTATATCAACACGTTAGGGTAGTCGGTACACCGGTCAGATGACTGGCCGCAATGGTCTGCATCGTCGTGTTCCGTGCACTCTTGTGTCTGCAGAGTATCGGCCACCTATTGACCGTTGCGGTGTGTTAGCATTGTACGTACTGACATGTATACACATCATGTATATATATATATATATATATATACATGTTATTGTTATTTTAATTATTTTTTTTGTGGAGTCCTTTCATCTAATCAAGGAACTTAGATGTAATGTTCACTTATATGGCTTATATAACCATATATGGCTCTAATGTCCCTTCGAAACCGCTCTCATGTTAACTCATCCATGGTTTTAACGAAATTCGTATATATGTATGTTGAACATACTATGTTCGTAATGTATGTATACACAATATACCATCACTTCTAAATAATATTTTAAGACCTATTTTAATTGTCCGGACGAGGCTTTAACCTGTGTCATACTGCTTGTGTGTACTATGTGTCTTACTTATTATATATATATATATATATATATATATATATATATATATATATATGCTTTAATTTATGCACACACTACATACACGTGTTAGTAGGAAACATTAAGTATATTTCAAATAAATGTCAATACAAATAAAAACATTGATTTCCTCCATTATTTAGAGTATATTTAGACTATTGTCTAGTTTCTATTCAGATTAATTCTCTAAATAAACGAAAGCTATAATATATTGCACAACTGTACAGACTACAATATATTGTAGTCTAGATATTAGATAATACCGACACGTTTGGCAGAACTGCCAGACAATAAGAAGAAAACATCGTCCTCCAATCAGATCACTGCATTATAATAATACGCCCCCTCGATGATAATAATATTAATAATATTAATAATAATAATAGCAATAATAATAATAGCAATAATAATAATAATAATAATAATAATAATAATAATCTAATAGTAATCCTATAATACAATAGTAATACTATATTACAAATAGGTTTTATAAAGTAAATATTACCTAATAATATATAATGGTATACCAATACTAATACTCTATAGCACTCCTATAATAATAATAACAACACTTAACTGATATGTAGATTGTATGATATAACACAAAACATTCATCATAGTTATAATATATTTTTATTAGAAATAATATAAATTTGTTGATTATCTAGAGTTATGCAATACTCCATAATCCGATTATTAAACTTTACTTTTCATAATTAATAAGAGCTAACTCGTTATACTAATATTATTGATTTTATTATAATGAACAACATTTCTTATTACACATCTAACATATTTATTATGTACTATGTAGAATTATATATAAATAAAAAGGATTATATAAAATAAATAGCTATAGCCTAAAGCTCTATAGAGCTCTATTAAGAAGTAGCATATACTATAGTAATTATATAAATATAAATATATCGTTTGGTAACAACATTTGGAAACGTCGTTCGTTACTTTAGAACATTGATAGGCTACTTCGTAACGCTATATATAGCGTTACGAAGTAGCCTATCAATGTTCTAAAGTAACGAACGACGTTTCCAAATGTTGTTACCAAACGATATATTTATATTTATATAATTATTATATTTTCTATTATCGTTTATCTTAACGGTATATACCGTATATATACCTATATATACTATAAACCTATATATACCGTTACGGTATATATATGAGTTGAACACTATTCATTCTTATGATTCGTAGTATTCTTTGTTTATATAAATATCATATATACATGATACTATGATAATATATATGTTATCGTTAGTACATATTTATATTGTATATTCTCGACTATAAATTAGCTTAAATAAAAAAAAATAATAATAACTATACAAATGATAATAATAATAATAAAAATAATAACAATAATATTATTAATATTAATAATAACATGCTATAGCAATTATTATAATAATGATATATATACCGTTACGGTATATATATGAGTTGAACACTATTCATTCTTATGATTCGTAGTATTCTTTGTTTATATAAATATCATATATACATGATACTATGATAATATATATGTTATCGTTAGTACATATTTATATTGTATATTCTCGACTATAAATTAGCTTAAATAAAAAAAAATAATAATAACTATACAAATGATAATAATAATAATAAAAATAATAACAATAATATTATTAATATTAATAATAACATGCTATAGCAATTATTATAATAATGATACCTAGGTATATTATACTAGAATATAGGGTAGCAATCAGAATACAATACCTAAATCTATTTTAAACTATATATCCCATAAGGGATAGTCAATTAACTATGAACGGAGTTAACCTTGGTCTCAAGGTCATCTGATTTGTTCACGTCGTCGAGTATGTAATGTTCTTCCATTGAATCCATTGTGTTGACTAATCCTATCCGATTAAGAGATTAATGTAATAACGTGTTACCTATGTGTATTACAATAGGATATTCTACGTATCATTATTCGTTATTAGTAATCCATGCTTATTAAATTTAAATAATATATATATATATATATATTTTTTTTTTTTTTTATTATTTTTGTGGAGTCCTTTCATCCCATCCAGGAACTTAGATGAAGTTTTCACTTATAACCATATATGGCTCTAATGTCCCTTCGAAGCCGCTCTCATGTTAATGCATCCATGGTTTTAACGAGAGCCGATCATTTATTTATACACAATTATATAAGATCACTTCTAAATAATATTTTAAGACCCATTTTATAAAATTAATTAATGGTCCGGACGAGGGTCGAACCCGTGTCCTACTGCTTGTGTGTCTGACGCCTTAGCCACTGAGCCACACAGGCAGTTTTTTAATATATATATATTAAAAATATATTCTATAGAATAATTGAATATAAATAATCCTATAATATTATATATATATATATATATATATATACAATGTATATTATACATATATATATATATATTTAATAAGCATGCATTACTAATAACGAATGAAATACCTAGAATATCCTATTGTATTGTATTGTATTTAATTTATAAACAAATATGCAGGTATTGTACCCATGGGTTATTGCAACCTGGCGTGTTAAAAAATTACAATAATAATAATAATAATAATATAATTCGAATACGGGACGCCGTGCGACGTGTGTAGGTGTATGTATGTATGTGCGTACACTGTTGAACATTAGGGTACAGCGAATTCAAATTATAGGCTACAGATCGTTAAAATATCACAACAATTTACCATGTACCCTAAATAGGGTACACGACTTTTAAACTAACTATAGTTATAGGGTACCCTATAGGGTGCAATATATATATATTTATTAGGGTACAGCAATGTTAAATATTAGGGTACGTGATTATTATATTTACATATCATGCAATTCAATTATGGTACATATCATACAATTGCACTAGGGTACACGGTATCATATAATTAGGGTACAACCAGCTAACATTCTTTAGGGTATACCCTATACAGGGTATACTGTATACAGTTTGTTAATTTGTATGGTACTGATCGTCTTTATTCAAATTGTACCCTAATTAGGGTACGGCTATAGGGACACTACTTACACCCTAAAAAGGCACTCGCTCTACCCTAATTTTTAACAGTGTATTTGTATTGAATATTATGTATATTATATATTTTAATATTGCAAATATATTAACACACACATATATATATATATATATATATATATATACAAATATATAAATATACATATATGTATTATTGACTACATAAAGAATGTTTTTTACCAATAAACCGCACGCCACATAATATAATCTAGGCCATTTTTACGTGTATACAATAAATTTTCTATATATATATATGAATGTGTGGCCTACATGTTTAATTATAATAGAACTAGTACATTAATATGAATAGAAATTGATGTAAATATCAATTATTTGTTAAGTTCATAATTAAGATTCATAATAAATAATCTAGGTGTGATCTATGGGTGTGATGTTATCACAATACAATTCATAAAAATTAACTTTTGTTTATAGTATACGATATATATGTAACCGATTTATCAATAAGTAAACTAATAATTAAATAATTAATAATCTACAATATATGATATATTGTTTATTAAACGTCATGAGTTTATAAAACATATAATAATTAGAGATAGATATTGATGATTTACCTTTTATAGAGAATAACAATGTAAACAATGAAAACTTAACTGCCAATTGGCTTTTAATTAGCTTACATTTATTTTAATTATTAATAGAATATACTAGTATTTTATTAGTTTATTGCATAATATGATTTATACGATTGCACTATTCGAATATAAATATCCTATATGCAGTATATATTATATAGTATACTAGTCTATAGACTATAGTCTATATATTCTATATGATATAGCCTATATCACATATATATATATATATATATATAGTATACATGTTATACTATATAGTATGTAATACATATGTAATAAATAAAATATCATGCAAACTAATAGTATATAACATTTAATTAACTACTTCTAATGTCGTTGTTTTTATTGTGAAGAAAATTGTAACTTATTATATAACATCAATATACAATTTATTTTATACATTATTCAATAAAATAAATTATATTTATTATTATGTAATTTAAATTGTGAAATACTTATTTCGATGAGTAATTATGTATATCGTATATGTCAACAACAATACCTGTTTTGCAATTGGGTAGTAAATTTGCATATTAGCTATAGTTCATAGGTCACATTCATACATTAACCCTATGGACATTAACTCTATGCTATTTACACAATTATATGTATCCATTTAATCGTAAAAATGCCCAATAGGGTATTGAATAATCAAAACAATGGTTAATAAAATTAGCATTATTCGATATGTGGGCTATGCATAGATTATAAAGTGCTGACATTAAAACCCTATATATATAGTGTTACATATATAGTGTTATACCCTATAGGCTCGAGTAACACATGGGTTAAATCAGGGAGGTTAAATGAATCCCTGGTTAAATGGTAATATCAATTGGATACACACGAGGACGGCTATAATATGATGTCGTTATATCTAGGGTGGTAAACAATGCAGGGTTCACTATATATGTAACAATATTTGTACACCCTATACATTTTATATACTATATAATATACTATAGTATATAAAATGTATAGGGTGTACACATATTGTTACATATATAGTGAATTCTGAAGGGTTTATCACCTTAGATATAACGAAATCATATTGTATACGGCTATAGCCTTATATATATATAGCCATCCTCGTATATATCCAATGGATATTACACACTAACCCATGTGTTACTCGGTCATGAATGTCAGCACTTTATAATCTATATATATATAATATACATATAATATAATATATATAATATATATTTATATATTTTATAATATTTAAAAAAAATTATAATATCAATATATTAAAAACTAACTGTCAAACTGGTAATCCCAAAGTCATTCGTAGAATAGGCACCTGTACGAGTGAAGCACACTGTTCTAGTAAGTGTATAAGCGTGCGTTCGTGCGCGCGTGTGTGCGTGCGTGTGCGCGTGATTATCTATTATATATTATACATATTCGTTAATGTAAACGTCCCTAATAAAATTCAATACTCTAGATTCTAGATCTTACAACTTCCTGTTTTGAAATTAAAAAACTCGTCTGCATTCGATTTCACGTGAATATCACGTGTTCGAAACGGATATCGTCTGCAGATAATAAACACAACTATTAGTCATTGGATCACGCTTTCTACGCGTGATAGATTTTTTCTATTGTAACGGGTATACCCCAATATAGTGACATCAGATCACGTATGATAACGACATACAATGATCACGTGATATTATGCTTATCATATCGATAATAGTATTCAACATCATAATTAGATAATTTCTATGATATATGTACGGTATTGTATAAAATTACAGTATTATTTATATATTAAAATATGTTTATTTACGACTCATATTTGTATATACATGTAGTCTATGTAATTTATAAATATATATATATATATATATATATATATTAATAATTAAACAGACTACGACTATTATCCTATATATTATTCATATATGAATTATTATAATTATAAATACTGTTTACTGTATTCACGATCATTGGGTATAACTGACCGTTGTTATAGTGCAGGATACACACGCTAGGTGTTCAATACATATATATATAGGCTATAGGCTATACGCAATACTGTATATAACGTACGTCGTGCAGTTTATAGTATACGCCACTAGTTACTATAGTACTATAGTATACTATATATAATATACTCTATTTAGATATATAATATAATACTATATATAGTACTATAGTATACTGATGTACATAGAGTATTATATACATGAATGTATAGAGCACTATATACATGAATGTATTCGAAACGACCCATAACAACGCAATACTCTATAGAGTATATAACTCTATATATAACTTCTAACTTCTTCTTTTACTATTAATGAACTATTGTATATACGATATTCATTAAACGCTATAGAATGTATAAATAGTAATGTATATATTAATCTAACGATACCAACTATTTGCAAAAAGGTTTAAATTTAAATAGTCTTTGTAATCGATTGATGTATTGTGAACAGGAACTGACGCCGTGTTCTTTAAAATCAATTGATTCGCTCTAAATGGTTCGTTATGATAATTGTTCTATTAACTCATCGACTTTGTATATGAATTTATTTGACAATTTTAAATATATTTAAAAATTATAATTTTAAAGATTTTGGTATAACTATCTGCGATAATCTAATTAGATAATTAAACTTAAGTTTTAACGTTTAACATTAACATAGAATTTACTAAATAATACATATATGTAATACGTACATATACATATTAATAGTGTTAATATTCAGATGTTTCATTACATATGATTATATATCTCTTCTAAAGGAATATATATATATATATATATATATATATATATATATATATATATATATATATATATATATATATATATGTTATGTGCATCCCATAGAGGAATATAATTTCTATATGGTAATTTCTATTTTCTTAGCCAAGTATTAATTATATCGGTTAAGAAACGGAAAAGTGCAACAATACTTCGATTAAGCGATCATGCTACGGGTGCCATATTAATAATAAATAATAGAAAGGTTTATTGACTCAGAAAACGATGGACGTTTATATGCGTCAAGTTGAAATAATAAAACAAATAAATAGTTACACAAATAATAATAAATTTAAAAAGAAGACATTATAATGATAACATATATGTATGTAGTCGACATTTAAAAGTAATAAATGATGACATGGTTCGTAAGTCATCGGGAAGACTGTTCCAGTACTTCGGAGCAGCAACAGTGAAAGCAGCATCTGCATACATAGATGAGACAAGCGGTAAAGAGAGTTTCATCAGCTCACATTTGCGACTCGGACGAGTAGTTGTTCGAATTATGAGTCGCTTCGATAGGTATGACGGAACTCCCATATATATAGCTTTGTGAGTAATGCAAAGAAGTCGAAACTTGCATAAATCTCGAAACTGCAACCACCCGAGAGTCGCCATTATGGAATGTATAGATATGGTTAAATCACTACGCTTTAGCTTAAATAATATGCGAACAGCTCTACGTTGTATTGCATCGAATTTTAAATCAATTTTTGCGGAATGTTAATAAAAAGCGAATTACAATATCTAAGTCTACTAAATATATTTAGTATAATAATGAATGTAATAATGATTTAGTTAAAGTAAATGTTAGCTTAGAGCGAGCCTTGCCTATATTATACAGGAAATACTTAGCAGTGCGGACAGTGTTTGATATATGTACTGAGTAATCTAATGCATTATTTATAGTAAAACCTAGAGTATTGATGGTGTTTGAGATAGGAAGTGAGATAAGGAATGGATGAGAGAGAGTAATTGAAGAAATATATCTAGAAAGTATAATGCCATCAGTTTTAGTAATATTTAATGAAAGTGAATTACAGTAAAACCAAGAGATTAAGGGGATCTCGCACATTTAAAGTGATGATAATTTTTTTTTTTTATATTTTTTTTATTATATAATAATACTTATTGTAGTGTTTTTTAGTATCTGTAAAAAAATTAGACAAGAATTCAGTCTAGAAATGGTATACAACTGTGTTTTATGACGATAAGATAATGCTATATTATATACTATTCAATATTATATTTTTATGCTGTCAAACTTCAAACGCTGTTTTCTCAGAATAATGATTTCGCACTAGGTATGTGCATTCAAAAATATAGAACATAAAAACTATTATAATTATAATATTATTTTTTTTTACTTTATATAGAATTTAATTATGTGAATAGTAAATTAGAGAGATAATTAATAAAATGTATAGAATTCATCATATAAAATGATAATTTCTATAGAAAAACCATCATTTTAGTATCGCTAATTTTAATTTAGATATATATAATATAATAAATAACAATATTAAAAATAACTTTCTATTTTCCTATGCATGTATATGTTATGAATACATTACGTACAAAATTAGGTCAATTGAATGAATAGAATATCAGTTCTATTTTTTTTAGTGGACCTAATTTTTCCTATCTATTTATACACGAAATTGGCAAATTGCGTGTTATGTGCGGGATCCCATTAAATCATTAATACAGTTAGAAATTGAAAGTTGAATTATGTCAATATCAGAACCAGGTGGAAAAAAGTATAAATTTGTAAGTCATCAGCAAAGAGGTGATAACGAATATATGGGTATTTAAAAAAAATCAAATTAATGGGAAGAATATGCAAAATAAAAAGAATCGGACCCAGTACTGATCCTTGAAGAACGCCATGAGTGTGATCAAATGGAGCCGACAAAGATGACTTAATACGGGTGCTATCCTATTATAATAGATGTCACTATACTTTAACCTTAACTTGCACTTTTTTATCATATATATATATATATGATCGTATACGATATATATATTTTTCGGACAATGGTTAGTTAATAACCAGAGCCAATTATCCCATTTATTAGCGAAAACATATTAATAAAAATATGACGAAGTAGGCAAGGGAGAGGCCAGGTAATTAAGGATTTTACAATAATCCATTACAGCAGTATTTGCGATAAATGTTTAGACTGCCTGTCATGACACGAATACTGAGTAGCGTAATATCATGCTTCCTCAGGCCTAACGAATATAGGTCTTTAGACGTTAGGGATGAGGGTATACCACACTAGTTCCAACAAGAGGCACTTAGTTTAGCCTGCTTTGCACCATGGTGCATTACTGCAGTAAGTTGTTTTGCGTAGGATAGTATTTCAGGTTTGTTATAGTAGTCAGTTTTGTGTCGGTAATTAGTATCGGTATCTATTGTATCAGTTGAGATTTGCGTATCTATAATATAAACAATGTCATTTCGGTAAGCCAGTAAGTCAGGTTTGCGTAAGCCAAGTTGTGTTCGTATGTGTGGTTCCAGTATAGTTGTAAATTTGTACTTATTAAGTAGAGTGATTAAAAGAGCGTTAACATAATTATGCCTGTGAATAATGTTATTATAATTAAATCTACAGGTCTGCATAATATGATTTAGGCAGTCATATTTATAATTACACCCTCGCCTTAAACAGTTTGTATTTAAACTTGGAAACATACGTTTACATCTGTAATGTGTATATAGTAGACCGTGCTTTAGCTTTACCATATCTACAAAATCGCGACCAGAAAACATCTTTATAGGAGAAGTTATCCAATTATTAATAAAAGGACTATGCGTGCCTAATTCTAAACCCTTGCCATCGACAGAATTAAATAAATATATTGAATGATATTTATTTATGGAGGTGTTATCAATAAACGTGTATTCATCGTATACTCGAGGTGTAGACCATTTTAGAATAACACTATCGGGAAGAGTTTGAATAATAGTGTCATCATTCCTTCTAATGGATGAAATCCTTTTTAGCCGCAGCACCGGTATTGCCAGAAAAAGACGAGTGATAGCTATCCCACCGACACTACTAGGTGCGTAGAATACACCGAGTGAAGTATCTGAAGGTAGTCGAAGCCAACGTCTGACGAACGCCCGAATACTTCTATCCATCGTTTTTAATGAATTTAAATATACGTTAGAGAAAGTCAAGGTATGAAGCATACTTGGAATTAGATGATTTTTGAGCATAAACAATTTTTGTTGGGGTTTTAGAGTAGATTTAGATATTGCCAAGAGTTTCTATGTGAGGTCATCATTAATTGAATTATTTTTATTATCCAAAGCGCCTATGTTGATGCCAATATATCTATAAGTGTCTTCTATATTTAGCGCTTTAATTGTAGAATTATCAATAGATATAAAACTATATGGGTTACATATCCATTGTTTTTTCTTTGGGTTAATAATTATATTCAATGTAGCGCATTTTGATTTGTTAACGTTTAACCCACATTGAGCTAGTCTAAATAAAACATGATCAACTTGATCTTGCATCATTACATCATCTTTCGCAAATAAAACCAGATCATCTGCAAATGCCATATGGCTTATTGTACTATTTCCTTGTAAATTAATACTACCTGGCATATTATCAGTTACATAATCTATAATGGAGTTAAAAAGAGCGGGAGACATTGGGTCACCTTGTTTTACTCCACGATTGACTGGTATACTAGGTGATACTCCATTTTTATATTTTAATTGAGTTGAACAATCAGAATAAGTATGCATGATATAACTTGTATACATTTTAGGAGTCCCTACTCTTTCGGCTAATGCAACAATTGAGTTGTGAGATACCGTGTCAAAAGCTTTAGAAACATCCAACAAACACATCTTTAATGGGCGTAATGCATTTTTATGCTGATATATAATAGATTTAAGTAAACAGATATTCTCAGCAATATCATCACGTCGAACAAAAGCTTTTTACCGTGGATTAAGACTAATTGTGTTTTCAATTCTGCGTGCCAACATTTTATGGAAAAGTCTACAGAATATCGATGACATAGTTATCGGACGATACTACAATGGGACGGCTCAATACTGTGCTTAGTTTTAGGGATTAAAGTAGTTAGGCCTAGTTTAAATGCGGAAGGTGCAGTAGATGATATGAGATAAATATTAAAGCGAGCTGTTATATTATTTAGACCAATTTTAGTTAAATCACATTTTTTAAGACCATCTATTCCCGGGGCGCCGTCGTGTAATGTGCCGTAACATGACTTTACTTCGTTTATCGTAATTGGATGTATATATGCATTACTATTATTAACAAATGAGTGGTTGAATGTAATAGATGGCTTACTTATTAACTCACTCCAATATTAAAATTGTAAATCGATTGGCATTTCTTTAATTTCTTTTGTAATATCTTCGCCGTCGAAAATAGATTTAGCGAGCCTGGATCTATTTTTAGAATACATTTGTTGCGTTTTAGCAAATAATAAACACCTTTGTTTACGCTTAACATTTCTATTTGATTGCACGCCTATATTATCATTACGTTTTGTATTGTTAGAAATAATATTGTTACGTAATATTTTTGGATTTTTTTTAGATTGAACTATAGATGAATTAATTAATTGTTCATAATCTAGGTCTATTAGATTTTGAATATTGTCGAAATTAAAATTCTGTATATTTAATTGTAAACTAGGTAATATGTATTTGCTAGGGTGTAAATCTAAGATATATTGTAAAATATTTGTTTTATTAGTTTAATCGATATTGTTTTGTGATCTAGGACCTGTAGATAAATCATAACAATAGCTATTCGAGATATTAGAATTAATCGTTTCGCATGGTTGCGTGTCTTTAATAGTGTTTATATGAATGTTGTTATTATGTAAAATGTTAGTTTGTATATTGTCAATATAATCTGATAAATGTGGTGTATCTAAATGTATGGGCAAAGTGTCGTTAGAGTCATAGTTAGTACTGTTAGTATCAGTAATGTTATCAGTATCGTATGTATCTTCAGTATCGTTATTGGGATTATTAGTTAGTAGATTGTCTATGTGCAAAACAGGCTATACAAATTGAGTTATATTAACGTATGTCTGGAGTGATCGAACCAGTGATTTGTACTTCGCAGATGACCGATGAGTTGTGATAGCCTGTAGAGACCTCTCAGTAAACTTCTCCGCTATCTCCTTATTGATTGGAAACCTCTTTGAGTCACTTTTTTTGGAAAGTATATCATAGTATATATATATAAGTAAGTATATATATATATATATATATATATATATATATATATATATGTTACTGAATGAACTAGTTCTTACTTGTGTATACATGTATATATACATATATATATATATACTTATATGTATGCATACTAGGAATTACTGACCTTGACTGAAGCGACATATACCACGCAAACATCTGATATGTCATACAGAAACAACTGCAGAGGTCATCGGTTACAGGTCGACCTTCCAAGTGCTGCTCCACCTCCTACCCGAACTACTTCGCAAAAACAGACTTCGTGGACTTCGCTTTCTAGACCGCCACGTCAACGGTTGCCGGTTACTTCACGTTAGTGGCTGATACTGCAGTATCACTGATACATGACACTATAGTGTATACTATAATGTATACATGGTGAGTCGCTTATTAACGAGGCTTAATAATATAACTAATCTGATTGGTAGAGCCGGTCACATTGGTCAGCTGATGAAACCGGGCAATCATTAAAACCGCACCAGCAGATGTTGATCATCCTCGTCGGTCAGTAATTTGCGAAATGATATCAACACATCTACGTCGCTACACAATTCCATATATCTAATATCCCATTTATTTTGTATTTTTATTATCTTTAATTGTTTAGTTATTTTGTTTACGTTTACTTACTACATATATTTGTATATACATGTAAACGTTACTATTTTATTGTGTTGGAGTCAGTATCATATGATTTTTGGATACGATTGGCTCTAGATTTTAGGATGTGTCAATCTATCGTATAGGTAATGTATCATCCCTTAGGAACTACTCCATAACATGTGGGTCTAACCGACTCTATCTATAGATCGAGGTATACATTCACATGATCCTCTCGCTCTTGTATAGTATACTAGCCTATAGGCTCTATTTTAAATCTACCCGTGTATATATATATATTTTTTTATTATGATTTTATATATATTTTTCGATTCTAGTCGTTTTATTTTGTGTCATTACAATAATTAATCACTTTTAATTAATCTTTATATCTATGCATGTAGTGTAGACTGTGGAAAATGTAGCCAATTTTAGATATTTAAATCATTTAAAGTTCTACTTTATACACTATTTTAGACATTACCCATGTTCAGTATACTACATATACTATATATATATTTAATAAATGGAAAAAATGTTTCTTCTACATTTTTACAGAACAATTATTATTGAAAATAAAAAAAATAAAAAATGGCCCATGTCTTTCAAAGAAAGAAGAGAATTTATAATTTTTGTAATATATATTATTTTTGTAATATAATATTATAATATAATACAATTTATCAAATTAAACAACACGTATTTTTAACATCTATACAATATAGATAGGTATAACATATATATATAGGTATTACATATAGATATAGATAACCTACTATAGTATAACCTAGCTATAGCTATAGCTCTCTATAGATATATATATATATATATATATATATATATATCTATAGATAGATATCAACTTTAACAGCTAATTAAATATAAACAATTACAATAGATTATTGACTTTTCGTTTTATTACAATTATTTACAAACTATGTTAAATTATATTTATATTAATAACGATTTCAATTTCTTCCAAAAAGAGGTTGGGATTTAAAAATGTGTTGCTAGATTGTCAATATAACTGACAATGTTAATAATTAATAATTTTTATATTTATTTTGAGTAAATACTTATATATTATATGCTAATTTTAATTTTATAATTACGTTAATATTTTCAGTTTAATGTATATACATAATTATATAATCTAGTAATATATTACTGTATACAATGTAAGCTATACCAATTCAAAGAATTGTATAGTATTGTATATTCTATATGAAAAGAATTCTACACGTGCTTATTATGATGCTTAATAATTATAGAATTACTATTAAAATAAAAGTGGGGAGAATATAATATATCCCTCTCATCACCACACAAGTTGATGTTACATATCCCCACCCTCTCATTACATCGAGTGTCAATGTGTAATATGTTATAAGAGTACCCCATATAGAATATAGGGCACATACAGTTAATATTGTAACTAAGTTATATCCGGAAGCTAGTGATGGTACGCATCAAAGACTATGATACAAAGTCGAATTTTATTTATCGGATTGGATGTTTGTTGAAATACACACATTTGATAGTACGATAGAAATATAGACTACACACTAGCTCTTCAATGCGAAGAATACTAGGTAAATGACATAACATTACACGCTGATGACGTAATACTCGAAGTGGCGTATGACCTCTAATAATCACTTCAAGGTGATTAGAAGAAACGCGACCATGGATATACTAGTATTAGCTAACCGGGCAATGTATATGTCACGAATGTATAACATACGACATGACTAATATCATATGATTCACATTTACAACATGTTCAGTAATGACGAGATGATTAATGTAGTAATGTAGGCTAAGGTTTAGACTATAGATTTGTATTTGACCTAGATCGGTATCGCTATATCAAATCAAATCAAATCAAAATGGTTTATTTAGACACTCAATTGTATGTACGACGATGTACACTTCTTCAATGCGATTGGAGACTAGGTTTAGCTTAAACCAAACCAACCCAAACTATAAATCTATATATTTATACCATAGGATATACCTATATGATTTTTAGTCAACACTTTTGACTTTCTAGAGTCTAGAATCTAGACCCTTTCGATAGAGGGTAAATAACATCCTCTAAAAAATAAGCATAAAAAACAACGATACGCCAACATAGTATATCAGCATAGAAGGTGGCCTCTCTACATTGATAACACACTATGAACATTAAATTGAGGATGCTTTTTTGCAACACACCAACGTTCCAACGTGCCATGTTAACAAGCATTTTTGTAACCTACCAACGTCCCAACGACCTATCTGTATGCATATACGTGTAAATGATGAGGGTAAGTTCGTACGTTGGTATGTTACAAAAAATGCCACATTCCAACGTACCCACGAAGTTGATACAATATACCAACGTCCCAACATCCCAACATACCAACGTCCCATCTACATAATGGAATGATAGTATATATTATGGTGCGTTTTTCCTAGATATAACAACGTCCCAACGTCCCAACGTACAATCTGTATTCATTATATGTATACTTTCGAGCGTTTCAGATGGTACGTCGACATGGTACCGATCGGTACGTTGGTATGTTACAAAAAAACGCTCCGTTAAAAATAGGAAGCAACATAACACAATGAATTACTATACGTCGAGCGCATCACGTGGGTTGTGGTGTTGTACTTAGGCATATACACATAAGCACGGTATAGAGTTACCTGTCCGCGTATAGAGTTACACCTAGGTGACGCACTTCCAGTACGTTGTGGGCGTGGCCGATGCATGATTGACGGCCACGACGTCGGCATCGTTATCTTGTCGTGTCGCTAGTCAGTATCGGCCATATTATTGTGTTTCGGAGAAGCGCCGCGTCATGGTATTTCTAAAGAAATTAATGTAAGTGTAATACCCGCATAATACTAGCAACGATTTTCTATGGAAAGATATTACACGCGCGAAATCGTGTAGTTCGAGTTTGTACGCAACACATGAACGGCGAACTACTTTACATATATATACACACTGTGTATAATACACATGTGTATACGCATATATAAGTTCACTTTTCGGAACGTAAAACGTAAATTCGTATCAAATTATACACTTTTAAAATGTAAAATAATATGTTTTAAATTATCATTTATACGATGACAACTAATTAGTTCACACTCAAGTGTCCATTGCTAATATATAGCATAGAAATAGGATATCTTGGTTTTAAATGCTATACATATCTATGTGGCGAGTGAAAGCTAATATATATGTAATTTAATAGAACATTGCACATATTGATACATAGAAACCGCCAAACCTAAATCAATTTCAGTGATGTATATACTACAGTTAGCAGAGAGATGCCTGCATATTAATAACGTCTCATAGATATCAAGTGTTATATATTTGCTTCGCAAAATCTTTGATACTAAATTTTAAGCAAATTTAATAGATCACATTAAGTTTAAATTTGTTTATATATCATTATGGAATTTAATTGAATATATATATATATATATATATATATATATATATATATTCTATGAATATATTAATTCGAATGTTTATTGGATATTAAGAATAATTTTAAATTTTAAATCTACATTAATTGGAGTTCAGGGTTCAGATATCGTGAACAAGGAGGTAATTAGGTACCTATTAGTTAGTTTGTGGTGTTAGTTGATGTGTTACTAGTTTTAGGAATGGGGATTTGATTCAGGAGAAGTCTAGCACAGACATATATATATATTAGGGTGGAGTGTACTTTTTAAAATCGATTTTATATATATAATACTTATCAAATACAACTGAAGTCAAGTGTATTATATTGATATAAGTTATCTACTACTAATGTTATATATTATATATCATATTATTAACTATAATTGTTTCAATACGTTTTTCAAATTTGTAATGTTAAAGAATACATAAAACGGCCATGTTTGTTATTAATTTATTCATTATAGGTTTATGATTTTAATATTATCTAAAATAACATAATATTACAGCTGTGATATTATGAAATGATAATATGACTTATATATGTATTTTGTGAATTATAATGTTTTAGTTTAAAAGTTAGCTTTATTTAAATATAATGTTTATATATATTATATATATATATATATATATATATATATATATATATATATATATATATATATATATATGTATTTCAGATTCATAATAATCATTTTATGAAAAAAAAATATTATCATATTTATATTACACCATATAGTATGTAATAAATATCATATATAAATGTTATTAATATATACAACTAAAAGTGGACATTTATATAGTATTATGTCAAGATATAATATATATTCAATAATAATTTGTAAATTAAATTAAATTTTAAATAAATTTTATTAATAAAATGATATCATATATAACATTATACATGTATTTCATAGTTAAATAACCTCTATTATATTATACAAGTAGTATATTATATTAAAATAAATCCGCACGAGGGAGGCTTCTCCTACACTGTTAGAAATAAGGGTTCTTTGGACAAGCATGTTAGTCCAAAGAACCCCATGATATTGGCATGGGGTTCTTTGGTATAATAAAATCATGAGAACCTTAAATACGAAATAAATATATGATAAATGGGTTCTTTTCAATGATCTAAATGTAAAGAACCCTATTCTTTTTTATAAGGTTCTTTGGACTCGTAAATTTAAAAGAACCCTTTCTTTTACTAAATGTAATTCTAATATGTAATATGTATATATGTACACTGTACATTGTACATTGTATATTGTATACATATTATTATAATTAAAATGTTATATTAATATATTTATATTAATTTTTGTAAACTAGTTACACAGTTAAAAAAATCCAATTCCTACGACGATTTTATTTTAGGAATCGGATTCAAATTGGAAAACAGATTCCTGTAAAGTTTGTTTAGGAAACGGTTTATAAAATCGATTCCTATAGGAATAGTATACTATTATCGTGCAGGAATCGCATTATTATCGATAAAAACGATTCCTAAACTAATTATTAAGAATCGGTTTTTAAAAACGATTCCTAAACTAATTATTGAGAATCGGTTTTTAAAAACGATTCCTAAACAAATGATTAAGAATCGGTTTAAGTTATTGATGTAAGAATTTCTTAAATTATAGGAATATTATTTTTTTAATATAGAAAGAATAACATATTATACCTTTTAATTATTTTAATATATTGATTTAATTGTTATCTATCCAAATTAATTATTATTTTAATTTTATATTTAAGTTAATATACTGATTTTAATAAATATTATTTAAAAAACTAAAATTATGTAAGTAATCCTTTTTATATATTTTTCTAAGTTATCATAATCTCATTCAAGTGACACATTGAATTACAATTTTAATCATAATTATAATTATAATTATCATAATTATTGATAATACAATTGTAATCATGTTGAACTAATTGCTCAATATTGAATATAGGAGTTGGATATTGAATTAAATATTAGAATGTATTATTATTGAATTTAAGTTTTAAATCTAACTTAAATGAACTTATAGGAACAAATATGAACCTATAATACATTATAATATATGAGTTAATACTTTGCTACGATACTAATATGTATTTTAATATTATATTTTTTCAAAAATCTTCTTCAAAAACATATATTCTTATATATTTATAATAACAAATAATTAAAGGGTTCTTATATATTTACAATTCAAATTAACCCTATATAAATAATATTCATAAAGGGTTCTTTATGTTATTTTTATCCAAAGAACCCTTTTTAAATAATATTCAGAAAGGATTATTTAGGTTATTTTTGTCCAAAGAACCCCACAAAGGGTTCGCGTACAGAGTAATCCAATGAACCCTTTATTTGAGTTTAAAGAACCTTTATTTCTAACAGTGTAGCTACCCCCAGGGGTCTACATGACCCTATTTTAGTGCGTAATAAGCCGTATATAATCATCATCAGTATATCCGATATTAGCAACTCAAGTTAGAGAATATTAATTCAGAAACGCATGTGCCATCATTAACTGCTGTTCAAATATTATGGAATCTAATGTATCCATTCTATATTCATCTATACCAACTAAACAACCTGACTACCATTATATACTAATTATAATTATAATATATATGTATATAAATATATAAAAAAGGTTAATTATCTCGATAATCTCTGCTTCTATAATTACCCTGGTGTAAAAACCTAAATCTGATAATATATATATATATATATATTCCACACTGCATATCGCAACCTACGATCTATAAACTATATCATCCTGACTGTAGATTTATAGTTTTGTAAACTATAAATCTATGAACATAGCATACAGAGTATACTCTGTATGAGCTAGCTCGGGAACCAACTCCCCCATCACTTAAAACTACCAATAAGTTAATCCTACCTATACCATTACCATCAAACAAAAGATGAATAACAACATCCTTACTCAAGAAACATAAATACCAAATCACTCGTTTTCGCGACTTTGTAAATTAAATTTACAATTGTCTATAGGCATTGCATACCCTAGTTATTACTAGTTATTACTATCATTATCTATTGAATTTATTATTGCCTGCACACTTTAACATTTGTATAATTAAATAGTGTGCTAATACAATTATGTATCTATCTATCATGAATACATTATATAATCATCCTGCCAATTCGTTATGTATTACATAAAATGAACTTATTTAATTATAATGAATTAGAAATTTAAGAAATATTGAAAGGAATATTTTTATTAAGTACATTTCAGTAGGAATACATGTATACTGACAAACTAAATAAAAATGTCTAAGATAATACGGCAACTCTTAAATCTGATTTACTACTTTTGTAAGTTCTTCTGGGCTTTAATTATAAACAGATATAAGACTACACAGCTATTCGCCTCTTATATATATATATATATATATATATATATATATATATATATATAATGTAAGATATTTTATTAGGTAGCATTTAATCGCTTAGGAAAGGAACCGCTTTACAATATCGCTAAGTAATACATGACTACAACGTTCTCATTGTTCTCATTGTTCTCCTCCGTCAGGATGATATCCTTGGTCACGTGTATACTGATAACGCTGGTGTTCAGGATACCTGAAGATAACGGGGACGACAGGGACTCGTCAGGTGCGATGGGTATTCGCACCGGTGCGTATCGAGGCGAACCGAACCGCACCAGTACATCCTTCTCCATCGTTGCCGCTGCCGATGCAGCCGATGCCGTTGTTAGGAGGACGAGGAACAACTACGCCAAAGAGATTCTCATAATGTCCTGGACGGTGATCATGGGCAAACACGTCGATTGGCTGGAATACGATAAAGGTAGGTGTGGGTGTGCGTGCGCGGGTGACAGAGTGTGCGGCTATTGTGTAATAGCGGATGGAAGGCGTCGCGCGCTAATTGAATGCTTGAACGAATAATATTTATTTTACTTGTATAATATAAATAAATAATTAATACACACGGCATATGTATACTATATAATATCGTTATATAATGAGTACAAAAGGAAGCCTTAAGGCTAAATTAAATTTTATTATTATTAAATTATTATTAATTTTAATAGCAATATGCTTTCGAGAAAGGATTCCACTATTAAGGAATTACTAGTAGTGCGCGTCAGACGGTGCGGGTGCGGGTGCGTGTGCACAGTTGATGTCGCTACAGAGTGATGCGCACACCAGTACCCGTGTCCTCGCGCATACACGTGCGCACACACGCGCGCATTCATAGTAATGGTTATACGCATTATATTCATGCTAAAAAGAGCGTGGTAAAGGGTGCGTTTTCCTTGATGATCAGTGAGATGAAGTCAAGGCATTCTAATTTATATCTGTACTTAAGAAAATTACTTATTTTAACTCGCTAGACCAACTTTTATTTGTTCAAGTTAGAGTTTAGTCTAGTCAAATAACGGACCGTCAACCAAAATTCGGGTATTTTTCTCGGTCAAAAAATTCGAATAACGTACCTCCAAAAAATACGTCACAACATTTCGATAGGCCATAATATTATTTATATTCAATAGGTGAAATTCTATTTTTAGATATATATAAACACATCAAATACGTCAGTAGTATTTTTAGTCGATCTAGTTAGATGAATGTAACCAAAAGTCTCGATTCACTCGAACTCAAGCAAAAACGCATCCTTAGGATCCCTATTATGTAACAAATCGCTTTCATACACGTCACTCATCGTATTATAATTATTATAGTTTCTTTATTCCCCACCAGGTGTTCACGAGTTCATTAGAATTGCACGATATCAATATAATTAGGCCTTAAGCTTTAATGCCTTAAGCTAATTATCTTCTAACTTTAGTAAGGTGTCGCGTATGTAGGCTACTTGTTTATGTGTGGCGAAGTATATTACCTATTAGTTCACTTATCTCGAAGTTAGTTCCCTAGGAAAAGTTGTATACGTGTGAAACTTTAGATATCATTAATAACGTTACTCCAACGCAGAAAACTAAATGAATTCATTATAATTCTTAACTTAACAACAGTGCTCCTATATCGTATTACACAACCATGTAATATTGCGATAATTAATTACGGAGATGTCTATATATATTTTAAATAGCTGTTTTGCGTTACGCATGCGTGCACAAGAGCATATGTTATGCTATGTATACACACCGCATTTCCCGAATGTGTATATAGCTATAGTTGATACTAGTAGTATTCGGATGTTAAATATATCTAGTCGGAAGTGCCATGCTATAAAAATGTTCGGAATTTTCGGAATATTCCTAATCATATTTCTCGGTTATTGCAGCAAATGGTTGTACGATGTTATAACTTAATACACCTCATATATGATATGGGTTTGGGTGTTTTTCGTCACTTTCATTGTTAAAACGTAAATTATTCATGAATTGTAATCATTGTAATTTATTTTATTTTGTTATTCATTCCTATAATATATATATTTATCTTTGTGTGTGTTTTAAGAAACTTTTTTGGCTAAGACGTCAGACACGCAAGTAATAGAACGCGGGTTCAAACCCTATCTAGACCAATACAATATGTCTTAATATTTAGAAGTGATCTTATATAGTTGTGTACAGAGCTGGGCACGATACTCAACAAATTTATAATAGATACAATTACAATTACACACTTTTTTCTTATAATATATACTACTACAATTATTTAAAAAAAAATTATAGTAGATACAATTACAAATACATATTTTTCTTGGTAGATACATTTTAATAGATACAAATACATTATAATTATATACAATATATATATATATATATATATATATATATAAGTATATAGATATACATTATTTAGATATATATTATATCACATAATATATATTTATATATATTTTATATATATTCATCTATGTGGAATTTGATAGTACATATCAAGGTACATTATATGGAAATAATGTCCGGAAATATTTACTAGAAAGTGATTTTCTAGCAAGTTATTGTGGGACCCCCATACCTAATTGATCGTTGTTACAAAATTAGCATAAATTCACCAATTTCTAAACCTCGTAAAGCTACTCATGGAGTACCTCAAGGATATGTCCTTGGTCCACTCCTGTTCAATATCTATATACTTCCCTTATTTAAAATTGTTGATAAATACCCCACTATAGACTATCACTCATATGATATAAATAATTGGCTTACCAACAACTCCTTATCACTAAACTGTCTTACGACTTAATCACTGTATATTAAAACATATATTACTATATTCCTTCCACCACAAATTACCATTAACAATTTGAGTATTTCTTATGCTAATAAAGTAACACATCTTGGTATATTAATCGACCCAACACTATAATTTCACATTCAGACTAAATCACTATCACAGTCAATTAACTACAAACTACACAACTTACGAATAATAATACCCTTCATTAATGTTAATACTGCACAACTTCTCGTTACATCCCTCATTCTACCCCGAATTGATTACTGTAATTCCTGTCTCTATGCCTCCTAACAATCTATACTAAATAAACTCCAACGCTTTCAAAACTCAGCCATCAAATTTATATTCAATATAGCTATAGATTCCAGACAACATATATCTCCTCTAAGAATCAAATTAAAGTGGCTGCTAATGAAATCCAGTATAATTTATAAAATTTCACTTACCATACATTTAGCTACTTACCATAACACACCTGACTATCTCGCCAACTTACCAACTCCCAACATAACTATTTACGAACAACGAAAAATAAACAATTTCAAATTAAAAACTCCAATTCTATCATATTTAACATCTTCCCAACATAAACCTTTCTCCGTCCATGCTCCACAAATCTTGAATTATCTACCTCACTATATCCGATCAAGTGACTCAACTGTAATATTCAATTAAAAATCAAACCATACATTTTTTTTCAATAAATACATTAAAAACAATTCCGAAAACTTCCATAAAGAAGTTGATTGAAGTGCCTAAATCAATTAGGTAACAGGTAACAGGTAACTACAATTGTTATATGATACTGATTTTGTGCCTTAATAGATACTGTATCGGCGATACTGCCCAGCTCTGGTTGTGTATACACAATCATTGGATCTCGTTAAAACTATGGATACCTTAATATGAGAGCGGGTAATATGGGACATTAGAGCGAATTGGTTATATGGTATCTAAGTTTCTGGATGGGATGAAAGGACTCCACCAAAATAATTTAAGGTATTTTTTGTATATCAAATAATCATATTTTGGATTTAGTTTAGATTCTTATGATGACAAATAATGGATATGCATACATATAATCAAGCATTACAAATTACAGTATGAGAAAATGTCAAATGAATAATTATAAATAAATGTAGAGTTGCACCATGGCCTCCTTTATTTGAAAGCTAAAGGAGGCCATGGTTGCAACGAATACTGAATAAGAAGTAAACACACTAAATAAATCATAATACTATCAGAGAATAGAGACCTTGCAAAGTACGAACATACCCGTGGCAATATATATTAGGCACGTTTAGTGTATAATTCAACTATAGTTGATACGAGCATACTTGCATATTTATATTATATTCTACAGATTCTACGTTCTTGTATATGTATCTTTTAGTTTTATTGACAAATTCGAATATTAACATGGATCAGCATATTCTAAAATATTTTATTTGATAGATATTTTATCTTTTCATTCTATAATTATTTATAATTTTATTTTGTTTGCTTTAATATATTTATTGTAGGTTTCGGTTTTGTTTTTAGTATCATTTATTGATACTCGAGTTTATTTATTAACATGGTACTTTTTTATATTGTTGTTATTTTCATTTTGGTGAAGTCATTTCATCCCATTCAGGAACATAGATGAAGTTTTCACTTATAATCATATTGCTCTAATGTCCCTTCGTATCCGCTCTCATGTTAAGACATCCATGGTTTTAATGAGAGTCGATTATTTTGTATACACAATTATATAAAATCACTTCTGAATAATATTTTAAAACCTATTTTAATGGTCTGGACGAGGCTTGAACTCGGGTCCTACTGTATATTTGTCCTTAGCCAACTGAGCCACACAGGTAGTTGATATATATATACATATATATTTATATATGTGTACGTATATATTGCTGATTTTTGAGTGGATGTAAATGAGAACCGTAATAATTGCCCATGATTTAGCAACTACTACATTGTTAGAGTAGCTATAAACTGGGCTTACGTTTATCTCCGTCACAGCTTGCTTCGTAATGTTTGTCGTGAGGTATCAATAGATATTTCCCACCCATTCCACGCCCACTTTGTACACGCATACGTCTTATAGATAACAATGGATATGTATATACATACAATGAATGTTGTGCATGCTACAATCGTCGAGTTTATAAAAATTTCCGATATACATATAACAAATATAAACAAATACACATACACACGTACACATATACCCACACACATACCCACACACATACCCACACACATACACACACTCGCATACAGTGGGCTCGAAGACATGCGCTAACGTAGCCCGGCAGTGTCGCTACTCCTACGACAAGGACGACTACGACGTCGCTGATCTGGTCATGTTCCACATGTTCTACGTCCGCAACGCTAGCCAGATGCCCATGCGATCCCGACCCGAAGGACAGCTCTGGTTGAGCTACTACCGCGAGGCTCCGACCCGAACCGCCATGTTTCAGCTTCACAACGTCACCGAGTTCAACGTCACGATGTCCTACTCCCGTTCGACGGACATAACCGTTCCGTACTCCTTAGTGCGCGAGAATAAACCGGCCCAAAACAACACGTCCAGCCGTCGATTGGCGGTTCTTTGGTACGTGTCAAACTGTAGAACTCCGTCCAAACGAAACCTTTACGCCGCCGAACTAGCGCGACACATTCCGGTCCAGGTGTACGGAGCCTGCGGCGACCGCAGCCCGTGTACGAAGTTCGACGGCGAGTGCGAACGGGACATGTACCGCGAGTACTACTTCTACTTGTCGTTCGAGAACTCGGTATGCGACGACTACATCACGGAGAAGGTTTGGAACCGGTTACACGCCGGCATCGTGCCCGTGGTTATGGGCGGAGGCGACTACGCTCGCGACCTGCCGCCCAACTCGTACATCGACGTCGCTCGGTTCGGGTCGCCCGCCGAACTGGCCGCCTACCTGCACATGTTGATGGGCAACCCGGACCGATACGCCGAGTATCACGCGTGGAGGGAGAACTACGATATACTGAAGCTGGTGCCGTTCTTCTGTACGGTGTGCGAGTACATGAACCAGCCGCACCGACACAGGAGTATCGCCGACATCCGGGACGAGTGGTCTATCGATCAGTGCACTAACTATGAAAATTACTACAAGGGCGTTTTCGACGTGGCGAAATATCTATACTAGGCGATATTAGGGTCGTTGTGGATATTAGTCCTTATAGAACATAGATTTGTATTTTACCTAATTGGTAAACTACAAATCTATGTTATAGACATATATATATAGATAGAGAGATGTATATAGGGAGAGATAGAGGTAACAAAAGAGAGATATAGATCGATGGAGATAGGGAGCCGTATACATTATGTCTTATATTGAGAGTTTGATGAATCACGTGATAGGTTATAAATATAATGTAAACAACATATTGTTACCTCTGATGGAATGTGATAGATAGTATAGATAGTAGCGATAGTGATACTTATAGTGGTTACTTACTATTTAATTAGTTACCTGATACAATTGTATTCATACGGATCATATTAATCAACATATGTTTCAATTGTCAGTTGTTTAAATTAACAATTATTATATATATATATAAATTATCCATTGTAAATTATAATCTATATTATATTAACTCATATATATTTTTTTTTCTTCATATATACACTAGATACTTGATAATATAGCTATTATATGATATTAGATATTATTAGCGATTATTAAATTTTATTATTATTTGATGGTTGTACTCTTACAGATTTGTTAACTTTTAGGGTATACGCCAAGCTTCGTTTTATTTACGATTATGTACACGTATTGTTAACATTGTAAAAAATGCTGTTTCATGTTATTACTACTCGCCATAGACGTACAGTGTACGTCGTACACTCTCTAGTATCGTATAGTTATTAGTAATTGTTATTATATAAATGTTAACCTTTAGTTGTATAATAATGTATATGTATATTATATTAATATGTACAAATTAATCTTTTATTGGTTATTTTCATAATAAACTATACTTTTATACGTGTTGCGTAGCTTCAAATATCACGATCAATTATAAAGGTACAATCATATGTACTATCTTTACTAAAACTATAAACATTCCAAAACAGTCCTCCTCCGTAACTGTTATCAACATATCTCTATTACTTCACGTGAGAATATACATAACACTAGTCTTTGCGTACGTTAATGTTAATCCTAGCACACTTGTTACACTCACTACGTAACAACTTAGCGCTATCTCTATAGAGACGCTATAGCCCAGCTTAACACACTTGCTTAATAGCAATGTGTTCTTAACAAAACCTTCTGTATTTAAATATTTATGATTATTTTTAAATTCAGAAACTAATCTATGTTATAAAATCAGCCTACCTATAGTTAATTTTAAAGTAAATGTTAACAAAGGTTACTTTGATCTCGTAATAATTACTTGTATTCTTAAAATAAACTCACATACTGATAAATGATAGTTTTATCTCCTAATAACCTTATTAGTGATATCCCTTTAACGAATTGAAATAAACTCCCTTACACCCTTAAACAACTCAATTTAATTAATGCAACGCTCGATCCGAAGAGATAACTCTACCGAGAATATGCTGTTGGCGGGTTCACCTGTACCTGGTACACATGTACTCTACTTTACATTAGCGAAATGATACCTGAGTGTTAGAACACATCGTCTTATCCTCCGCTTACTACTCGACTTGCTACTTCGAATCCTATAGAAAACCCTTATATTATTTACATTATGTCTACCTGATCACCTCTCCAATGCAGACACATAGACTGGCAAGGTAACTAAGATTTCAAACTAAGACTGGCAAGGTAACCTTGTAACCTTGTAACTAATTTGTTTAGACACTGCGATCAACAAGGTAACTAATACATTCAATTTATTATGAGTTTTCTAGTATTTTCGATAATAGTACACATTTTTTACAGTAAATTTAAATAGTCTTATATTTTAATTTGTTTACTTTCATATTGTTCTTTGTTTATTTGTATAACATATCGTGAACCTGTAATGAAATACATTTGCGTACATACAAAGGAACGCGTTGCACACGAACTGGTTGCTACGTTACCGTATTAGAGTAACCGTTTCCATTCCCGTTCCTTATTCTATGTCAGTTACGTTCAACGCTCCCATTCCTATTTGCGTTCCCGTTTCCGTTTCCAAAAGATACGCGAATAATGCCTAATACTGTTTTTAGAACTTATATAATCTTATTACCCGTAAGCATACATATGCGCTATAACACCAAATACAATAGTATATACATATATGTGGGTTTATATAATCAAAGGTAATATTATACACACAACTATATGACATGACATACGATGTATTCGTATATATATATGAAGTAACTTATCCGTTTGATAACTATGCACACAGGTGTGTATATATATACACACCTATGTGCATAGTTATCAAACGGATAAGTTACTTCATGCATTCGAAATACATTACACTTTGATCGATTTTGTTCGACATTTTGCATTTCAAAATAAATCTATATCAATCATACTTATCATCATCATCATCACCAACACCACCAACATCAACTTCATCATCATTATCATCACCATCGCCCACATCGTCGTCATCATCATCATCATCATACTCATCATCATCATCATCATCATACTCATCAGCACCATCATCATCATCATCATCATCATCATCATACTCATCATCACCATCATCATCATATTATAGAAAATAATGCAACTATAGGTAATTATTAATTAAGTAATTCAAATTCTGTAAGTTTTATATTGTAAAGTATAAATATGAGAAAATCCTAAAGATATGTATAAAACTGTTAATTTTTAATAGGAAATATTATATAAAAAATACAAAATTCTATAAGAAGAATGTTTATACAAAAATAAAATGTTACGGTGGATATAAAGAGCATTATACGTGTTCTTGATTTCTATAATTATAAAGAAATTATGAAAATATTATCTATATTGTATCATTTTTGTCGAAACATAGATTTTATTACATATACAAAATGTATTTAGAGTATAAATTATAATTTGTTTTAGATAATATTATTGGATTATATATTCTTGAAGTACAATTATAATATAAAAATACTATACATGTAAGTGATATGATATCGTAGTTTTTAATATTTTATATTATATATAATATAAAATATTAAAAACTACGATATCATATTACATGTATACAATATATTGTATATTATATATATATATTTATAAATACTATAATATTTTAAAAATAAATTAAAAATAAATTTTTATAATATTGAATATAATATTATGTGTGATATAAAATAATATGTTTAAGATAACAATCCACTTTCATAGTCAATATGTTTTTCCATCCTTAGACATTTCGATCTTATAAGGCCATACGTATGTTGTCAGTGAGTTCGTCGTGAGTATATAATATTACTCTATGGTATTACTATTATCATAATACATTTCTTAATATTTTGTGATAATATTAGATTTAAAATTATAAAATGTTAATCTATACTAAAATAGGTATACTTAGGTATTTCGTAATATATTTTGAAATATATTTATTTTTATAAATAGTACACTTCACACTAGTGATCTAAAACGAGCCGAGTTTTATGAGACGGACCGCCGGTTAGTGAACTACTCGAACGAGTCGAGTCGGTCATATGGCTTATTATCTTATTATCTTATTATCTTTGGAATTTTAATTATTTAAAAAAAAAAAATATGTTTAATTTAAAAAAAAATAAAATATATTTGACCAAATAGATGCACCAATTATTATTATAGAAGAGGGTAATTAAACAATCGCTTATATGTATAAATTATTTATATACTAAGCAATGCAATTTCGTTTTATAATAATATAGTAGTTACATTTCTATAAAAATTACTTTTGAACTAAATATTTTAAATTCAAATTTAATGGACGATATTATAATAATGTAATTTAAAAAAATATCTTATTTTATTTTAAAATACAATTAATTACAATTGATATTATTATAAATAAAAACTAGAGTCACACTCATGTTCGACAATCTAATCAGATAACTAGTTTGAATATCATGTATGATACAACAATCTAATATTACAATCTATTTCGACAATCGAGTACGAAAAATCGAATCGAGTATGAAAATCTAGTTTGAATTCAAGTATGAAAATCTAATCAGATTAACAAATTCGACAATCAAGTACGATAATTTAATTAAATAGGTAAGTAAGAAAATATAATCTAGTATGATAACAAAGATTTTGCGAAGCAAAAGATATGTCACTCTGATGAATTAGTGACATTTTTTAAAATGAATGTTACTAGCTCTACCTATGAAGAAAGACTAGCATTTGTAATCTTATTTTTAGTTTATATTTGTTTATATGTAAATTAAAAAAATATATGACTATTATAAATGAAAAGTTATGTACATTTTTGAATACAATAAATATTTAATTTATAGTGTTTGTTTTAAGAATATAGCATTATTTTATAATTAGAACCATTTTTCTTAAAATATATAATCATATTCGATAAATATAATAAATCATTAGATCCATTTGCAATGTAAAATTATACATATTTTATAACATGCAATATTTGAAATTTCGAAAATATGAATTTTAAATTTAATTAATAATAATATTTAACACGGATCCATATGCGCAAATGAGAAGGTAAATATTTTATAAATATTTCATATTCATTATACTAATATATATATATTATACAAATATTTTACAAATTATATTAAAATCCGGTAAATATCCGGTAAATATCTTTAATCACGACAAGTAGTGCCATCTGTATGGCCGGATATATACTATAAAAATGTATTTTACGTAAATAGATACAAGTGACATATCTTTCCTTCGGAAAATATTTGATGATAATCAGGTATACCAAGATGATCTACTTTGTAATCAAGTATAATTGATTACATATACGACAAATCAAATCAAGTATGAAAATCTAGTTCGGAATCAATTTCAAAAATATAATCCTATAAACAAGTTTTATAATCTAGTACGATAAATAGAATTTTAATAATTGGCCACAATTTAGGATGTTTCAGATGTTTCGAAACATACATCTTAAATGTTTCAGTTGTTTCGAAGCTGGAAATGTTGGCTAATTTAGATAATTACTTCACACGTTTACTTTGATGATTTTCTTATCGTTTTAAGGTCTAATTTGTTGATATAAATAACGAAGTTTATAAGATATATTGGTAGGTTTTACCTATTTATTTATTAATTTCTATAACACGTTTAACCCTATACCATAACATGCAGACATACAGCTAGTCGGATGGTTTAAGTGTATGTAAGGAAATAACCTGTAAGATGGACAAGCGATTCATTCTATATTAGTCATTCGTATTGGTGGATAATTATATAAATATATAAAATATAATATCTATTTGTATATATTATATAACATATAATATATACAAAATACAGCTACATGATTAATTGGTGTAATTAGATATATTGAATGTATTACATTACTTTAAATAATATTAAATTTCGCTATATTCACATATTCTATATATATAGTACATAATATATTATTATATATATATACACACACACACACACATATATACATATATATATATATATATATATATATTTATATATTGATTAAATGTTTATTTAGACACATAAATAAATCATAAATGATTTCTCAAAAGTGTATAGAATACAAAAATAAAAGTAGGTAGACAATAAATAAAATTAATAATAATAAAATAAAATAGAATAAACCGTACGGAAAGTAATTAACAAAATAATAATAACAAACAATATTAGTATTTCAGGTTCCCACCTGAGATCAATTGTTGTATATATTTCATAAATGTTTTATACGATTTTATGGATCTAATATAGGGTGGGAGTGAATTCCATAGCTTAGGAACAATATAACTCAGTGCCCGAATATTCATTTTTGAGGGACGGTTTATAGGGGTAGATAGAAGATGAGATATATATATATATATATATATATATATATATATATATTAAAAGTAATGTAATCAAAAGTTTATATAAATGTATTGAAATTGAGATATTTGCCAGTTATTTAAACCTTGCATGTATGTTATGCATGAATAGTGAAATATTATTTATAATTCGACCTTATAAATATTGACTAATATACATGTAAAACTATAAGAATTCATACTAGATCTAAACCAAGTATATATACATATCAATGAACTAAATTCTCCCTCTCACGTTACCGAACTACTTTATAAAATATACATATATACAGTATAAGAAGTATAGTGTAATAGTATAGTTAATACATACTATAGTTAATTAGTTAATAGTATATTTTAATGAATATTTCGTATCGTTCAAATCAATATATTAATTTATAATATATATAAAAGTCATATATGAAAATATATATTAAATTAAAGTCATATATATGACTTTAATTTAATTTGTATCTGTATATTGTCTATTCCAATAATAATTGTATGTATATATTTTAATTTATAGAAATATATACTGAAATATCCTGAAATACAATTATAAATCTTAACTGAATAGGTTCTATCTTGGATAAGTAAAATTAATATTTTTAAAACATCTCCAGTAATGCCTATTAGTAATAACCTATTGATAAGTATATCCAGATAAATACTATCAATAGAATATGAAAGGTCAAGTTGTAATAATTTAATACGGCTATGTTTATCTAAAGATACATACATATCATTCATGATAGCGAGTAAATTGTTGTTAGCATTATGACCCTTCTTGTATGCATTTTGATATACATCAATAAGGTTATTATCATTAATATTATTAATGAGTTTCTTAGTTATATTTTATTAAAAAGGTTTACCTATAATAGGAACCATCGATATAGGTCTAAAATTGCAAAAACCATTAGAATCTAATCATGGTCGCAACACATTATATATATATATATATATATATATATATATATATATTTAATTCACTCGCTATTATTCAGCAGACTTATATATTGCTGTTCATTATTATGTAATTTACCTGTCAACCTTATGTACAAACTTGAGCGTATTCAACGTCGTGCTATACGTGTATTATATAAACTAAACTTTGCTTAAATAGTTTCTATATCTGATTTAATGAGATCATTAGGCTGGCTTAAGTTTAGATATATTTGTATACATAGGCTATTATGTATTACACATAACTTATATGTGACATAAGGCTATACACCGTGGATTTCCTGAATATTTAGCTCAATCCATTACTATTCAGAGTTCGAACAGATCCAGTCGGAAGTGCCACATTATGAAGTTGGTGCAACAACATACATCGTTGGCATTCTCTGAATCAGCTTTCTCGGTTATTGCTCCGAAAAGCTGGAATTCACTTCCTTATGATATTCGTTGTGTTACATCAATGTCATTGTTTAAATGTAAACTCTATGTCCATTTAAAGTCATTGGTATTCGTTCTATTTTATTATTCGTTTTCTAATTATTTTTATTTTTGTTTTTTATTATCTAACGACGCCTATAACCACACAATGTTTTTGTAGTCAATAAACTATATATAAATAAATAAATAAAATATATGAATATAGTAGATATTTAAAAGTAATAAAAGATGATATGGTCCGTAAGTCATCGTGAAGACTGTTCCATTACTTCGGAGCAGCAACAGTGATAGCAGAATATGCATACATAGATGATACAAACGGCACAGAGAGTTTCATCAGCTCAATTTTACTACTCGGACGAGTAGTTGTTCGAATTCTGACTCTCTTTGATAGGTATTCCGGAACTCCCATATATATCGCCTTGTGAGTAATGCAAAGAATACGAAACTTGCATATATCTTAAAACTTGAACTACCCGAGAATCGCCATTATGGAATGGATAGATATGGTTATATCAGTACGCTTAAGCTTAAATAATATGCGAACAGCTCTACGTTGTATTGCATCGAATTTTTCATCAAGTTTTGAGGAATGTTAATAAAAAGCGAATTACAATATCTAAGTATACTAAATATATTTAGTATACTAATGAATGTAATAATGATTTAGTTAAAGTAAATGTTAGCTTAGAACGAGCCTTGTCTATATTATACAGAAATACTTATCAGTGCGGAAAGTGTTTGATATATGTACTGAATAATCGAGTGCATTATTAATAGTAAAACATAGAGTAGGTGTATATCACTATAGTGATGGTGTTTGAGATAGGAAGTGAGATAAGGAATGGATAAGTGAGAGTAATTGAAGAAAGAGATATAGAAAGTATAATGTTATCAGTTTTAGTAATATTTAATTATAGCGAATTACAGGAAAACCAATAAATCAAATCATTAATACAGTTAGCAATTGAATTTTGAATTATGTACATCAATATCAGAACCAGTTGGATAAAAAAGTATAAATCTTAAGTCATCAACAAAGAGGTGATAACGAATATATGGGTATTTAAAAAAATCAAATTAATGGGAAGAATATATAAATATATAAAATATCCGCTGGTTACTCTACTTGCTACACCGAATCCTATAGAAAACCCTTATATTATTTACATTATGTCTACCTAATCACCTCTCTAGTGCAGACACATATACTGGCAAGGTAACTAAGGGTGCGTGTGTGTAACGTACCACAATACAACAGTACCACCTGTATGCTTATACATGTTAACTCAAGTGGGACTGTGGTACTAACTTTTCGACGTCCCATCCCACAGTGCCATAGTATCACAGTACCACAGTCCCACTTGAGTTTACATATATAAGCATACAGGTGGGACTGTTGTACGTCAGTGCGTTTTTGTAACATACCAACGTACCACAGTACCACAGTACCACAGTCCCACTTGAGTTTACATGTATAAGCATACATGTGGGAATGTGGTACTGCAGTATTGCACATGTGGTTACGAAAAACGCATGCTAACTTAGTACTGTGGTACTGTACTCAGTATTTTCGATAATAGTACACATTTTTTACAGTAAATTTAAATAGTCTTATATTTTAATTTGTTTACTTTCATATTATTCTTTGTTTATTTTTATAACATATCTTGAACTTGTAATGGAATACATTTTAGTACATAAAAAGGAATGAGTTCCACACGAACTAGTTGCTACGTTACCGTATACTAGTTCCCGTTTCCATTCCCGTTCCTAATTCTATATCAGTTACTTTCACCGCTCCCGTTCCTATTTTTATTTCCGTTCCCGTTTCCGTTTCCAAAAGATACGCGAATAATGCCTAATACTGTTTTTAGAACTTATATAATCTTATTACCCGTAAGCATACATATGCGCTATAATACCAAATACAATAGTATATACATATATGTGGGTGTTATAATCAAATGTAATATTATACACACAGCTATATGATATGACATACGATGTATTCGTATATATACACACACCTAAGTGCTTTTTTATCAAACGGATAAGTTACTTCCTGCATTCGAAATACAATATAGGCCTACCTTGATCGATTTTGTTCTCCATTTTGCATTTCAAAATAAATCTATATCAATCATACTTATCAGCATCATCATCATCATCACCATCACCATCACCAACTTCATCATCATTATCATCACCGTCATCGTCGTCGTCATCATCATATCAGGGTCTCATTACTATTGAATAATATGGAATAATATTGACTGCACATAAATATATAATTATTAATAATTATTTATCAATTAATATTATATAGTTTTAATAGTTATATATAATTATTATAAATGCATAGGTCGGCATGTAAGCTAAAATAATGATAATTAACAGTAAAAACGTATGACTACCAAATATATTTAAAAGATAAAGCGTTTATGTTTATTATTTATTATACTTTATTTAGAATTATATTGTTTTAAAAGTAATTTCATTTTCTTCTTCTCCTTTATGTTTTCCTGCACCAGAAAAATGTCCTTGAAATACTCTTGTGTTTTATCATTCTCTATATCGTGTTGTCTATGATTTCGTAAATGTTCCTAAACATTTTAGGTTAATCTGAAATTTCATTAAATGATGGCTAAAATATTATTAATGACTTTTTAATTAAATAACAAACCAAGCTAATACCTCAGGTCTTGGATTCCAATTGTCAATATCCGGCATATTATAATGAATAAATAATTCATTATTCTCAGTTTCTATTTTCATTCAATTTCTATATACACACTTAAGCACATTATTTGCAGATATAATTATGTCCACATCTGCACTGTGTGGTTTAGCGCACATGATTCTACTAGGTATGTTCTACTAGATAATTCTACTATATATATGTGTATAACACAATGTAGAAATTTCTTCCATGCTAGAAAATAATAAATTTATATTAGGTATATTTTATGTCTATTTCATACATACCTTGATAGCTTTATAACAAGTTCACGAAGATCGTATTTTCTGAATATATTAATTTTTGAATGCATAGTAAATCGGTATATTATAAGGATAAATCTCTTAAGTCCAAATTAGCACTTATCAAAGTATGTACTTGCCTTATGTTTACTTCTTCTTTTAATTTAATAACATTTTCAAGTTTTGAACATATATTTTCATATGCTGTAAATCGCTCCTTAAAATTATTTACTCAAGTTTTTATAAGTTCTACTTTTATTGCAGATATATCTCTCATTTCAGATATATATAAATTACTTCACGCTTATTTTTTCTCTTCAACTCAATTCCTTTCAAGTAATGGGTAGGTTTGATTGATTTTTTCAATTGATTCGATTAACTAAGTAACCTATCCGCCAATAAAATCAATTATTAATAATTTATTCAGCATAATCTATTAAAGTTACGAAATATTATGAAACATTATTTATTTTACTCTGAATAGCATGGGCTATAGGCATTGCATTCTGCAATATTAAATATATAAATATGATAAACCTCAATATTATTAAGTTGTTGATGAATATAACATATGGTAGTCGAATCGGAGTGCATCTTTTTTTGATATCGCTAGAATATAAATAGTACACCGGCTATAAAGCATATTAGATGAACATTATGTTCATTGCAAAGGTATGTTGAAAATCCATGGTCTTCATTGCATGTCGTTGAATTAAATACCTTATTAATGCATTTCATGATTGTAATATGCTTTCAACTAGTTGATGAGTAAATTCACTCCATCGTATTTCACTTTTTTTTTGGAAATGAGCAAACAATAAGGTTATTGTAGGTTACTGTACCTACTCTGAAATATTTATTAACTCTCTGCATCTGCATCCAGATTTAGCTAAATACGATGAAATAGGAAATATGAAAATACCACTTAATGTCATCAGCATATTTGTTAATTTCTGGTATTTATTTCTTGCTGCCTTCCATGCCAGACTTGACTGATGTGCACAACACCATATTGTAAGTAGAGGAGCTACGAGCTCGCTGAACTTCTCCAATTTATAATCTTGAAATATCTTCCATAAACTATTATTATGTCCTATATATACATATATATCATCTGTCACCAACGACGAAAACTCTTTTATTATTAAATTTGTTAAGTTACTTCCATTGATTTTCCATTGATTTAATCATTGTGTTAATCCCACGAGCTCCACGTTCCAAAGGTTCTCCTACACCTACAAATATAAGCGATTCGTTTCCATCTTTATCTATTAATTTCGCAAGTGTATATATCTTATCAACATGTGTCCTGTCTAAACTATAGTTTGGTGGTATACCGTCTGACCGAAGAGATATTGCAGTAGAATTTTTGATTTTTAACATATATGTATACGTATATATATTTTAACATATATATATACGTAATTATAAAGACATTCTGAAAACATTATCATTATTGTATCATTATTTTTCGAAATATAGATTTTATTACACATAAAAATGTATCTAGAGTATAAAATGTAATTTGTTTGAGATAATATTATGGGATTATATATTCTTGAAGTACAATTATAATATAAAAATACTATAGATGTAAATAATATGATATTGTAGTTTTTAATATTTTATATTATACTATAAACTATAAATACTATAATATTTTTAACATAAATTAAAAATTTATTTTTATAATATTGAATATAATATTATGTGTAATATGCTATAACATGTTTATGATAACAATCCACTTCCATAGTCATTATGTTTTCCATTCTTATCAAACATCTCGACCTTATAAGGCCATACGTATGTTGTCAGTGAGCTCGTCGTGAGTATATAATATTACTCTATGGTATTACTATTATCATAATACATTTCTTAATATTTTGTGATAATATTAGATTTAAAATTGTAAAATGTTAATTTATTCCACTATAGGTATACTACAATTAAAGGTATTTCGTAATGTATTTTGAAATATATTTATTTTTATAAATAGTACACTTCACTCGTTTACTTTGGTGATTTTCTTATCATTTTAATCGGTATAATTTGTTGATATAAATAACGACGTTTATAAGATATATTGGTAGGTTTTAACTATAGTTAACTATAGAAATTAATAAATAAATATATATATTTATTAATTTCTATAACACGTTTAACCCCATAGCATGCAGACATACAGCTATTCGGACGGTTTCAGTGCATGAGTCCAACCTGTAAGTTTGACACAAGCGATTCATTCTATATTAGTCATTCATATTGATTCATATATAAATATATAAAATATAATTATAAAAAATACAGCTACATGATTAATTGATGTAATTAGATATATTGAATGTAGGTCCTATTACATTACTTTAAATAATATTAAATTTCGCTATATTCACATATTCTATATATATATATAACATAATATAGTATTATATATATATATATACACATACACACATACATACATACACACACATATATATATTAAAAGTAATGTACTAAAAATTGTATATCAATGTAATGAAATTAAGATGTTTGCCCGTTATTTATGTATGCATGTATGCATGTATGCATGTATGCATGTATGCATGTATGTTATGCATTAATGCTGAAATATTAATATTTATAATTCGTCCTTATAAATATTGACTAATATACATGTATTTAGACTATAAGAATTCATACTAGATCTAAGCCAATTATATATATACATATCAATGAACTAAATTCTCCCTCTCACGTAACCGAACTACTTTATAAAATATACATATATACAGTATACGAAGGGAATAGTGTAATAGTATAGTTAATACATACTATAGTTAATTAGTTAATAGTATATTTTAATGAATATTTCGTATCGTTCAAATCAATATATTAATTTATAATATATATAAAAGTCATATATGAAAATATATATTAAATTAAAGTCATATATATGACTTTAATTTAATTTGTATCTATTCCAATAATAATTGTATGTATATATTTTAATTAAATAGAAATATATACTGAAATATCCTGAAATACAATTATAAATCTTATGTCTATTGATAAGTATATCATGAGAAATACTATCAATGGAATATGAAAGGTCAGTAAAACTATGCTCTTAAATATTTCTCTTTCTAATTTTTGTTTACTGAAATTATATTTGATAATCTTTTAATTATTCCTTAGTCTAAAATTAAATTTCTTTGGATATTTGTTTCATGTAATTTATCGAAGTCAGATGATGTATCATATATATATATATATATATATATATATATATATGTAAATCAGCTAATTATCATTTACATAATATAAATATCATTCGTAAATATGTATTATTAAAATCAACTATTCTACTTATTGAAAGTTTAGTTCTATCGAGATTAGATAATGGGAATATTATCTTAAATGGACCTCCAGTATATATTAAAAAACATTAAATGAATTTTTCGTATATGTATACAAATTATATTTGATATCCCATATTCTAATAGATTATCAACTAGTTATTATTTACACAAATTAAAATATATAGGGAATATTCCAAATTTAATTACAGATTTTTATGTTTAATTAAAAAAGTAATTATTTCTGCAGTAACTTCCTATTTATCAACTCTATTATCAGTACAAAAAATTGACACTATATGCGCTATCCCATGAAACTAGAAGAAGGTCGATTTTGACAAACCACAAAGAGGTTTTTCAGGATTTCTGCTGCCTCGATGTGGAACAATCTTCCTCTAGTGCAATATTCCGCAGAAGAGTGAAGAAACATCTTTTATCATAATTTGTTTTAATATTATTTAAATTACACTTTAGAGAATTGTTTCTACTATTATTTAAGTGTTTAAATAAACTATTATTATTATTATTATTATTATTATTATATATATATATATATATATATATATATATATATATATGAAATCAGTTTATGGATAATGTAAATGATTTTATTTATAACCATACTAATGTCCATTCGAATTAATTCATATATGTTTTTCTATGTTAATTATCAATATCAATTGTCATTATTAATATTAATATATATTATACTTCGGTTGGTGGATAGAGAGATATAGAAATAGAGATACTACGAAAAATAGATAGAGAAAGAGAGTTAGATAACAAGTTAGATAGAAAAATAAATATTGATAGAGGGATATATATGGGTAGATATATATATATATATATATATATATATATATATATATATATATATATCTATATAGAGAAAAAAAGACATAGAGAAAGAGAGAAATATAGATGCAATGATAGGGATATATATATATATATATATATATATATATATATAGAGTTAAACATAGAACAGGGTCACTAATACCTCGTATAGTTATTAATATGTGATATAGGTATATATCGAATATTTCAACATAAACTAAATATATCAATTCTCTTCATAGGATGTTCTCTTCCTATATGTTATTACATTCAGAAGTTGGTTATTGCAATATAATACATTACATGTAATGTATTATAGAGAGCGACACATAGTAATTGAAAAATGTATTTATCATGGAAATCTAGAATGCGAAACATATTAAAGTTTGTATCATGGAGAAACACCATTAGATTTTTCATTATAAACATTTTTTTAATTTTTATATATATATATATATATATAATACTGACTTATGTAAAGTTTTATCTATGCATAATTGCATTAAATTAATGTTACATTTACCGTTATAAAGTTATGTAACAACATCGAATAATAGTAATATATGTAGGCTATATACTATTGTGAATGTGAATTAATTTATTAATTTGTATTATCAAATATAAGTTTTCACGTGCATTAAAGTATAATTGCCATGAAACTCGAACGGCGCAGGAAAAATTTTCTTAATTTTATATTTGTGTATTGCTACTTCACAGATCCCCTATATGGTATACCACATATGCAGTATATATAAGATAAGATAAGATAAGATAAGATAAATTGTATTATTGTAATCATTATAAAAGAAAAACAATAAATGGACAAATAAAATAGTCAGAAGACTTTCGAGGTATTTGACTTAATAGGCTTAATAGACCTAATGACTTAAATAGACTTAATTGACCTAATGCCATATGCATAATATATTATATATTTTTTATACACTTTTTTAAAGATATTTAAACACTTTTTTAAAATAATAATATTAGCCATCACATCGAACAAGTGATCACCATAAGTAATTATGAGAATCAACAAATGAAGGAAGCCTCAGGGTTGCCCATGTCCCATATGGGTAGACCAGATCCTGAGTATATCAAACTCATTATTGTTAGCATTTCAAACATGCATATGTATCATCCCATATAACCACAGTACACACTTGAACGATGCATATAAACCAAGTATAAACGGAGTGTATACTGTTAGAAATAAATGGTATAACATTGATTAAAAAATGGTATAACCCCGTGGCGCCCTGGTATACCATTTACGGTATAACTAATTAAAAAAGTTATACCATATTTTATAAAAAGTTATACCATCTTTGATATAAAGTTATACCATAGTTTATACCATATATTATATAAAGTTATACCATATTTTATAAAAAGTTATACCATATTTGATATAAAGTTATACCATCATTTATTAAAATTTATACCATATATTATATAAAGTTATACCATAATTTATAAAAAGTTATACCATAATTTATTAAAATGTATACCATATATTATATAAAGTTATACCATAATTTATTAAAAGTTATACTATATTTTATTTAAAGTTATACCATAATTTATTAAAATGTATATTATATAAAGTTATATCATAATTTATTAAAAGTTATACTATATTTTATTTAAATTTATACCATAATTTATTAAAATGTATATTATATAAAGTTATATCATAATTTATTAAAAGTTATACTATATTTTATTTAAATTTATATCAGTGTTTATAATAACTTACTATTCTATATTATTAATTTATATGTGGAATCGACATTTATAATGATAATTTATTTTCTAAAAACCACATATGTTGGTGTAACAATATTGTTTATTAACAGATACCTTTTTAAATAAATAACGTGATACAAAATTACATAAACAATTAATGTTTGTAGGACATGTTACGTGAGACAAATAAAATTAACAATACCACTTAATAAAATACGAAATAAATTATTTTGAACGAAAACCAAACAATTATCGACACACATAATAAGCATCCTCTTTTCTGATATATGCATATATCCATGTATCCATGGAGTCATTATTTCCTGCAATTAAAATTCAAATATTTATATAAGTTATATATATATATATAGTATACTAGAGTATGAATAATAATATTGTATATTATATAATAGTATAAATATGTATCTTATAAGAAACTTTATACAGTTAATATCATATATGATAATACTATATAAAGTATACTTTATAATTGTATACTTTATATACCTTAGAATTGTAATTAGAAAAATCCAATATATTATATTAATTACTGCAGTTATATATATATAATAGAGTATACTATACTTTTGAATTAGCATACGAAAAATCATAAAATAACTATAATATTAAATCTATAGTTATTAAGTAATTATTAAGTAACCTTATCTTTATTTTCATTGTAAATTCATTTTTCAATAATTCGCAAACTCCCATCATAAAATATATGATTCCCGCATCTATTTTAGGAAATATTATATTATATATTTAATTATACACTTTATAATCTATATTTGATTAAGGAAAGAAGGATATTGATAATATTTGTACAACAGTTAACATTATTTATACCTATTAGTAATATTATTTAAATTTAATTACATTGTGAACTAAAAATAAAATAAATAATTGACCATATATGGATATATAGTATACTATCCATGGACTAATAAAATATAATTGCATATTTATTTTATATAGATATTTAACTAATGTTATTAATTAGATAACTAAATTACCTGTTTGATCAGTTTGCGTAGTAGCGATACCTAGTACATCAATATATTCGTCTATATATTTGTGTATATACGTTATATGCTTTATCATCCCCATCAACTCACTATTCCTCTCCGGCAGTTTTTCTAATATTTTAAATGACATTTTAAATTCTGCAAATAATTCTACAGTTTCCTGCATATTAATGATTGGCATATAGTTATCTTAATAATTTTATAATATATATGTATGTAATAATGTGAATGTTCTAATACAGTTTATTAATCAAAGCAAAGACCTGTTGAACATAATAATAATATAACATAATAATAATTATAATAATAATAATAGTAGTACCTACCCAATGAGATGCAAACCGAAGAATGAGGCAATCTCACCGAGTGGAATTTATTCTATAGACAAATAACGAAATATACTTTACAGACGATAACAATATAAAATACCAGAAAAATAAACATTTACATGGCTATGGCTATAGAAATATATGCATTTAACTCAGAGCGAGACACCGAAATCTAGTTTAAAGTTTTATGTAGATATATCGATTTCTGTTACGTAATGCTAAATTCATTTAAATGTATATTACATTAATCGATATACCCATCTACAACTTTGACTTTATAACATATATATATATATATATATATATATATATATATAATTATATAATTATATTCTAACAATTTAATTATATATTATAAATAATATATAAATATATTATAAAATTATATATTATATAAACTTTTATATTATTATATATAATATGATATAATTTGTATATATATATAATGTAGTATAAATACCTTAAGTATATTGTAATGTGTTGAAAAATAGATGCTTCTCATGTTGAGTGTAGAGTGGAAATAGAATATGTTAATAAATAAAATGGAATTATTTATATATATATATATATATATATATATATATATATATACATATACTCGAATAATTATACGCATTTGTATATGAAATATAGTAAATATGTATATGTATACATATTTCCCTATGGGGAATCTATATAGTTTCTGAAAACCAGTTTAATTGCAATTAGAAGCAATACATGCTATGTCTATAATAATTTAACACAACAATAAGTAAACTGTTATATTAAGGATATTATGAAGGCTACTATTATGAATTATATTCTTATACATTTTATTTTCAATCAAATATAAACTTAATTTTAAAATGTTATGGTATAACTGGTATTTCCATATTGTATACCATATAATTCATAAAGTTATACCATTATATTTAATAGCTAATGGTATAACTACAAATTACAAATGTTATACCATATAATTCGTAATCTTATACCATTTAAATTAAGCTATATGGTATAACTAAAAAAAACAAATGTTATACTATATAATTTGTGATCTTATACCATTTCAATTAATCTATATGGTATAACTAAAAGAATCAAATGTTATACCATATAATATGTGATCTTATACCATTTAACGTAATTGTATGGTATAACTCGTATTTCCATATGTTATACCATATATTTCATAATGTTATACCCTTATTTTTAACAGTGTATAATCATAATAATACAAATAATAAAATAATAATAGCATATAACAAATAAGTTCTCATTGCAGCATTGATGATCCATTAATAGCTTAATAAGTAGTAGCCAGTATTCTCCATCCAGATTAACCAGGAAGAATATGAAATGTGTATATATGTTAATAAAATTGAATATTGTTAGTAATAGTAAAATTAATAATTATCAATATAAGACATTTTTAACTTTTTAATGAATAACTTGATATTTTTTATCAATTTCATCTTTGTATTTAGTTTATTCCATAGTTTAATACTAGCAAAATGTACTGCATGTATGCTAATATTTAATCTACATTTAGGAATAACAAATGCGTATCTAGGTCTAGTTAATGTATAAGTACTTTTGAAAAATTTACGTAAGAGATTAGTGTTAGCATTATCAGTATAAGCAATATATGCATTTTTTAATAATGTTATATTAACTATATCACATAATTTTAAAATATTATGTCTTTTATAGATAAAATCAATATTAGATCGTAATGGTAGTTTATATATATACATTTCAATACTTTGTTTTGCAGAATACTTATCTTATTTAAAGTATGTTTATAATTTGACCCCCAAGTGGCAGCACAATATGTTAATCTTGAATGAAATAAAGAATTATAGTAATAATAATGACTGTTTATCAATTTTATTTCTAAGTTTGTAAATTACTGCTAGTATTCTAGATAACTGAGAAGCTAATATTGTAATATGAGGTTTCCAAGTAAGTCTATTACCAATAGTGACACCAAGAAAATTGAATTCATTAGTACATTTAATAGGTAAGTCTTTTAATGAAATGTTAAATGTATGAAGCTTATAAAGGCCAAAAGTCGTATACGACGTTTTATCTAAATTTAATGTTAGTTTATTAAAGCATAACCATGAATAGATATAACCAATATATTTGTTAGCTTTATTTTCCAATGTACAGTAGTCCATATCAGTAAATAGCAGCGTAGTGTCATCAGCAAATAGAATACAACTATTTTCATCCATAACTCTAGTGATATCATTAATATAATGCAGAAACAGCAACGGTCCAGGTACAGATCCCTGAGATACACCTATATTCATTCTACGTAAATTAGAGTCAACATTGTGGTAAGACACATATTGTTTTCTATTAGTTAGATAGCTATGTACTAAATCAAGCGATATTCCTCTGATACCAAAATTAGATAACTTTTTTAATAATATACCATTATCTAATGTATCAAAAGCTTTCTTTAGATCTATAGATACAGTTAAACATTTATATGTATTATCTAATTTGTTAGAAATACTATCTACTAAGCAGTCTACTGCATTTGCGGTAGACCTGCCTACTCTAAAACCAAATTGATTATCTATCAAAATATTATGTTTATTAATATAATTTAGAAGACGTTCTTTAATAATTTTTTCTAAAATGTTAGACATTTTAGGAAGTAATGAGATAGGTCTATAATTACTCATATTATTTTTCTTACCGCTCTTATGAATAACTATAACTTTGGCAATTTTTAGACAATTTGGGAAATATCCAATTGTAATACATTTATTAAATAAATATATGAGAGGAATAGCAATATAATTACCAATTAATTTAATAAAATTCATACTAATATCATAGTAATCGCATGTAAAGCTATTTTTAGATTTGTTTATAATTTGAATAATTTCACTTACTGATGTGGGTTTGAAGAAGTGTGATGATAGAATAGGAATTTGATTAATATAATTATCAATATTAGATACTGGATTAATTATTTTAGATAGATTAGATCCAACCTCACTGAAATATTCGTTAAATTTATTAGAAACTTCAAGATCGTCATCACAAAAAATAAAATTATCTGATTTACAGGTACCATCATTCAATAATTTATTTAAACGGCTCCATTTATTTTTAGAATAGTTTAACAAAATTGAATTATATTTAATTTCGGATTCTCGTATTAATGTTGTGCATTTATTCCTTTGTAATCTATATGCATATTTATTCTCTTGGCAAGAGTTAGAAATAAATTTATTATATAATTTTTTTTTTTAATATCTCTTTTTTAATTGATTTATCAATCCATGTAAATTTATTTTTAGAATTACTAGATTGAATTTTTTTAATTAAAGAAAATGAGTAATACATTTCAGTGAGGTAAGACAATAGAGTAGAATAAGCTAATTCAATATCTTCAATATTATATATATAAATTTCCAATCTGTAAATATTAATTTATCAATTAAATTAGCTATGTTATTCTTATCAATGGTTCTATAATAATTTAAATTATTTGTAGTATCATTCACCTTAGAAAACATATTTTTAATTGAAAGTGAAATTGGAAAATGATCAGTAGGTAATATCATTTATATGTATATCATTTTGATCATAATCTTTATTAGTATTAGTAAATATATTATCAATTAGTGACATACAATTATTTTGAATACGTGTTGGTTTATTTATAGTTGGAAAAACACTAATTGGTAAAATAAATCAATAAAATTGTCAATTAATAATAATTTGTTTTTATTTAAGATATCAATGTTAAAATCACCACATATGAATGTATCGTTATTATTAGAAATAGAATTTAAAAATGTGTATAAAATATCATTAAATAACACAATATCATATGTTGGTAATCTATAGATACCACTTATTATGAATACTTTATTATTTAAGGATTTATTAGATATTTTAATAGTTAATATATCACATATTGAATCAATAGATTTGCTATAATTCTTGATTATTTCTAAATTAAATAAATCTCTAATATAAATGGAAACACTACCACCCCTTTTGACATTTCTTATAGTGTGTGCAACCTTATAACCGTTTAATTGATATAAATCTTTATTATTAATTTTAAACCAAGTTTCAGATATAATGATTACATCATATTTAGAATTAGAAGATAATATCATCAAAGTTTTTAATCAAGCTTCTTGCATTGAAATGAATTATAGATAAATTACTCGTATTAAATGATGTATTATCAACATATAGGTTATATATATATAACCTATATACTTGCTTGTAGGAAAATGTCTGTTCATGCAATTAATGTTAGTGATTAATGGATCATTAGTGTTGTTATAACTAAATTCATTATGTATAGTTAAATTCAAATCCAAATCAGGAATCATCGGAGCGAAAATGTACTATATTTATTAGATACTTGACTATCAGTATCATTGTAAGGTAACTTTCTACTATACCATTTGCTAATGCATAAACCATAAGGCCATATACTGGTATTTAGTATAGTAGTAGCTATATTTATATCTACAGTAAGTTTATATGAGTTAAATTTAGATTCTTTATTTGAAACAAATTTAATATCTATAATTTTAATATTTTTATTTGATATATAATCTTTTATAGAATCTAATTTTATATCAGAATTAATTCTTGATATAAATAAGTCTCTATTAGGACTACTATAACTTTTATTATCTAAGTCGCTACCATACATTTTTAGTTGACGTTTTTTATATTTTGTTTTATTTTTATTAATTACATTAGTGAATTCACCTTCGGATGTAATACTGGTAGGTTTAATATAATTATTTTTCGAATGTATATTATTAGTGTTTGAATTATAATTTACTACAGTAGCATAGGTAACATTATTTTATTTATTAGAATCATTAGGTTTGTCCAACGTAGTATTAATACTATTATTTTTTGTAAGATCAATTGATTTATAATTATAATTAGTAAAATTAGCAAATAAACTTTCTAATTTTAGTATTCTATCAAAATTAGATAAAGGGTCAATTGTACTTAGAATACATTTAGGTAATTTATTAATATCTTTTACAACATATTTAAGTGTAAAATCTTTCTCAATTAGACTATCAATATTATTATATAAATCAAAAGCATAGTTCTCAGCTGATCTTCTTGATTTATTTGTGAATTTAAAATCTTCAGATAATTGTAGTGATGCAAATTTAAGTTCATCAAAATTAAAGTTTTTAATAACAGCCTCTAAATATATATCTTTAGAGTATGTATATCTTTAGAGCAACTACCTATGTTTTCTTGTATAAAACATAAAACAGTATTAATAGTAATTGTACCTATTTTAGATTCAGGTGAATATTCATCAGATCCTGACATATTAAATACAAATCTATGATTATATATGATGATGATGATGATATTGAGTTTATTAGCACTAAAATAGGGTCATGTAGACCCCTTCGCTCGTGAGGGAAGAAAATAATAATAAAATAATAGTAATACGATAATAATTTGATAATAATATACATTCAATATACAACGGAAAAACAATAATAAACAATATAAAGGACTATTATATACTACAGTCTGCATTGATATGGTGTAGTTGTATATACTACAGACTGCATTGCTATAGTATAGTGTTATATAATAATAAGATAATAATAATACAATAACAATTTAATAATGATATAAATTTAATATAACACGGATACAAATAATAAGTTGGATGATTTAATGATTATGGGTAGAGAGAAAAGAAGATGTAAGATTTATAAATATTTTGTGGGATCTAATAGAACGAATGGTAGGAGGGAGGGAATTCCATAGGGTTGGACCGGAATTTTTAAAAGCTCTAGAATTTAGGGAAGTTTTACTAGAGTTCTGGGAGATAAGTAGAGGAGCATTTTGGTAACGAAGAGAAGATAATATAGTACGTTTTTTAATTAGATCAGAGATATAGCTAGGGGTAAAAGAATATATTGATTTATGGATTATAGATAGTATACGTAATTTACACCTGAGGGAGAAGGGTAGCCACATACGAGATGATTGATGAGATGTTGTAGTAGAGTGATCCAGTCGAGTTAAACAGTAAGTAGTACGTATTGAGGAACGGATAATCCGATTAAGTGGAGCAGTAGCTTTAGCAGGAAGTAAATTCAGTAGGGAAGAACAGTAGTCAATACGTGAAAGTACAAGAGCATTAATTAGAGTTTTAGTAAGGTTTCTGGAAAGTGATGTCCGTATTTTTTTAATTCTGAAGAGATGAAAGTTGGATGATTTTGTAATGGATGATATGTGATTCTTAAATGATAATTTGTCATCAAATACTAATCCTAGGTTTTTGGAGGAATGAGAAGGAGAAATAATCATGTTATTTAGAGTAAAGTTTGGAAAGGAAGTTTCAGAAGTAGATATGTTAAGTACAGTAGTCTTAGAGGAATTAATTAGTAGTTTATTGGAGAGGAGCCATAATCTTATGGAGTTAGCACACTCGATTACTTCAGAGTTAATGGTATTATGAGAATTTATAGGGAAAAAGGTAAACAGTTGAATATCATCAGCAAAAATATGGTAGTGAATATTTGGAAATTTCTTAATTAGATCAGCAATAGGGCGGATATAAATAGAAAAGAGGGATGGACCTAGAACAGATCCTTGGGGAATACCGTGGTTAAGAGGAGAAAGAGGCGAGTAAGATTTGTCAATCATAATAGAGATATTCCTGTTAGTGAGATATGAAGTAAACCATTTTAATGCTAAGCCAGATATACCCATTAAAGTAAGTCGCGAGATTAATATATTATGGTCCAGGGTATCAAAAGCAGATGATAGATCAAGTAGGATTAGCTGGCAACACGTGTTGCTATTTAAGGTAGATAATATAGTGTCAGTAATACGTAGGAGAGCTGTTTCGGTTGAATGACCCTTACGAAAAGCGCTTTGAAACGGGTCGAAAAGATTATTTTTATTTACATGGGCTATGAGTTGTTTGGAAACAATTCTTTCTAATATTTTACTTAATAAGGGTAGGTGGGAGATCGGGCGATAATTGTTAAATGAGTTTGGGTCTAAGTTTTGTTTTTTTAGAATAGAGGATATTATGGCAGTCTTGAGACAGGGTGAAACTTGGCCAGAGTTTAGTGAGTTCGCAATAATATCCAAGAAAATAGGAGAAAATAAGGGTGAAAGTTTGTGATATAATGATAAAGGTAGGGGATCAGTGGGGGAGGTACAGTGAGATTTCATGAGTAGGTCATTTACTTCATACAGTGAAGGAATAGTGAATGTACTTAATGAGTCAATATGATGGGTAATATATATGGTAGGATTGAGTATGGGTTGAGTAGATGCGCAAATAATATTATTAATGCTTGCAATTTTATGTTTAAAGAATTTTTCAAAAAGAGAACACAGTTGAAAATTTGACGTGTTAGGTAAAATGGGGAGGATTTTTTCATCTGGAGGAGAGAGAATTTTATTTGCTATTTTAAATAATTTGCGAGGATTGGAGGATATCAATGCTATCTTTTTGTTATAATAGACAGATTTTGAACGAGATATAGTAGATTTGTAATTTTTTCTAGCTAGTGATAGTGCTAATTTAGTTTCAGTAGAAGGATTTTTAAGAAATTTCTTCTCAAATTTTCGAACACTCTTCTTGAAGATGAAAAGTTCGTGGGAGAACCAGGGAGAAAAAGGGCGGTCGGTAATTAATGTAGTTTTTGTAGGTGCATGTATATTGATAATATTTAGGAGAGTGGAGTTTAGGAGTACCGGACAGAGGGAAGATGAAGAAGAGATCTCAGTTTTGATATTGTTTACAAATCTTGGTAGGTCGATAGACTTAAAATCTCTATATGTAATACGTTTTCGTTTAATATTTGTGAATTTTAGATTTATAGAGAATTCAATAATAAAATGATCAGTTAGTAGTTCAATTTTTTGAAAGGAGTTAGGGTTTATACATCTAATAAGAGGACTGGATAGGGGTGTAAATATCATATCAAGTGTATTGCCACTAGAATGGGTAGCAAATGATATATGTTGGCACAAGGAAAGAGACTCAGTTAGGAGTTTAAAGTCACCATGGGGATAGATGGGAGAATTATAGTGATAGTTTAAGTCACCAAGAACTATTGGTAGATAGGATGAAGATGAAGGAAGTTTATGGATAAAATCATGAAATTCATCAAAGAATAAACTGGTTTCAGGTTTTGGGGGACGATAGATAACGGTAAGATGTAGAGTTAAGTTAGGAAGCTTGAGGGTCAGCGAAATACAATCACTATATGAAAAGGGGGGGAATGAAATGGATGGAGATAGGTAAAAATCATTACGTATCATAAATCCTACCCCACCACCACGGCCCGTTTGTCGTGGAGCGAGATAGAGTGTATATCCAAAGTCCAAGATGGAGGCAAATATATCAGAGTCATTATTAGAAATCCAGGTCTCAGTCAATGCGATTATAATAAATTTTTGTAATTTAAGGTATGGGAACAGAAGGGATATATTTTATCTCAAGGAGCGAATATTGATCAAGGCTATATTAGAGGATAGTCAGGCTTGAGAGGAAGAATTATTTATAAATGATTTCTTATAGTGATCAAAAGAATCAAACCATTTTGTTAGATCAGATTCAGGGATGAGAAAAGGGGGATATGAAAGAGGATTTTTTTTATCCCTAAGTTCAAATGTTTGGGAACGATTATTAAAAAATACTTTATACAAAATGGGCGTGAGTTTTTGTTTTAGGGCATGATATAGTACCTTACCAAGAAGTCTAGTAGAGTCAGGTAAATAATGACGAATAAATATATGCTTAAAATTACTATGTGGTGAGATTTTTAGAAGGGAGGAGAAACATATATCACGGGCAGAAATATTAGTGAAACGTAATATAGCAGTACTGGTAAGAAATGAGGCAGAAGTAATATAAGAATGTGGAAGTTTTATATAGTCAATTAATGATACTATGAAATTATAGTTAACTTCATAAGGAAGAAGGTGTTCAAGTACTAGTATGAGGGAATTATATATGGAGCGTATGGATGAAGACTTTGAGGAAGTTGAACTAGATAATATAGGGGTTGGTGTGTGATTTGAGGAAAATTTTAAGTCCATTAGCTTTGGAATGTTTCTAGAAGTATTAGCATTGGGCTGATGCTTGGGCTGGATATTAATAGTCGTAGTAGAAGAATATATATCAGATGTTATATTTGGCGTTACCTTGGAACAAGTATTATGTATAGATTTGTCAGTTAAAGTAGAAGGTGAATATGGCATAGTAATGGGTGGAGTAGTTGTATGATTAGTCGAAGGAAACTTATTTAAGGCTAGGCATGAGGAACATGAGAAGATGAAGTTAGGTGAATTAAATATAGCAATAGCATAAGCGGGAGGGGGGTTTTTAGAATGAAACCAGGATTTAGAAATAATAGCTGCGGGGTATAAACAATTATAATGTAAAATAGATGGACATGTTTTACATTTGAGATAATATTCGCATGCGGGAAGGTTACAATGTGAACAATTTGAGGACATGGTATACTTGAGATTGTGGGATTAAATTGAATGAAATAGATAATAATAAATATAATAATAAATGTATAAAAACTGGTCGTAACAGGGATATTTTTGAAGAAGTTTGGTATTCAGTCCGTTTTGCTATATGACGAGTTGACTTGACAAGCACCGGTTGACTTTAGTAGGCTCCTGGTATGCTTGGTGGTAGCCGGGCAATGATGGTCCGATATGTCTGAGATTTAAGGCAGTGTATCGTCCGAGGTAGAATTGATGGATCTGTATGTAAGTAAATACAGCAGTAGACTATCTAGGTGTAAGTTGGTAGCTAACCTCAAATGAAGGTTGGTAGATCCGACTACCAAAAGCAAATTCCCAAGGGAGATCCACGGGAGAATATCAGTTATAATATTATTATAAACTACTAGTTAATTAATTTTATAAATAGTAAATAATGTAGCTAAGTATAAATATACATAAACAGTATGTAATATATATTTGAATTTAATTAATTTATCGAATTTATAATTCTATTATATTTGTGATTATTATTTATTTTTTAGGATTTTTATTTTGTTATAATAAAATGTAAACAAATACTAAATATAATTATATCTAAATAAGATATGATTATAATTTAAAGACAACTATTATGTATTTCAAATAAGTTGGATATTAATATTTAATATATATTAATATAATAGATAATATAAAAAATAAATGAATACGTACTTATCTTTATAATAATAATACAATTAAAAGATATTTAAAAGCTAAGCAGTTATTAACACAACTATATATTGGTTGCTATGTAAACAAAGTGACAAATATATATATATAGACTAACCCTGCATTAACATTGGCATACACATCATATGACATATATACATACCAATATATTAAACATATATATGTATGTATATATATACTTATGTATGTTTATATATAGCAATGAATACTAATAATATATTATAATACTAAGTAATATTATAGATAGAATTGTTAATTATGACAATTAATTATTTATATATATAAGTAAGTAATGTATATTACAAATTAGGTTTACAAATAATTTATAATGAGAAATTAAATTAAAGATATATTATGCAATTAATACCAAATAATCTATATACCAAATAAACTAAATAAATAATTTTGAACGAATTTTGTTATGCAATTAATACCAAATACCATATAAACTAAATACCAAATAAATAATTAAACTAAATATATAATTTAAAACGAATTTTATTATGCAATTAATCCTAATATACAGATAATGATATACGTCAAACTGTATGATTCATACATCATCACGTGATGCTATTTGGGGATCTTCCAAACTACTAAATAAATAAATAATTACAATAAGATCACTATTTTAACAATTCTAATTATGTATAAATTCGAAATAAAATTTGTTTTTTCTAATTTATAGGATTTACTATATACTATGAAAATATTTCTGTATCTTTATTAATTTATTTTTTAAATAACTTTTTATAAAAATATATTTTGATTAATTTTATTATTTATAGGTTATATATTTGTATTATTATTATAACATTTATTACAAATATTGACGACAAACATTGATTCTATAGTTATTATAATTGATATTGTATTCAAAGATTTTCCAAAGGAAAGATATTGCACTTGTGTATATTTGTGTCACCTAATAATTCGATATTGCCATCTAGCGGTATTATTCAGATAATAAGACATTTCTATATTTATTGTAATAGTAAATAATAAATTATATACAATATACATGTATATTGTATTATAATATGTATTTACATGATTTTAAAATGATAATATAATTATATAACAATAGAATACACTGATTAGTTATATTTAATATAAACAAATAAAATAAATGATAAATATATTGTTATAAATCTAATATTAAAAAAAACTACATGTATTGTATTATATTGTAATGATTTTAAATGTATGTATATAATTAGAAAACAAGAAATTTAAATAAAAATATCACATGATTTAACATTTCATATACTATTTCGCCATCTAGTGTTAATATTGCGTTTTCATTTTAAATTTACATTTCGAGGTACTAGAGATAGATAGGGAGTGCAATATCTTTCCTTTGGAAAATCTTTGTTGTATTTCTGCTTAACATTTAGTAATTATTTTATATATATATTATTATAATATATATATATATATATATATATATAAATATATATTATAATAACAATAGTTATAACTATAGCTCGACTTAGCGATCTTTCAATAAATAACACTCCTGCCACCATACCATATATAGGTATACCTTCATTTAGTGAAATTTATTAACAAAGATTTAAAATGTGATGATTTACTTGTTGATAATATTATCTCAAGCACATTTTAAAGATATCCTAAATAAAGTATTTATTAAAAATAAATTATAAAACTAACTCCTATATATATACCTACTACTAAATTATAAGCTAATATTGTCTAGAATTGAAAGTAGCTACTATCAATATATTTATAAACTATAGCTAAATCTATAAAGATAAAAGACATAGAAAAACCTATAGGCAAATATATTTGAAAATATAAATAAATTAAATTATAACTTTATAACTTACTCGCAAAAATCTAAATTAGTTTGATTTACAAAACTATTTAGAATGCTGCAATGTAATAATATAGTACCTAGGTACAGCTGTTATAACACGATAACGTGTTCACCTTTATTAATAGAAATAATGAATATCTTCACCAATATGCCGAATATTATATGAGGTAGTATTATATAAGATCGTTTTATTAAATATATTTAATTATAATTATTATTATAATTCATTATTTTTTTTTATGTTGATGATTATTCGTATTATGTTAATGGTCAATACGATTATAATAATAATAAATAATATAAAGGTGTATTGACTCAATAAAAACGATAGACGTTTATATGGGTCAAGTAATTAAACAAATAAATAAATAAATACACGAATACAAATAAATTGTATAAGAAAACATTATAATGATAACATATATGAATATAGTCGATATTTAAAAGTAATAAAAGATGATATGGTCCTTAAGTAAGTCATCGGGAAGACTGTTCCAGTACTTCGGAGCAGCAACAATGATAGCAGCATATGCATACATAGATGAGAAAAACGGCACAAAGAGTTTCATCAGCTCAGATTTGCGACTCGGGTGAGTAGTTGCTCGAATTCTGACTCTCTTTGATAGGTATTCCGGAACTCCCATATATATCGCTTTGTGAGTAATTCAGATAAGATGAAACTTGCATATATCTCGAAAATTCAACCACCCGAGAAATGCCATTATGGAATGGGTAGATATGATTATATCATTACGCTTAAGCTTAAATAATATGCGAACAGCTCTACGTTGTATTGAATCGAATTTTTCATCAATTTTTGCGGAATGTTAATAAAAAGCGAATTACAATATCTAAGTCTATTAAATAATAATGAATATATTAATGATTTAATTTTGTGCGAATGTAGTGTATTGGAAATAACTAATTTATAGTTATCTGAGAATTATAGTAGTCTTTGTCCTCGATCGTTCATATCACCTATACCAAATAGTCTAACATACCTATTCCGCTGTGAATGTTTTCCAACGTTGGCGTTCTAGTTTCCTTGTATTATTAATAAGTCCTTTTTAGGTGATTCAGTTATATTTTTCTCTGTTTTCATAAAATACTTCTATTTCTTCGTCAGTATGTGTTGTTGTAGGATATTATAATTGGATAATGGTTATGTTCATGGGGTTTACTTTAAGTCTTATCGATATTATTCGACTAGATATAGCCGTATAGTTGAGATATATATAAATAGATAACAAGTTATCATAATATTTACCTTCTTAGAAATTATATTGTAATAATTGATGAGTCTGAAATATCCCCCCCATTTTTAATCACCCTAACTGTAGTCCTAACTTCGCTGTCGAGATATCAATCATCGCTATGTACAATACACACTGTGCATTATACAATACACACTGTACAATACACACAGTACATTGTACACTGTATATTCATCAGATTATTTCCACTTACATATACGTCATATGTGACGTATATACTTTAGGATTATACTATATACGTATATAGTATATACGTATATAGTATACTATATACCTATGCATTAATACATTACATATAATGATATTGATATGGCTGTAAGTATATGTATGTTATAACAACATAACCTATATATAGGTTAACTTTTAAATGAACATACATGGCACGTATGACTACTAAGGTGTATACACCACCTGTAGGTGGACATCTCAATAGTACACATTACTGTGCGCATGTAAACTATGGGTGATGGTAATTTTTTTCAATAAGTCAGTATAGATATATAATTTAAATTATATATTTAAAATAAATATTAAAAACAAAAACAAAATTTTGGAGCAATATTCAGCCGTCGGAGCCCAAAATAAAATTATAAAATATTCCTAAAATTTTCTTGAAAAAAAAAATGTAATCTCGAAAATTTGAATAAATTTGAATAAATTTGTATAAATTTGTAAAAATCTGAATATGACGCATGGCATACGTCATACGTCGCATGCGCAATGCATTATTTATAAATCAAATTTTATAACAATTTACAATTATAACTTTATAAATTAATCAATATATTATGAATCTATAGATCACGTACACGTATACGTGATAAAGATAAATAGTATGTTGTTTAATGCCAAAGAAATGAGTAGGTTGAGACTACCATCATACGTTGATACGTATCGAAATTTCTTATACACATAACAGATTCGCCTAAACATATTTGTTATATGATTAGTCGTATTTCAGAGTATGACAATGCTATTGTATCACACATCTGTCACCGGGTTCTATCTACTAATTCATATTCACTACACAGTGAACATATATGATGTGCTATGTTAGCAGACTCTGATCCATTAGTTCGCATCATCGCTGATAATAAAATTATATATTTACGTGCTACACAATTATCATCGTCTTTCAGAAAATGTATCAAGTCAAAAATACATTTTCTGCATCAATTAATTGATCCAGATATTGATTAGCTTGAGTCAGTATTGACTCGTCCTTTATCTCGTGATTATTTGTTATCATTCGCTCATCGACCTCACTCGTTCCTTTATTATCCTTGTCATTATCAATCAGTAGAACGGCATATTTGTATTGTATCCGAAACATGTAAATTTGTTTTGGATCCCGATGAACGCGAATTGCCATTACAATTGATGAGCGGAATGTAATGCCAAACTTTCGCTCAAAACAAGATTATCCTATTTGATTATCTGTTATTATTATTTGTTATATTCCTATATATTCCTAAGTATTATTTGTAATGTTAATAAATATTGTATAATCTAATGTATTAAATTATATAATAATAAATTAATTAGTAATTGTTTTAACAATTTTAATAATTTTCCATTTTTTGAGAATATTACTCAAGTTTCGATTATTTTTTACCACGTATAAAGACATTTTTTTACGAGATAAAATATTTGACGGGATTAATGGGAATATTATCTTTATATATTAAATTAAAAAAAAAAATATGCGAATGAAAAAAATTCTATGGCCAGAATGAAAAAAACATGATTTTTTGATTTTGTATAACATAATCCAAGAATAATAGGTTATTTATACATTTTGAAAAAAATCTGTAGGTATATATATTAAGTATCCTGTTCTTATTATTATATTAAAAGATTTTTTTTTTTTTGGTTAAAGATAAAATATATTTTCTAGTTTGAAAAAAATCAAAAAAAAATCCTAGAAAATTTTTAAGAAAATTTCTAGAAGAAATTTAAAAATTTTTTTTTTAATTATACTATCCAATATATTGATGAAAAATAAACATCTTCTACAAATTTCATTAAAATTGCTACAATATTAATAAAAGTTATTAAAATATATGTATTTTTCAAAATACTCCTATTTTTTTCATTATAATTTTAATTTGCGCGTCCATTCAATATTTTTCAAAACACATTTTTTTTTAAATTTTTATTTAGAATAACTCTACGGATATGTATGGATTGGTCAAAAATTCTCAAGTTAAAATGTGTTGTCCTATCATCACCCCTACATTATACACACGTAGTCTATGAATCATGTATACATGTCCAGTAGCCATTGCTCACTCTTCTACGCTAGCCATGCTCGTATCGTGTGAATGTTACGAATGTCAATAGTAGGGTCAATAGTAGGGTCAATAGTAGGGTCAATAGTAGGGTCAATAGTTGTGGACAATAGTTGTGGTCAATAGTAGGGTCAATAGTTGTGGTCGTATGTGACGATATGTTCGGAATGTAAATTGATAGCGATGAATACATATAAATACTATCACGTTATTATACTACTATAGTACTAATGGTTGTAGTAGTGGTGGTGATTATAGTGATGGTGGTTGTAGTAGGAGTAATAGTAGTGGTAGTAAATATAGCATACTACTTTAATATAGTATACTCTATTAGTATTCGTAGTAGTAGTTGTATGCATATTATAGTAGTAATTTACTATTTGTATTATTTACAAAACTTAACTTATTGATTAGGAATTATATTAGTACAATCCAATACAAATATCTATTGTTTATAATAAGTTATATATAATAATAATAATAATAATAATAATAATAGTTTTGCAATAAAAGGTTTATTGACTCAGAAAACGATGGACGTTTAAGGGGGGAGGCATTCATCTAACCAATGCTAATTTAGCTCTATCTAAAAACGTTAAGGATAAATAACTAATGGAGATAATTACATAATTTTTTTTTGTATTCAACAGATACTTTCCTCCATCATATAGAATCTGTCTTTTTATAAATGTACTTAATTTGAAATATTGTAAAAAAATAGTCTCAATTAATTAAATATTTATTTTTCATTTTTTTTCATTAAAATGCAAGTTTATCATCATTTATTTAATTAATATAAAATATAATAATAAATCCAACAGGATTCCTATAGATGTAAATGTTTTATATTTATAGTATCAATTTCAGTTACAAATAAGAAAAATTAAAAAAGATGTAGGCATTTAGGTTACTTATATGAGGTTACTAAGTGAAAAAGTATAAACTTGAGAAAATGACGTTCAAATTTTGTTAAACAAATAATCACAAAATATTATAAAATATATATATATATATATTACGTTTATATATATATAAATGACAAGTAAATTATAATGGTATACAAACAACACTGAAACAATAATAATTAGTACTAATATAGAGTAGTACTCAAATATATATTAAAATTAGATATACAAATAAATATATGTATAGAAGTTATAAAATAGAAAAATATAAATTTATATTTATAGTAATAGTTTAATAATAGTTATAAAGTATTATAAAAAATAAATAATGAATAATTTAAAATAAATACAATAATATAACTTATTGACTAGACAGATCTAATTATAGAAAGGACATTTCAAAATTGTATGTTTGGAAGGGTATCTTTTCAACCAATGATATCTTGTTATACACATAAGTGATTTGTTTATTAATTATATAGAATATATCTATAATCTATGCTTAATGTAAACATATAAATTTGTTTAGTAAAATATTTGTATACGATATCGAAATATACAATTAAATGTGACAAGTATTTACAAAAAATCCTGTCAATTTCAAATAATTATTATATCGATTACGCTTATAAAAACATTTTATATTGATATAAATACTCACAAATAATTAATGAAAATTTACAAATATATAAATAAGATATTAAACATGGATAATAAATAATAATTTTTTTTTGTTAAAATAAAAATATTAATCATATTTTAACTCGCGCCTCCAACCTTAAGTTCGAGTACGTCAAGTTGAAATAATAAAACAAATAAATAGTTACACAAATAATAATAAATTTAAAAAGAAGACATTATAATGATACCATATATGTATGTAGTCGACATTTAAAAGTAATAAATGATGACATGGTGCGTAATTCATCGGGAAGACTGTTCCAGTACTTCGGAGAAGCAACAGTGAAAGCAGCATCTGCATACATAGATGAGACACGCGGTAAAGATAGTTTCATCAGCTCCCATATGAGACTCAGACGAGAAGTTGTTCGAATTATGAGTCCCTTCGATAGGTATGACGGAACTCCCATATATAGCCATGTGAGTAATGTAAAGAAGTCGAAACTTGCATAAATCTCGATACTGCAACCACCCGAGAGTCGCCATTATGGAATGTATAGATATAGTTAAATAATTACGCTTTAGCTTACATAATATGCGAACAGCTCTACGTTGTATTGAATCGAATTTGTTCATCAATTTTTCGAAATATTAATGAAAAGCGAATTACAATATCTAAGTCGACTAAATAATAATGAATGTAATAATGATTTAGTTAAATTAAATGTTAGCTTAGCACGAGACTTGCCTATATTATATATGAAATAATTAGCAGTGCGCACAGTGTTTCATATAAGTACTGAATAATGTAGTGCATTATTAATAGTAAAACCTAGAGTATACTCTAGGTGTATACTATAGTGATGATTTTTGAGATAAGGAATGGATGAGTGAGAGTAATTGAAGAAAGATATGTAGAAAGTATAATGCTATCAGTTTTAGTAATATTTAATGATTGAGAATTACAGGAAAACCAAGAGACAACGTCAATAATACAGTTAGCAATTGAAAGTTGAATTATGTCAATATCAGAACCAGGTTGAAAAAACGTATAATTTGTAAATCATCAGCAAAAGGTGATAACGAATATATGGGTATTTAAAAAAAATCAAATTAATGGGAAGAATATACAAAATAAAAAGAATCGGACCCAATACTGATCCTTGAGGAACGCCATGAGTGTGATCAAATGTAGCCGACAAAGATGACTTGATCTTTACCGAAGATATTCTATTAGATACAAATGACATCAACCAGTTGTGAACTTATCTATGAATACCTATTTCACGTAGACGGTAAGAGAGAATCCTATGATTTAACGTATCAAAGGCACTAGACAGATCAAGAAGAACCAAATAACATGAAGCCTTATCCATAGATAGTATAATATCGTTAAACACAATGTTTAGGCCCTTTATCTATACTACGATTGGGAAGGTATGCACTCTGAAAGCAATCCAAAATAGAGTTCGATATGATATAATCAATAAGTTAACGCGCAACTATGCGTTCCATAGTCTTAGAAATTGATGATAATTGCGAAACAGGACGATAGTTGGATAGTATGGAAGAATCGAGATTATGTTTCTTTAATATCGGAGTGATGTAGGCATACTTCATCGATTGTGGAACAATGGATGAAGATAATGATAAACGAATTATACCAGTAAGTATATAAAATAGATAGGGAGATAATATACGATATAAATGAAGAGGAAGAGGGTTAAGTGGGGAATTGGATTTCAAACAAGCAATGAGATAAAGGACAATAGAAGAAGTGGGTAAATTAAAATAAGACCAGTGAGTATCAGAGAAAAAGGGTGGACTTTCAAAATAAGTAGAACATAATACAGGAAGATCTTCTATTATTTTAAAAACTTTATTTTGAAAAAAGTCATCAAATAGAGATTAAAGATTATCATCTGGTAGTTTTTTATTCTGAGTTTTACCAATTAGAGAAAAAGCTAATTTTAAAGCTTCTTTGGAATAATTGCCATACTTATTAAGTTTATCAGTATAGAAGGAAGATTTTTCTGCTGATAACTTTTTCCTACAAAGATCTTATATTTTTGAAAGATTCAAGATGAGTAAAACGTTTGCTTCGTTTGAATTTCAACTGGTGGTAGCGAAGTCTTTTCCTTAGAAGAACAAGGGTATTGTTAGACCAAGGAGAATGAGCACAATATATCTTGGTAATAATAATTAAAGGTAAATGTGCATCAAGAGAATATCGTAATGCCTCATTAAAATTATCATAAGATATGTAATTCGCTAAAGATGTATGATGTATAGATATATATGAATATACAGAATTGACGAACAATTGTAGATTACTTTTTGAAATGTTTCTATAGTATGGTCGCTACATGGTCACTAAATATAAAAGGAGAGACAAGTATATCAAAAGAAATAACACAATGGTCAGAAATGAGATTACATTGGGTTTTGAAATAATAGCTGAATCAGGGGAAATAATTATCATACCACTAGTATGTGTTGGGAAATCAACAAGTTGATTATAAGAATATTCAAAGATAAGCTTCTGAGAAAAAGATTCAGAGCATAGCGAATGTGTATTAACTTGAACATTAAAATCACCAAGAATTATCAAATTATCTGTCGAGATTGATTCAAAAAGGGATTCAAGTTCAGATAAAAAGTTGTCAAATAATGATGATGGTGGACGATAAATAAGAATAAATTGAATAATAATTGAATTAGGTAATAAGAAATAACTACTGAGTATTTCGCAATACATATTACTTGGAATAGACGATGATAGTAACTTAAATTCAGAAGAATAAAGAAAAGCTAATCCTCCTCCACGTGATGACGATAGTCTGTTCGCTTGAATAATATTGAAATTAGTTGGAGTCAATTGTGAAGGAATTGAAGAGTCATTATTTGTCAGCTATGTCTCAGTAATAACAACTATAGAACTTTTCGAATCAATAATAAATGGATGTATAATAGCAGCCTTATTACTAACTAACAGTGCATTGAACATATAACAAGATATAGTATGTTTAGGATGTCGAGAATGTATATGGATATGTAATATTGTATTAAACAAATTAATGATGACATTTCAAATTATAATAGTAGTATGAAATGAATTATATATATATATATACATGAAATGTTACTTAGTATTGCATAATATACATCACATATAGGTGTATTAATAAGAAATTTGTATTAATTAGAATATCATTATTATGTAAAAATAAGTAATATTGCCTATTTCAAAATTGTGTGATTTAATTGTTAATTTAATACCAACAATTATACGAAGCAGAAATGTCGACCATAGAAAAATCTTTGTTAATATTATATATATATATATAAATATATATATATTTATATATTATTAACTAATTTAAATTATAATTTATATATTATATACAAATTATAAATGTATATTAATGTAATATAATAAACGAATCGATACCGATACTCGTACCTACAGGTATGTACAGGTATGTATAGGTATGTACAGGTACGTATAGGTATGTATAGGTATGTACAGGTAGGTATACATTACATTACATTAACTATTGCGTATTTGTAGTTTTATTAAAATATTGTAATATGATATCATATATTATTATCTGATATCAAGTTAATATATATATATATAAATATATTTATATATATATATATTTATATATATATTCATGATTATATGGAATAATGTTGTACAAAAGGTCGACCACAGAATAATCGGAACGTATCTAAACAATACACGTGTACATGGATACCGCACACCGTAAGCTACAGGTACGCCACCTACAGTGTATACACATGTTTACACACTGTGTACACAGCGTATACACTATAGCCTATAGGTACAGCCTATAGGTATTCGAGTATGAGTGTGAACGCACGCGTTCGTGGTAATGGCGTTAGTCATCAGCGTAGCTCTAGCTGTTCTCCACCAGTCGGCGCCACAGTCGCCCTCGATACTCCGCCACCTCGCTCCTCGTCCTCTAGACGTGCTGGTCTGACGTCGAACATAGGCAGGAAGGGAACCCACTTCAGAACGCCCGGGTCACGTGTCGAGAAGTACTTGCCCACACGCATGACGTCGTAGATGTATTCCGTTACGGTTTGACCGTCCTGTTTGTCCGTAGTACCGGATGTGTCCGTTGAGCTAGTGGTGGGGTCAGGGGTCAAACCACGGCACTTGCGGTCACCTGCGAACAGAGGCGAGCGTTACACGATGAACCCAAAGTAGATATATATATATATATATATATATATACTTTCACACACACATACACACACATATGCATAATGTATGAAAGATATAATACTATAATAGACCATTATTATTTAGTAATACTTGAATACGAGTATACTTGTATCTGATATATCAGACATACACTGCTATATTCCTTATAATGAATACAGTTAGAGGCCACTATGTATAATATTGTTGTTATTTAGTTATTTTATGCTGGTGGAGTCCTTTCATCCCTTACAGGAACTTAGATGAAATTTTAACTTATAACCATATATGGCTCTAATGTCCCTTCGAATCCGCTCTCATGTTAAGGCATCCATGGTTTTAACGAGAGCCGATAATTTATTTATACACGATTTTATAAGATAACTTCTAAATATTATTTCATGATCTATTATAGTTGTCCGGAGTGTAGTTCTACCTCCTCATATACCTGTAGGTATGACGCCTTAATATGAGGCCATGCACATTATAAATTGCGATTTTTCGAGCTGTTTTTAAAGAAAATATTCTCAAGTATGACACCAGTGTTATCTTACTGAACTCTCACATATATATGTAAGTAATTTAAAGCCAGTTTGCTATGACGTAACGGTGACCCTTTAGAGGCCATGTCCTCTACACAACGTGCGCGCTCGCTCGCGTAACGCTATAGAAACCAGGAAATATATTATCGAAGAAGAATCCGAATGCCCCGCCCACAAACATCGGCGTGCGTATCAACACCTTCAACACCTGGCTGATTTCTACATTGCCTGTAGTATGATGATGATGAGGTGTAGATGCATATTTAATGTTTACGCTAAATATAATATTATAATATATAATTCAATATATATATATATGATAATTATAGTAAACAAGTTGAACTCATCACACGAGAATGTGTATGTGTTGGTAATACTATACGTACACATGTTTACCCGTGTGTATATCGACATTAAGTTGACCGCACCTATATACCAGACACATATGCGCTTCATTCCGCTGTCTTACTGGAATTAGGTTATCTTCTAGCCGTCAGCTCTAGCATAACTAAGATCTTAGAGTTATTAAATTACGTTATTGTTTACTAAATCGGCATCACATTCCTCTCGTCACGTGGTTATTGTGTATGTTACGTTGATATCCGGTGGTCAGTATCGCGGACATTGTCCAGGATGATCACTGGTGTTAAATCGCAGTGGTCTTTATTTAGTTCACTTGAAATACCAAAAGTTGAAAAGTTACCATAAGTTCAAGCTGACTAGATATGGTTTTCGGCATTCGGCAGCTGCACTATGGACTGGTCTACCTCGAGATCTAAGACTTGTTATATCCATAGAACGTTTCAGAAATAAAGTCAAAGATTTTATTATTGGTAATTTTTAATATTCGTATATTATTATTTTTTTTCACTTTTATTAATCTAACAATCCTATTTTTTTACTTATGTATTATTTTATCGTTTATTTATGTATTAATTATTATTTTTCTAAAACACTAATGAGAACTATCTTTGTTATATTTGTGTATAAATAAATCATCTATCTATCTATATATCTATATATAAAAATAATGTTTATACGAGACGTACATGTACGTCTCGTATTAACACTATTAACACTATACATACATTGCCTATATCAATAAGTTAGGTAATGATGTTTTACAATTAAAAATTCATATTTATAATACAATCAAAATATTTCACTGAACTTTGATAACTATTTTCTCAATATTTTAATTTGATAACAATTACTCTATCGAGTAATAGTATACCTAAAAAGTACGGAACTTTGTTATTGTTTAATATAAATTGTTGACATTATCAGTATGGTTAGATGATACACATATGCACAGACTTACATTTTTTAATCATATAATATAATAATTAAAATAGTATATGATGTTTATATCAATGTATTCACTTTAAAAAAATGCATACATTTAAATTACTGTATTTTAAAAATTATATATATTTTATAAATAAAAAATAGTAGTCGTATAGAATGATGTATTATTATATATTTGAAATAATGATGTAGAAATATGTAAATCTTTTAAGTTAACTTGATTTAAATAAAAATTGACTAAAATATCTATGTACATGCAATCGCTCGAAGGAAATCCCTTTCCTTATAAGGTCTACTTAATTAAGTATACCTTAATATACTTAATTAAGTATACCTTAATATACTTAATTAAGTATACCTTAATATACTTAATTAAGTATACCTTATAAGGAAAGGGATCTCCTTCGCGCGATTACATGTACATAGATATCATATATGATATAATATCTATATCTTACCTATGCTTAATAGCCCATAGGTATGATAAACTAACCTATATATTGACAATATTGCAGCAACGCGCTATGCAATGTTCTACATCGTAATTTAATAATAAGCCTATAGTAAGTATAGTTATATATATTATATATTTATATTATATATTTATATATTAAATATTCACAGTATATACATACATGTTACTTTAATGTATGTATTAATAATGTACCTGTGTTTAAAGCATCCGGGTTGTTAACACTCCATTTGGGAAGCATAAGTGCTGTGTATGTAATGGTGTATGAGTAATTTCGGTGTATACATATATGAATATAAATAAATATATTTATAATATATATATATTCTGGCGACAATGACAAAATACTTTAATATAATATTAATTTAAAGCCCATGGAGTAAAAACAACAACAAATAATATATTAATTAAAAGTAATAGCTAAATAAAATATCCTATTCTCTCATATATGCGATAGTTTCTATGAACGAGGTGTATCGCCATATCCTATATATCTTATAAGACTACTATAGTAGTACTCCCCGAACAGACGTATCAGACCACGTTATCTTACCAAGCATAATAGAAGTTCCCAGCGCTATCATGTTCCTCGGCATTCGCAGGTCTATCTTCGTAACGTTCAGCAGCGCCACGGACACTAGCTGTGGTCGGGGTAGTGTTACTTTACGGGCTATTTATAGCGACTATAGTTCTATTTATAGCGACTGGTTCTATTTATAGCGACCGATTCTATTTATAGCCACTGATTCTATTTATAGCGATTGGTTATATTTATTATGAAGCCTATTATAGCTAATTATACTAACTTTATATTCTTATTGTCCGATAATTGATTAATTAATAAACCATTAAGTATTACTATATTAATAGTGACGTCATTATTTATTTACTTAACTCGTTGCGTAATGGTATACGCTAATAACAAAGTAGATATAATCGCAAGCAGGAGTGAATTTACCGACGACGTAGAGCCACTGACTGATGTGGTGCTGGAATTTAAAATGCGTGAGTCATCGATATATTGCGATATATACAAACACACGCGTACATACTCTATATGGTTATGTCATCCTACCTAGTGATATCCTTCATTAGGATAACACTATAGGACATTACACTAATCGCTTGTAATTATATATATCGCCACACATATCGATGAATCATATTGTAGAAGCGCGCATTTGATTGGTCACCACTGTATTACGTAATGCAGTCGCGCTAACCATGCCCAGTCCTACGACCATCGTTGACCCGATGACCGGGGATGGCACCAAGGTCAAGAAGGCGCCGAACTTTCCGAACAGACCGCACAACATCAGGATGAAGCCGATTATCTGCCAAGTTTGCCTGGATCCATTCTGCAGAACGAACACATCGTAAAGATATAGTGTAGAATAGTGTTTAATATGATATCATATACGAAACTATAATATATATAGTATGGCCTATTATAATATGCAATAGTATATTCGACAATATACTATTCTGTAATATAATGTAATATTATTTTAGATTATATAAGTGATAATTATGTAAACATGATATAAGTTCAGCATCTTGATCTCAAAGTCAGACTAAATATAATAGTATATAATACCTATATAGGTAGTCTGTTAGCAGATGTGTTTGTTTCCCTAGTTAATACATATGCTATACCAATAACTAGAACAATAACATGTATATATATATATATATATATATATATCTGGCTATATTATACAAAATCATCTAAACAATTGAAGCTTAAATTCACTAGTATATTATATATATTATTTATAAATATTTTATGAATAGAGTTATAAATGTGGACCTTTCAAGATTCAAATGTAATTTATAAAATAAATATATATATATATTTAATATTATATATATCTAATAATAATATATAATATTATGTAATATACTACATTATAATATATAGGTATGTAAGACACATTAACCCCTATGTTATGTAATCCACTAACCCCTGTGATACCGATGAAGCCGATAACTTGACTGTAAGAAGTTGTACCGTGACACAGACCCATGAATCCGCCAACGAATGAAGATAGACCTTCTATTATTGTTGTTGTTATTGTTATAGTTGTTATTGTTGTTGCCATTGTAAGCGAAATTCGCATATAATCTTAAGCGCCTCTAATGACATTAGAACGAGAAATACGGATTATAGGGGAGGCCTACTTATCATAGAGTTCACAGTGTTCGTGAAACTTATGAACTTTACGGAGTTATGAACATTATGTAACCATATTGAACCTATAGAACTTTATGGTACATTATGGAATATTGTGAAACTTAGGAATCTTGTGTGGTTCAAAGAGATTTTCGCCAAAAAAAATATTCTAAGAAATCTATCAATTTCTTCGAATATTTTAATAAACTTAAGTCTAAAGTTAAACTGCATATTACAAATCTATAATATATCTAAACTTAAAGTGCTGTTCACATGAGCAATCTATTCTTGCAATTGTCGCAGTAAAATACTAAATAATTGCAAAATTGTAAAAGACTATATTTTGTCTGCGATTATTGTTAAATGTTTCTAATACTAATTTATTTTTGTTTTTGTGATAATGTATGCGTTTGATAAATAAAAACACGACCAAGTATACTGACGATTATTAATGCATACGTGTCTACCTTTCTAGGGGTGAATCTATTTATAATCGTTTACGATTGTACGTGATTAAGATTAAGTGTTTAAGAGTTTACGAAATTATGTGTTTAAGAATGCGAATTGTGATGAATGTGAATATTGCACAGCGTAATGTACGCTTGTATATATTACATCAAATAATCATCATTAATAATTATAATTATAATATATAATTATCAAATAATGAATTTATGTATATTATTACTTTATGATTATAAAATGAACTTTTTATGTTTTATGTTTTTGTGAACTTTTAAGTTCATAAAATGTATGTATTTTTACTGCGAAAATTGCAAGAATAGATTACTCATGTGAACACCGCTAGGGGATTTTGAAATTGCCATTCATAAGTATTCTACAGAGAAAATTGTAGAAATAGATTATGCACGTAAACATCGCTTAAAGGACCGAATTAAACTTGCATAGTTACATGCATAATTACCACCAATGGCGCTTATTTCGGATAACAATTGTTACGGGAGATAACCTGACATAACACCCCTATTGAAGGCGTGTCGAGGGGGAGGAGGCAGCGAACAGATGCGAGCGGTTGCGTAATAGTCACCGACAGATTCTATTATAGAGGCGAACGTCGATGCCAGAAAACCAGCGAACGCTCCCGCCCCGAAAGTTGGCCATCCGAATTGACCTGTAGAACAAATAATATAATAAAATAAGTATTTTGTTGATATAATAAGAACCAGAATATATATATATATATATATATATATATATATATATATATATATATATATTTATTTTGTTATAAACAACAACATTCTAATAATAATATTAACTTAATAAAAAATAACAATTATAATTATATATATATATATATATATATATATATATATATATATATTCATATATGAGTACAATGTAAGATATATTAATATGTATAAAGTATACTTTACCATGTATACATGGTGCAATATACACCTTACTAGTATTATTTGTAAAAGGTAAATTCATTTAATTACACAATATTAAATTAATCGTAAATTGTTCATATACACTAGTTGCTGATATAAAATCAACACACACTTGTATATATATATATATATACAGTAAATATATATACATAATGTACATAATGTATATATATATAATTATACAGTGTATACAGCGGTCATACCTGGATAGGGGATGGTGAACCAGTTGACCTTGGAGATAACCTCCATGTTGTTGTTAGTCCTGGCGGTATAACTCTTCGACTCGGGGTCGTCGGGGAAGTACTCGGTCACTGTTAGAATGTAGCATAGCAACCACACCAGTCCGGTCGAGATTAGGGGCTGTGTATCGGGGGTAGATGTGGTCAGGTAGTAGTGGCGGGGTACTTATGTTAATGCCGTTGAAATGTACATACATATATATATATATATATATATATATATATATATATATATATATAGGCTGGGGTATATGGCTCAGTGGAACAACCAAAAGCTAGTAAGACAGAGGTCCCGGAAATAAATATCACTATTTGTATTATATATTCCGGGGCCCTTCACAGTTATTTATAACATGTATAAGTCTGTGAATTCTTGAGGGGTATATTTGTATCCGCTATTTGTATTGTATTCAATATATATATATATATATATATATATATATATATATATGTAGGTTACATATAATTATAATTATAATTATGTTTAGATAATTCTAGGGTAATCGTTTATCGAGTACATTATTATTGTATTACGATTGTTAAATTCAGTATTAAATGAAAGTGGAGTGTATGTATCATACAATCCTATAGTGTAGGTATCGTGTAGATCCTACATATAATACACTAAACATACGGGTAAGTTCATAGCGAACCAGCACAACACAACCGCCGCAACAGGGGGCGCCCTCTATACTGTGAGCTGATACTAACGGACAACAGCTGGAAGATGGGAAACCGCTTGAACTGGAAGCCGGTAGTCGTGTTGTAAGTGGGCACCGGTATGAACACTTTGTTCAGGTACAACGAGAAGAAACAGATCAGACCTACACCTCTGTGAAGGCGATGAGTCATCAAGGATGACGTCACGCGTAATGATTAATGCACGTAGACTCATAATAATAAATAATAATAATAATAATAATAAATAGTTATTAGAAGAAAGTTGTACGATTTTTTCGTATGAAGTATATAAATTAATTATATTGTTATTTCCTCTAAAGGGCTTGAGATAAAGATCGATATCTTTTCTATGCTGTCGCCCGATGAATGCTGTAGTTAACTGACGTCTGAACGAAACGTAATGTATAACAATAATGACGTTTAGTGTAACGCATGCTTGCGGTGTTAAGAATAAACGTTGTAAAGAATAAACGTTAACGTTAAGACAAATGATTGGCAGTGACGTAATCGTGCTGGTATTTACATCATTATATACGTTAGATGGTGGAAATGTAATGCCTTATATGGACATAGATAGATATATAGTTATAGCAATACCGTATCCTTTCATATACTGCAGTGTTATGATTAATTACGATTACTATATTACTTTTAAATGAACACCTTGTCAACTACTAATATATTAGTTATATAATTACTATATTAATAACTAATATATAATTACTATATTATACAATACTAAACTATAGTTTAGTATTGTATAACATAGTAATACTATTAGGTTAATACATATATGTTTTATTATCACAGTTACATATAAATATTGTCTGCGCGTCAAAATTATAATGATCATAAACTTTAACTGTGGGTTTTTCTTTTTGTTTTTTATTTTCGTTATAAAGTGGAACACTTTTTACTTTTCGCTGTAATTTATCGCATCATTTTTCGACGCACACATCATATTTATATTTTATTGAGACAATAAACCGTCAAAATTATAATGATCATAAACTTTAACTGTGGGTTTTTCTTTTTGTTTTTTATTTTCGTTATAAAGTGGAACACTTTTTACTTTTCGCTGTAATTTATCGCATCATTTTTCGACGCACACATCATATTTATATTTTATTGAGACAATAAACCATTTAATAATAAAATAATGTTGACAAAAAAGTATGATAATAATAATAATAACATAACAATATTAATAATAATAATAATGCTGATAATATATATATATATATATATATATATATATATATATATATATTGGATAGAGATGGAGTGGTGTTAGTTACAGAAAGGACAGGACATCGGTTACGGCCACTGGTCAACTAACATTGCGGACACCGTCCAGCTGGTCTCACACTTCTCTGTGACGGCTTCGGCCATTGATATGCCTATCATACTCACCGTGGGTATAATGGTCAGGGGGCCTATGTAACGCATAGCCACGCCCACTAACCCCAGTGAACCCAACGCAACTTGGAACCCGGACGCCATGATGAAACCACCCGATAACTGTGCGATGGGCAGTAGATGAGAATAGAGGTGGTTGGTAGTAGAGGTCAAGCGAGATAGTAGTATAGGTGAATAGGGGTGGCAGTAGAGGTCGATATAGGGATGGTAGTAGAGGTCAAGCGAAGTGATAGTAGAGGTCAATAGGGTTGACAATATATTGCCTCTATATAGGTTAACAAGCCTAGAGGTAAATAAAAGGATGGCAGTAGAGGTCAAGCGAGACAGTAGTAGAGGTCAAGCGAGGCGGTAGTAGAGGTCAAGAGGGGTAGCGACCACAGGTGTTGCGGACACTGACCATGTTTACGCCTACAGCAATAGTAAACTTCACTTCAATTATATTCATATAATAATGTATATGTAAACGTGACAGAATTATGATTTTTGTGTTACATTTTTATTTTATATTTATGCAATCAATATTGTATATACATATATAATATATATATATATATATATTACATAAAATATATTATATATAATATATATATATATCAAAAATATTTCTTTTACGTAATAAATTAAATATTATTCAATATATAGAATATTACTATGTACTCGACTCCTGATTATAACGATTACAACTTTTACAATAACAACAATAATATATATATATATATATATATATATATAATAATGTGTTTAATGTTAAGTGTACATATAATACATGTAGAGCTGTGAAACACGCTAGTATATAAATTATTTTTAACTTATTATATAATGTCTGCTTAAATATATAATAGATACGAAATTTACATATAAAATATTTAATATTAAATAATCTAAGAAAACCTCAGAAATTCTTTCCAGAATGTTATCTTCTGTTTCAACAAGAGGCAACGAAGTCGGGTTGAATACTACAACAATGGGTTAATAATGGGTTAATAATGCATTATTTATACAAGTGGGCCTATAAATCTTATATATATATATATAGTATATTATATATACTATAGTATGAACATATATATATATACATATATGTATACATAAACAGTTACATTTCGATAATTCAGAATTTAAGGGACCGAAGAAATATTTCTGAGATATCTAAATTGCTAAAATGAAATAAAAACCCAATCTTACAATGCCGACTTGTCTGAGATATGAGGTTTCTGAGATATAGGTACTATGAGATACCGAATGATTACCTAATATATCAATACTATCATGTTACAATAAGGCACGTGTATATCTGGTATACACTGTAACATTCGATGTATACGCAGCATACCGTTGCTATACCGGATGTTAATATGGTTTCTATAGTAACCAGACACTTGATCAGACTGCACAACACACTTCCATTTCTCTATAGACATCATCGCAACGATGGGGGAGATGTAAGAGAAAGAACTCCCTTGCACTATTGGTAACCTAGGTAACGGGTGCATGAGTGTGGTTAGAGAGGGGCACGAGGATGTTAGAGTAATGGGTATCGTTAAGATGAGTCATGGGGAAAAGGACATGGCATGGGGACTAATGACGAGGTTATAGAAAAGGTTATAAAATATATTTATAATGAATACATTTATCCGTTATAGTAATAATAAATAGTATTATGAAATACCGGAAATACATACTATATGTATATACTTTATTTAATATTTCAATACAACAAATAGTTACTATACATATTTATAATTAATGATTAGATATTTTAATATTTTAAAATATGTATTAATTATTTTGTAAGATATAAAATAATATCTATTTAATTTGTTAATTCATTTATATAGCATTTACACAATTGATATAGGAGTTGTATATATGAGTATTAATTTAACGTATATATAATTATGTTAGAAACGAAATTCTAATATGAATTATCTAAATAAAGTAAAATGATGCTTGTTTAAATCTTTAGAATCAAGAGATATAAATATAATAAATACATATATAGTAAGTATCGGGTTAATTACATTAATGAAATAAACTTAATGTACACTTTAACGAGGAATAGCTATGAGAGAAATGAAGGGGTAGAACCCCTTCCTGAGATCAGCTTTGCCTCCAATGAGAATTTATAAAAAAATTTTTTTTTTTTAGTGATTTAGTAGTAACCGTAACTAAAAGTTATATTTCCTTAATTGATAGTTATTTTCATAACTAGAAGTGAATTCCAAAGTTTCATAATAATACAAAAGATTATGCAGAGTATATGAAATTATCATGATACACCAATCTAAATTTGTGGACGAAGGTTAGTAGCTTGAGATTCACGTATAACAATAAGCTTATATGAGTCATATGAGATGATGAGCTGTATAAAGGAAGACTACGATATATTACTTGAAGGATATCAAAATATATAGGGGACTGAACAATGGGTGATGAAAAGTAAAATAATGGTTATTATTATTGTTATTGTTATTTTATTTCTTTGGAGTCCTTTCATTCCATCCAGGAACTCATGTGAAGTTTTCACTTATAACCATATGACTTTAATGTCCCTATGAAGCTGCTCTCATGTTAAGGCATCCATGGTGTTAACGAGAGCCGATCTTTATGTATATACACAATTATAATAGATCACTTTTAAATATTATTTCATGATATATTATAGTTGTCCGGATAATAATTCTACCTCGTAATATACCTGTACACGTGTATGTATGCCGCCTTACGAGGACACGAATATTAGCAATTGCGGTTTTTCGAGCGTTTTTTCAAGCGAATATTCGTTGGACACTAATTTTAATACCGGTTAATATGAAGAATGAAACTATCCGTATTGAGATTAGCATGGACGGGTACAACTTTAAGATGATATTACGACCCAGTACGACGAACCGAGTACGTTCATTTCAAATTATACTAGAAAGATGTGATTAAGGCTAGAATGCAACAAGAATTCATCTGGTACAGAAACATTTACAATTAAAATACTAAATACGATACGTACAATTATTAATAGTCTATTAACGATATTACATGCAAACTAACCAATAACTTATGTAAATACCTAGTTTTGCTAAAACACAAATGAGAACTATCTTTGTTAGGTTAACTACCTATATTTGTGTATAAATAAATCATCTATCTATCATCTATATATATATAGGCTATATGATTACATATAAATTAAATATATTATTTCATTATAAATTATCCGTAAATTATTAAAACAACAATATTAAATAATATAAGATAAATAGCTCCACTAAATGTACGATACGCTTCACCATACCGCAGTGTACATCACTATATGTGTTATACTATAGTATACTATATAGTATATTTACTCTATATTATATATACTCTATAGTATAATGTATAATATAATATATAGTATACAGTATACTAGTATACTATACTATAAAGTATATCGTATACTGTACCTACTATCGTATGATATTATAATGTTGTACTAAAGTAAAGTAAAGTGCACTACACGAAATCGGTATCTAACTTAGCAGATGATGAACTCCTAACTACTCCGTACATTACATTACAGTACATTACAGTACAATGTACATGTATACATTACAGTACTATACAGTACAGTGTACCGTATACATCGTATGTACCACTCGTGGTTCATAGTAACTATTTCAACCGATAAAAATTATTAATGATTTTGAATTTAAAATGTAACGAATTTACATCTTCATATACAGTATATGCGGACAGTATGTCAAACGTGTAGCTAAGTAATATATGTGATCATTAATGTATACATGAATGGAATATATATATATATATATATATATATATATATATTTAACTGTTTAACAAATATTAAAAACTACATGACTATCTATTAATTACTATTTAATTCACAGAAAACGTCACCACTAAACTTTAGAAGTAATCGGTCACTTTCCCTAACAATACTTCCCTAACAATACTTCCCTAACAATACTTCCCTAACAATACCTCCCTAACAATACCTCCCTAACAATACTTCCCTAACAATACCTCCCTAACAATACCTCCCTAACAATACCTCCCTAACAATACCTCCCTAACAATACTTCCCTAACAATACTTCCCTAACAATACCTCCCTAACAATACCTCCCTAACAATACTTCCCTAACAATACTTCCCTAACAATACTTCCCTAACAATACTTCCCTAACAATACCTCCCTAACAATACCTCCCTAACAATACTTCCCTAACAATACCTCCCTAACAATACCTCCCTAACAATACCTCCCTAACAATACCTCCCTAACAATACTTCCCTAACAATACTTCCCTAACAATACCTCCCTAACAATACCTCCCTAACAATACTTCCCTAACAATACTTCCCTAACAATACTTCCCTAACAATACTTCCCTAACAATACCTCCCTAACAATACCTCCCTAACAATACCTCCCTAACAATACCTCCCTAACAATACTTCCCTAACAATACCTCCCTAACAATACCTCCCTAACAATGCTTCCCTAACAATACTTCCCTAACAATACTTCCCTAACAATACCTCCCTAACAATACTTCCCTAACAATACTTCCCTAACAATACCTCCCTAACAATACCTCCCTAACAATACTTCCCTAACAATACTTCCCTAACAATACTTCCCTAACAATACCTCCCTAACAATACTTCCCTAACAATACTTCCCTAACAATACTTCCCTAACAATACCTCCCTAACAATACTTCCCTAACAATACTTCCCTAACAATACCTCCCTAACAATACCTCCCTAACAATACTTCCCTAACAATACTTCCCTAACAATACCTCCCTAACAATACTTCCCTAACAATACCTCCCTAACAATACTTCCCTAACAATACCTCCCTAACAATACCTCCCTAACAATACCTCCCTAACAATACTTCCCTAACAATACTTCCCTAACAATACTTCCCTAACAATACCTCCCTAACAATACTTCCCTAACAATACTTCCCTAACAATACTTCCCTAACAATACTTCCCTAACAATACCTCCCTAACAATACTTCCCTAACAATACTTTACTACTAACACTAACTTCAACCAAATATCTAGGAGTTACTATACATATATAATTGACCATGGAATCTCACATAAGAAAAATAACTTAAATAGTTTTAGTTAATATAATTATAAACTGATTCAACTGAGTAACATTATAAAATACCCACCAATTAAAAGCCTAGGTAATAATACATGATGATGATGATGATATTCGGTTTATTTGCACTAAAATAGGGCCATATAGACCCCTTCGCTCGTGCCAGAAGAAAATAATAATAAAATAATTGTAATACGATAATAATTTAATAATAATATACATTGAATATACCACGGACAACAATAATAAGTAATATAAAGGACTTTTATATACTACAGTCTGCATTGATATGGTGTAATGTTATATACTACAGACTGCATTGATATAGTGGAGTGTAATATAATAATAAGATAATAATAATACAATAACAATTTAATAATGATTTACATTCAATATAACACGGACACAAATAATAAGTTGGATGATTTAATGATTATGGGTAGAGAGAAAATAAGAAGTAAGATTTATAAATCTTTTGTGGGATCTAATAGAACGAATGGTAGGAGGGAGGGAATTCCATAGGGTTGGACCGGAATTTTTAAAAGCTCTAGAATTTAGGGAAGTTTTACTAGAGTTCTGGGATATAAGTAGAGGAGCATTTTGGTAATGAAGAGAAGATAATATATTACGTTTTTTAATTAGATCAGAGATATAGCTAGGGGTGAAAGAATATATTGATTTATGGATTATAGATAGTATACGTAATTTACACCTGAGGGAGAAGGGTAGCCACATACTAGATGATTAATGAGATGTTGTAGTAGAATTATCCAGTCGTGTTATACAGTAAGTAGTACGTATTGAGGAATGGATAATCCGATTAAGTGGAGCAGTAGCTTTAGCAGGAAGTAAATTCAGTAAGGAAGAACAGTAGTCAATTCGGGAAAGTACAAGATTATTAATTAGAGTTTTAGTAAGGTTTCTGGAAAGTGATGTCAGTATTTTTCTAATTCTGAAGAGATGAAAGTTGGAGGATTTTGTAATGGATGATATGTGATTCTTAAATGATAATTTGTCATCAAATACTAATCATAGGTTTTTGGAGGGATGAGAAGTTGAAATAATCATATTATTTAGAGTAAAGTTTGGAAAGGAAGTTTCAGAAGTAGATATGTTAAGTACAGTAGTTTTAGAGGAATTAATTAGTAGTTTATTGGAGAGGAGCCATAATCTTATGGCGTTAGCACACTCGATTAATTCAGAGTTAATGGTATTATGAGAATTTATAGGGAAAAAGGTAAACAGTTGAATATCATCAGCAAAAATATGGTAGTGAATATTTGGAAATTTCTTAATTAGATCAGCAATAGGGCGGATATAAATAGAAAAGAGGGATGGACCTAGAACGGATCCTTGGGGAATACCGTGATTAAGTGTACTTTTACAAGCCAAAGTATTATTTTTTCCAGATTAGAATGTTACTGCTCGACTCAACTTATAACAAATGTGATTATAGCATGTAAAAAGCAGAATTACCCGACACACTAAATTAGTAAGAGATGTATCAAGTTGCATTACCGTGTCGCTATCTTGCTATAGCATAGCTAGCTATACTATAGTATACATCGATAGAATCACAACGAGATCATGTACTTATAAAACATGCACAAACTATGCATGTATGCACAACTGTAATACCTAACATGATGATAAACTACACACACTCACGTTGTCATGGTATTTAATAGTTTACTACCTCAACACATCACATTCATAGTCAAATATGCCAACGTTTTTTTTACAATGTATATTACAATGTATATTACAATGTATATATTCCTTTATGTAGGTATTCATTGATACAAATATCTTACGTATGCATGTGATATACTTCGTTGATGAGCATATGGTTTCGTTAGTTTCACTTCTAGGAGACATATGTCTAAGGTTTCTATAAAATGTATTATAACTTCCGAGTCATTAATTCCCGGCTATAAATACGCGAATATGTCAAAATCGCGTGCGCTGGTATATCCTATAGCTATTATACTAGTATACAGCCTATATAATAGCCTTAGTACATAGTATGTACTACATACTAGCTAGTGTTCTTTACATAAGACACATCACACTCTGCAGTATATTATATATATATATATATATATATATATATATATATAAATTAGTATAATAGCCGTCACCGTTAAGCATGCATAAGCTACACTACACTACCCTACCCATCACTGTAACATAGTATACTACATAGATAATAGCTATATTATATATAGGTATTATTATATATGAAATATAATGTGTGATGCACGCAGGTAGATCTATAGGCCATTAATTATCTTACACATGCCTTTAGATGTTCACGCATGATTAATTAATTGTCACCAATGATCGCGAAGTTATCGTAAATCGCATAATGATGGCTTATATTCGTGTCCTATAGGCTTGGAGTGTACCGTAGTGTACCGTATTGACCTCGTGTGCATGCAACATATCATCACACAACTTTAATTTTACTTTTCAAAATAAATATAAATTTATTCGATTGTTAATAATTTGAGCTAATTCATGTAAATATATTTAGTATTATTATTAGTATTAGCTCAAATTAATTATGTCAATTATGTATTCATATATATATATATATAGAAAACTGAATGTTAAATTAGTTTACTTCTATATATCTGGGGTAAATAAAAACGATCGCGATGTAATCCGATATTTCAAGTACGGTTATTAAAACATCAGTAGAACAAATACATGCCGTCCACTCCTCGATTGTAAGTGGGTAGGCAAGTGTTTTCAGTAAATACATCGCCCTACTTTGTTAACACCCTCACCCCATGGACTACCCTATACACTAATGGGCTATCGAATATCTGACTAGTGCACTAGCTGTATCCGCCATTACAATCATAATACGATAAGCTTTTAAGTAGTCAATCTATGTTGATGTTTTTGTTTTTTATATATCGATTACTATATATCTATCACTTATACACATACACATATATATATATATATATATATATATATATATTATGTAATATTATAGATTATATCATGGTATTAATATATTAAATTATATAAATGTGCCAAATATTAACAATACTAATTAACTAAATATATATATAGTTAATAATTATAACTAGCATTTACATTTATATATGATGGAAAGAGTAATTCAAATGAAGAATGACTATATGAAATAGGCACTGCAGTCAGACCATGGTCATAGATTTCTATTTTACCATTCAATTTATTTTAGGTAAACTATAAATCTATAGTATTGGCTGAGAGATCACATAGAGAAACATATATGCTTCTCTATAGAGATTAATTAAAATTAAAATTATAACTGTATAATTCTCCGATGTTTTCAGACGATGTCCCTAATTATCCTACTACTTGATAGCCTGGCTTGATAGGTGCTAACTACGGACGTTGTTATTTATACCGGAAAAGAGGCTGGATTCATATGTAGCAAAGATAATAGATGCATAGAATATCGAAAAAGGATAGAAGCATAATAGCATAAATAATATCATAAGATGTTTACATTTTGCTATTATGCCGCTATTATGAGGCTATTACTGTTAGCTGGGTAGGCAATTTACTTTGTTTTGGTCACGCTTCAAAACACAATTCATTTTTATAACTATAATTCAGTGTTCTATGGAGGGTATACCTTCTTGTATACCAACTTGTATTATATAGTACGAGTTAAAAAGTATACCGAACATTTTAAGAACTACACTCGTGATCGGTCAGTATGATTTCTACTGGAAAACGATGGGAAAGTCACGTGACCTGGCTATTGATGACCTTACTGGTCAAGGATGACCGGCACTAACCCCACTCCGGCACTAACCCCCACTCCAGCACTAACCCCATTCCGGCACTAACCCCCACTCCAGCACTAACCCCATTCCAACACTAACTCCACTCCAGCACTAACCCCATTCCAACACTAACCCCACTCCCTCACTAACCCCACTCCAGCAATAACCCCACTCCAGCACTAACCCCACCCCAGCACTAACCCCACCCCATCACTAACCCCACTCCAGCACTAACCCCACTCCAGCACTAACCTAACTCCAGTACTAACCCCACCCCGGCACTAACCTCACTTCAACACTAATCCCACTCAAGCACTAATCCCACTCCAGCACTAACCCCACTCCAGCACTAACCCCACCCCATCACTAACCTAACTCCATCACTAACCCCACTCAAGCACTAACCCCACACCGGCACTAACCCCACTCCAGCACTAACCCCACTCCAGCACTAACCCCCACTCCAGCACTAACCCCACACCATCACTAACCCCACACCAGCACTAACCCCACTCCAGCACTAACCCCCACTCCAGAACTAACCCCACACCAGCACTAACCCCACACCAGCACTAACCCCACTCCGTCACTAACCCTCCTCCAGCACTAACCCCACACCAGCACTAACCCCACTCCGGCACTAACCTAACTCCCATAGTGGTCTGAAGCCAAGTGGCTATACCTGCCATGAACAGCGTAGTGGACATCAGCGTGGACACCATGGGGGCGAACTGGGGCGATGGTGACGCACATATGTACGATGATAACAGCACTACCATGGTAACGCATCCGGGTATCGTTGTGAATAGTTGCTGTAGGAGAGATTGGGAAATATGCGATAGGTCGTTAATAATTAGTTGGAAGTTATACAATGCGTTATTGTTTTAGCGTCGTTTTTAATAATAATTGTGCTATTTAGTAACAATGTCGTTGTTTGCGTACATTGTAATGTCGTGCATGTATACATGGTATACATTTGTGTAATGTATACATACCTATAGACGCGTGTATACAATAGTACACTATACAATAGCGCTTAATCACATGTATTAGTTACACGTGTGAGATACACGTATGTCACTGACATGTTTACACAAGTAGGTGATGTGCACATGTATGTGAGTGATGAGGATATGTATACATATACATATATATATATATATATATACGTGTGTGTGTGTATGACATTTTTACATATTTTAATATTTGAATTATTTCATATTGAAATTTTACATAGTCCTGTATATAGAAACCTATCATAAACATTTAGTACAATTTGTAATTCTTAGAAACCATTTATTTCAATAATATATTATATATATATATATATATATATACATTATTGGTATTTAAAATTTAAGGATTTAAAAGTGGAGAGAACATTCTAAAAATAAAAAATAAACTTGTATTCATTGATGTGCTACGGATTACTTCACCTCAATAATCGTCAGGAAATGTCGTCAATACTCGTCACCAACCCGACACATTATCTCTATATAGCTTATTACTATTGTAATATACTATTTCTACATGGTTTGTTCAACAAACGTTGTTGTACTTTATGACCAACTAATAACTGTGTGTATTACTTTATTAATATGCGTAAATCACAAATATTTTACTAATACTTTTTTCTGTTAGACATTTATTTATTGTTACATATCGTTTTAATTGTTGTCAATAAACGTATTATTAGTATACATGTATTAACATAAATTAATGCATTAACATACATTTATGAATTATAATTCATATATGCAAATATTTTTTAGTTATCACTTTATAGAATATCATATATATATATATATATATATATATATATATAGTTTAATATTTATAATATATCGGTAACATTATAGTGTACACACAGCCATGGCATAACATTAAGTGCACATGGATATTTCAAATAACTCAATAATACTTCTAATAATTTAAGTATGTAATTATAATGTAAATTACGGATTTGTTCGGTTTTATATGGTTAATTGCATAACCTAAATAATGATTATGATGGTTATATAATAGGTTTTTTTTAAAATGTAGTTCAAATATGATGATGATGATGAAATATGGTATATTTGACACCGTTACAAGCGTGATTTCACTCCTCCTAAGTGCATGTAAAATAAATAATTAAAATATAATACAAAAACCACAAAAAAACCTAAAACTATCTAAACAAAGTGGAATTATACTTATTTTACTATTATACTATTATAATAAGAACTAAATATAAAATATAATAATAATATAATGAACTTAGATAAAGTATAGATATGACGTGAGATGAGTATTGAAGAAGGAGGTAGATTTAATGGATCTTATATATGAAGGAAGTGCATTCCAGATAGATGCGATAATGTATGAGAATGAGCGTTTCTGCAGATTCTGCAGCATTTCTTACATGTAATGGGTGTGGGATAACGTGATGTATATTATAAGTTTAACGTGTATCGTGGGTGGTGGAGCGAACTGAGAGTAATTCAAATATATGTGAAGGAGTGGAGGAATATATAGATTTATGGGTAATAGAAATAAGTCAAATTAGGGGTCGTTTTTTATAGGGGAACCAATTGGTAGAAGTTGAAAGGATCAGTAGATGAATGGTCAGATAGTTTAATATTGAAAATGGATCGTATGGATGATCTAATGATTCTATTTAATGGGGCAATTGGGGAAGCAGGAAGTGAATTAATAAAGACAGCACACAGGGGATGAATAATATGTTTACGGATAGATCTGATTATAAATAAATGATAATTAGCAACTTTAGAAATTGCAATATAGCTAGAAAAAGATAGATCATATATGACTATAGTCGAAAACAATAACAAGATTGAGCACTGAATTAGAAGGTGAAATAAGAATATTGTCAAGGTAAAAGGAAGGGAATTATGGGGAGTTCGTAGGTATATTGAGGAAGGCTGTATTTGAGGTATTTAGTAGAATATTGTTGGAGAAAAGCCAGTATTTAATAGAGGAAGCACACTGAGATAATTAGATGAGAATTATCTGGAGTGGATATAGGGAGGTAGGAGTAGAGTTGGATATCGTCAGCATATATATGATAGAAAACGCCATGACATTGGGATATAATATCATTATAGGTGCTATATATATGGAGAATAGAAGTGGGCCTAGGACAGAACATTGTGGGATATCATAGAGTAAAGGTCAGGGGTCGGAAGATAAATCACATAATTTAACAGAGGATAATCTGTTTAGGATGTATGAGGTAATCAATTTGAGGGTACTACCATTAATGTCAATCATCTCAAGTATCGAGATGAGAATATCATGGCGAAGAAAGTTAAATTCACAAGAAAGATAAAGGATAACATTGTTATGGAGAAACTTTAGCATATTGTTTAAGATTTGAGTGACCTTTACGAAATGCACTTTTCAGGACATCATTAGAAGAGTTTAGCGACATATCCCTATTTATTTGTTTGACAACGATTATTTCAAGAATTTTACTAATAATAGGAAGTTGGGAGATAGGACGGTACTTATATAAGAGATTATTATGGAAGAAGTTTTTTTAGGAATGGGTTTTATGGTAGCATGTTTAAAAGAGGGGGTAATACTCTATTTGAGAGAAAATACGAGTATATAGTATGGAAATAGGGGGGTAGGGTACCTGCGAGTCTTTTAAAAGTATAAATATTAATAGGGTCAGATGGAGAGGAGGAAATGGGTTTTAAAATGAGGTCATAAATGTCAGATATTGAGGGAGTAGTAAAGGTAGATAGTTAATTACCAATTGGTTTAGTGATAAATTTGTAGGGAATGATGTATTTTGATAAAGGAATGTTATGATTGAGCAGGTAGATAATATTTTATCCGAGAAAAAGTTAGAATTTTCATTACAGAGTTTATTTTTAGGAATATTTGGTATGTAGGGTATGTGTTGAGGGAGTAGTAAAGGTAGATAGTTAATTACCAATTGGTTTAGTGATACATTTGTAGGGAATGATGTATTTTGATAAAGGAATGTTATGATTGAGCAGGTAGATAATATTTTATCCGAGAAAAAGTTAGAATTTTCATTACAGAGTTTATTTTTAGGAATATTTGGTATGTAGGGAATGTGTTGAGGGGGATCAAGTGCAATACTTTGTCTAGCTAAAGCACGCTAAATATATATATATATATATATATATATATATATATATATATATTCATTACGTAATTAGTCACTAAATATTGGTATACATTGTTGTTAGCAAGAGTTATGCGATGCAATATATGTGTACCCCAGATATCACTGATATGTGCACTGTCGCCGACGTATTCTGTAAGGCGTGATCACGCGTGATCACGTGTAAGCAACGATCACCGCTATATCACAGACACATCTCGCGATATCTCGCTACTAAAGGACATGACCTCTGTGATCACGTGACGTGTATTAGTCATGCGCCGTGTAGTACCTGTAGAGCGTAGGCTATCGAGATGTACAACGGAGGCGACGAGTCTACGGGGAATATCAGCGTGTGCACATCGGTATCCGGTGCCCCTTTGCCCCCATCGGCCCCATCGGGCCCATCGGCTCCTTCTCGCTTAGTTACACCGGTTACCTTGGTGTGACGTTAGGTTGTTATGGAAGCGAGTGGTAAACTGTGTATGTTTACGTTATAAATATCGATGTTTGTTTTATATATATATATATATATATATATATATATATATATATATATACATATCAATGTTTACCAATAGTCCATTGGCTTTCCGCATAGTTTATAAGTTAATCACAATATCAACAGTATACTGTTACGTATACCGTATATGCATAGGACATATGTGGTTACGTCGCAGTACAGCCCGTCAGCACCGCTACGGGTTGCGCTAATGATAACGTCGCCTCATGGTATACGGTGATATCGTGGTCAGGCGATACGGTATGGAGTCGTCAGGAGATGATTACCCGCAGTATGGGTATGTCGAAGTGGTACAATTGATTCAGTGTATTACGCGTTTAAATACCTATAGGGATATGCTACACTATATACATATATAGTATAATATAGTGTACAGAGAATATATTGTTATTACTATAACTATCGACACTTTTGCTTCTGACTTGAATATATATATATATATATATATATATACACATATATATTATATTATATATTATAATATGATATAATTGATATAGGTAGCTATAATTACCGATGACAGCCTACACGAAAGTGTGAATAATGTCTACCATGCACTTATGCCTACATGATAGTAGACAATATCTACTAGATAGTATACACTATATTTAGTATATAAGTTACTAATGCGTATACCCTTCCTCAAAGTAATATATATATATATATATATATATATATTTTTATTTAATGTCACACCTATAAAATTATAAACTTATTAAAATTATAATATATTGTCGATAAATTAATTAATTTTATTTTGACTATTTATAAATAGTATTATAATAAGATTACTTATTACTTATATATTATATATTCTTAAATATAATTATTTTCGTATATATATATGGATTGATAATAGTGAATGGGTATATACTATTTAAATCATCAATGACTCATAGCAATACTACATAAGTAAACTAGGACAATAGAAACCTCTCCATTATTATGCACTTCATCATCTTCTATCGGTTCGGTTCTGTCAACAACAACGATATCCATATCCTATGTAGTCGAGTATTGATAAAGATACAATTATATACACTTTGATAAACTTATTAACTATAGTATTGTTATTACTGATTCTTTTAGATATTATTATTTTAAAAACAATATACGAATGTGGACTGCAAATAACTATTATATAACATATGCGATGCACTATGCTGCACTGTGATACTAATATATGACCTTGTGAATTTATAAATTAAATATCGAAAATACCGCGCTTAAAAACGTGTGATATATATACGCGTACGAAATCTATTTATAGTCGATATGTTTTCTAACCCGACCAATCAACGCCGAGTTTTAATTATAAACCACCGTCTCAACTATTTATAATGAGGTGACGCGGCGTTAACTTTAAATAACCGCATTAGGTAACGACATATTACATAACACTAGTGCTATTGCGTAACGTCTAATAAATCACCGTAATAACTAACGATATTGTGGTTGTTGTTACGTGCGCGATCATCATTAACTGCGCATGCGCGAATAGGCTGACTACGTATAGTACACAGTAAAAACTAAACGTTCATTAGACACATTCAGAGTCTAATGAACTTAAACGTTAATATTATAAAGTTTAACCTAAACGTTCATGAAATATAGTTGTGTAATGAACGTTTATAAATGGTGTATAAACGTTCTTTAGACATTTCAGAGTCCAATGAACCTTTAATATTATAAAATTTAACATAAACGTTCATGAAATATAGTTGTGTAATGAACGTTTATCAACAGTATATAAACGTTCTTTAGACATTTGAATTCCAATGAACCTTTAGATATATTATTAAATACAGAATTATTTTTAAAAAATTCTTGCCAATAATATTAATTTTCGCCTAGATTATTTATTTATATATAGATACAATATCATATTTTAATTTTTCTTTATTTTGTTAAATTGATTTAATTTAGCACTAATGGAATTAAGTATCAATTATTATTTTATTTCTATATTTAAGTTGATATTATGATTTAATAAATAAAGTTACTATTTTAAAATAATAAATTCTTTAAGTATCTATGTTATTTTGATATCATCATAATTTCATTTATGTATCAACTTAATTATAATAATCAACAATAATTATAATCATAATTATATTGATAATTAAGATAATATAAATTTGAAATAATGTTATAATGATTTATGAATATTAAATATTGAAACATTGTATTTAATATTAAAAATATTATTAATGTTAAATTCATGTATTAAATATAACATATATGTAATTATATAATATTGTATTATATAAGTCATTACAAGTTAAATACTAATATGAACGTATCTCCGCTAATACATATATAATTATAAGCATGTTAATAATATAAAATATTCAGAATATAGAGTCTAATGAACGTTTTTGCATAAACGTTCATTATAATATAGAGTCTAATGAACGTTTATACAAAAACGTTCATTAGAATATAGAGTCTAATGAACGTTTATACACAAACGTTCATTAGAATATAGAGTCTAATGAACGTTTATGCAAAAACGTTCATTAGAATATAGAGTCTAATGAACGTTTATGCAAAAACGTTCATTAGAATATAGAGTCTAATGAACGTTTATGCAAACACGTTCATTATAAACTGGAGTCTAATGAACGTTATAAAAGGTTCGCTATTTGGACCACCCAATGAACGTTTAAATTGAGTCTAATGAACGTTTAGTTTTTACTGTGTAGATTACCTTTAAGAGATGTCACTGGGGTGGGAATAGGTAGGTAATGCTGCCCACGCCCTTCAGATGTTATCATGTTAGTCGTGTAGTTCATGTCCTTGTATTTAGTAAGTATAATTATGTATATATATATACAGATACGTAAATATATCAAATTAAAATATATTGTATATATAGGATATAAGAGGTATTTAAATGTGTATAAGTAAACTATCATCCAAGTCACTGCAGTGAATATTGAACACCCATGGGTGGGGTCAAAGAACATCACCCAAATAAAAAACAATAACAATAACAATATGTTAGTATAAATATATATATATATATATATATATATATATATATATTGTTATTGTTATTTTATTTTATTTTCGTGATGTCCTTTCATCCAGGTACTTAGATGAAGTTTTTTATAATCATATGGATCTAATGTCTCTTCGAAACCACTCTTATGTTAAGGTATCCAGAGTTTTAACAAGATCCGATCATTTATGTATACACAATTATATAAAATCACTTCTAAATATTATTTTAAGACCTATTTTAATGGACCGAACGGGACTTGAACCCGTGTTCTAATGTTTGTATATATGATGTATTAGCCACACAGGCAGTTTATATATATATATATATATATATATATATATATATATATATATATATATGTGTGTGTGTGTTTGTATGCGTGCGTATGTGCATGTATGTATGAATCAATTAAATAATGTCACGTGATATATACAAATATACATGGACTTAACTATTATGTAATATATCATTACATTAAATATGCTGTAGTGTATATACTACCGAGTTATAAGCATTTCCCACTACCATTATTGCCCACTACCTCTACTAGAAGGTCAGTTCCACATTAACAGTTTATAAACCGTCCGATCAACCATACAATTATAAATAATCGATCTTTTTACAAGATCGGCAATAAGCGAGTTAATTATTTTCGAATTAAAATTTATGGTGATTATTTATATAGATAAGAAAGAAGAGATGTCCTATTATGGATCATTGCGGTATTATTGAGGTAACATTTATAAAATCACTATACTGGCCATTTATTTTAACTCTTTGTGGTCCAATTTTAAAATATGATCCAAACCAATAATACACATTGTCACATTATCTAGATTAAAATCGTATGTAGGATATCGTTCTACAAATTTGATGTGAGTAACTTTGTCAACTGTATTTCCTTATCAATGTAAATAATATCAGCAAAAAGACGATTATCAAATGACCTTGACATTTTAATAAGTTGAAGTTGAATAGCTTTTCTGAGAGAAAAAACATTATATTCATACTGTTCAAAGCATGTGAGGCCATTAATACAATTGTATCTTAAAACTATAAGATATATAATAGATATATATATATATATATTTATTTTTATTTATTTATTTATTTAAATCAGACATGAAATACAGAGGTCCATAGAATATAAACGAAAATTAAAAAGAATAAACTAAAAAAAACAAACAATTAATCTAAGAAACGAAATTTAAAATACTATACAAACAATGAGTTATACCACATGGTAAACAGTGGCGATGGGAACACAATATTATATTCATATAATTGAACAATTAGTGAATTACACGATAATTGTATTCGTTTATATAGCGAATAATATGACTTGCGTAATTTAACAGTTAAATTATTAACATAATCGTTAAAAAACATTAAAGAGGCACTATTTCTAGGTCTGTATTTCATAACAATACGATAAGCATTATTATAAGCTATATTAAGTTTAGCCATGCAATATCTATTTGGTATCCATATGCTACTAAGGTATATATTAGAAACAAATGTTTTAAATAGAATAATTTTTGTATCCTTAGAGCAATGATTAAAGTTATATGATATTGCATATCTTTGTTTATATAACTGTTTAATATTACTATATATATATATATATCAATATCATCAGATAAGTCCTCTGAAATCCAATGTCCAAGATATGTATATGATTTGACAACTTTTAGAAGTTTATTATCTATATATAATTTCACAGGTTTATGATATGATTTATCAAAATAAATTGGTAAAATAACCGATTTATCAATATTAAACGTTATGTGGTTATGGCTAGCAAACTCTTCACAACAACTTATCAACAACTGCAAAACCCCTAGTGATGGTGAAAATAATGCTATATCATCTGCATAACAGAGATTATTGATGATATTTCCATTTAAGCAATAACCTGAATGTATTTCATTTAATTTCTTAATCATAGGATTAGTATATAAATTAAATAACAATGGTGAGAGAATGACACCTTGACGAATACCCCTTGTAACAGGAAAGCTATCCGATGAATTGTTACACCATTTAATATATATTCTTTTGTTTCTATACCAGTAATTTAAAAAATTAATTATGTATAAAGGAATATTATTATATTTTAATCTTTGAAATAAAATGTTATGATTAATTTTATCAAAAGCTTTGGAAGCATCTAAAAATGCTACGAACATATTAGTGTTATTATTATTATAATCTTTTAAATATTGCTTAAGCGTAAACACACAAATTTCAGTACCAAGATTTTTTTTAAAGCTATATATATATATATATATATATATATATATATATATTTCATAACATTCATTCTATTCTATTATATTCTATATATCTTAATATTACAATATATGTTTAATACAGGTTATATATATAAATAATTGTACAGTGTGAAGAGATAAAACTATATATATATATATATACATATGTATATTTAATATCTAGATAAAATTACCTAATATACTTAAGATATCTAAAGATATTCCATTATTTAAAAATTGAAATAAATCTAATATTACAAATTTTAGAACAATTTCTCTCAATTTTCAAAGATATTTGAAAAAATTATAAAAATTAGAATGATATATTTTATTGACAAATATGATTTAATACATAAATCACAAGTGATTTTCAAAAAAATGTAGATACATCCGTTTCAATAAATATTTCAATGAATGACTTGAGAACACATTAATGTCTTCAATTGTTTCTTTAGACTTCAAGAAAGATTTTGATACGATTAATCATGATATTTTATTAAATAAAATATCAAATGATTGTTTTAGAGGTGACACGTTACATTATAGTTTGTTAGTAGTTATTTAAAAGAAATGAAACCTAAAACGGTATATTTCAATAGCGAGTAAGATATTATGGAATACCTCAGGGTTCAGTCCTAGGACCAATACTATTTGTTTTATTTATGAATGACTTGCATTTATTTTTTAATAAATATTCAATTATTGAATTCGTTGATGACATTAATATTATTTGTAGACATACATATATTAATAATCTAAATGCATTAGTAATGAACTTATAAAATTAAAAAATTGGCTTATTATAAATAAATTAACAATCAATATTGAAAAATCTTGCTATATAAAGGGGGTATCCCACTATCAGTATATCCGGAAATAATGTCCGGAAATGTTTCCTATAAAACGATTTTCTACCTTAGTTGTAGTTTAAAGTTACTATATTTCCGGCAAGTTGCAGGATGTTAGGGGTATCCAACTAAAACTTGCTAGAAAATCGCTTTCTAGCAAATATTTCCGGACATTATTTCTCAAAATACTGGTAGTGGGATACCCCCTTAATAATAAATAATATAAATACACATTATTTTGATAATCAAATGAATATTGATAATAAACTATTGAATAGAGTATAGGGGAAAGTAACCTAATACGGACACTTTAACAATAAATGGACTTAACTTTTTATGACTCATTATTTTTATTCAAAAATTACAATATATTCATATTATATGATTATAGATATTATTGTAATTTTAAAATTTTATTTAATCTTTTAATTCCATAGATAACTGGGGTGTCCGTATTCGGTACCCATGTCCGAATACGGACACCCTGTGTTATAATACGGACACCCTATATACCACTATATAAACTATATATTATTGATGAATCAATCAGACAAATTACAATTACGTTATTTATAATTAATTTTATGAAAAATATATTGTAATTTAATTAGTTAATAATTTATTTATTTTTATTATTTTTTAATCAAAATACAATTTAAGTGTCTAAATAATAATTTTTTTAGAATTAGCTTTATTGGTAGTATTAATATTATAACGCACGCGATTTTTATGAAAATCAGAATAGTTCATACGCTATGCGTTGATTGGTGATAGGGTGTCCGTATTAAGACATTTAGAGTGTCCGTATTAGGAACTTATATGATATCTAGATATATGCTTATAACTTAATGAATATTTGATACAAAATATAGAAATTAAAAATACAATTTTTAGAATGCTTTAGTTTTTAATAATATATTGTTATATTTTATATTAATACATTTATATATACTTGAGAAGGTTTTAAGTTGAATTTTTTTTTGATAAATTTAAAATCGTAATAAAAAAATCAGTTTATTGGATATATCAGCAATATTTTGAATAATAAAAATATAAAAAATACTTTTTTAGACTATTTATATGATTATGAATATTTTATTAAAAAAACATTTTTTTGTAGGATTTATGGTTTCTGAGATACCGAGAGTGTCCGTATTCGGGCACTGTCCGTATTCAGTTACTTTCCCCTACTATAGAATGATATACATTTTTAGGAATTTATATTGATGCTAAACTTAACTGGAAATCTCACATTGATTATATTTGCAAAAGAGTATCTAAATTCATAACAATATTAAACAAACTAAAATTTTCATTAACTATAAAATAAATTAAATTATTATATAATGCTTTTATCCTATAGGTATACCTAATATAACTATTGCATTACTATATGAGGAAATACACATATATATATATATATATATATATATATATAATATGAATAGGATTATTATATTACAAAATATAACTATACGTGATATTTATAATATACAAAATAAAATAAATACTGATGCATTTTATAATTATTTTATAATTCTGACTTTTTATTTTTTTTAAATAATATAGAGTTGCCAAACATAATTTAATGTTTGTATTCATGTCTTAGTATAAGATTAGTAATAATACCACATACTTTACTTTTTTGATAAAGTGAAAAGTTGAACTTTCGACTTATTATTTGAAACAATATTTGTACGAATTGGATTTACTTATAAATTGTATCGTTGAATTTCGAGTGTTTATTTAAATAAAATGTTATGTATTATTGGATTATTATTGTATATTAATTAGTATAACTTATTATTTGTATATTTAATCATATGTTTAGCTTTGTGTTTTTTTTCGTTTTGTCTAACTATTTATTTATTTTGTTTTAATTATTTTGTTTTATTTTAATTATTTTATAAATTTAATTTATCTTAAATTATATTTATTACATGATGAATGGCATTATGATGAGTTTTTTAAAACATTATTCTTATTTGTTTATTATTTATAATAAAATAATTACCATTATAAAAACTAATCTATTGGAATACACATTTATATTAATATTATATATATTTTATATTGTGTTTTTTTTGACTGGGTGGCTGATGTTTTTGTGTCAGTGTGGTGTGGTACTACCTCTCTACTCTAACTACATATACCTCTCTCTCTACCTCTTCACTCTACTTTATCACTCTAACTATGTGTATCCATCTCTCCCTCTCCATCTCCCCCTCATCTACCTCTTACATCTACTCCCTCTACCTTTACACTATAATGCTATGTATCTATCTCCTCCTATCCACTCTACTCTATCAATCAAACAATAAACCTCTTTCTCTCCCTCTAGCCCTTCCTCAACATCTACCATATACACACTTTCTCTCTCTATCTTCCTAATTATATTAACCGCTATATCCCTCTCCCTTCGCCCTATATCTCTTTATACCCTCTCTATATATCTTGTAATCTTTTTTTAATCTTTTCTTCAATTGTTGACACTATTTCTGGATAGAAAAATTTACGGAAACTGTTCAATACTTTGACGAAATTACAAAATTATATTAAATTTGATAATTTTACAATTTTGAATATCATCAGAATTACCAAATATCACATGTTGAGGTAAATAAATTGAAATTGTATAGAGTAAATAAGGATATATATATATATATATATATATATATATATATATATATGTATATATATATATAGATATTAATGATTATTAAGTATGGTAAATAACGTACTACGTAGTATGATATGATATACAATTTATTTATTACAAAAATATAGATAATAAAATACTCGCAGTTTTATATATTTACAAAAATATCGATCAATGGCGCAGATTTTAAATAATACATGGAATGATATACACACATGGAATGATACACATACACACATATTCGATAATTAAAGTTATTTAATGGCACATGTGATGTAGGCTATAGTTCAATGTCTAGTGGTAATGTATAGTTTAACTTCTAGTTCAAACTCCACCATAAGTAAATCATCATTAGTACCACCAGGATATACACCGGTGATGCTACACCAGTAAATGCACCACTAGTACTAGTGATGTATGCACGAGTAGTACCAGTACTACCACTAGTGCATACACTACGAGCATTGATGATAGCGCCCATGTACGGTATCGTGTTAACTATTAGGATCTTCGACGAGGCCACGCCTCCTCGGCGACATCATCGAACTCGTAACTCCTCCTCCTAGACCATCGGCCACGCCCCCTATAGTAGCTTCGTTATCGATGTCGCGTTTAACGACGTCGAACATGGGCAGGAAGGGTATCCACTTCAACCAGCCGGCGTCACGTGTCTCGTAGTGACGCCCCACGCCCATGACGTCGTATACCTCGGCCCTCCTCTTTTCGGTCACGTGTTGCCTGTGTTGGTCGTCTTCCTTTTCCGGTAGTAATCCACGACTACGCAGATCTCCTATAGGTACGGTGTGAACGTATGAACTATGGCCTAATTACGTATCGTAATGGAGGTGTATACCTGTATACAGTGTATACCTACACGTATACACCATAACGGATCCGTATTCCTATATACAGTGTATTAACAAACACATATGTGTCAATTTGATCATGTCAATAATTGACATTATTGATACCATATATTTAATATAATTATTTAACATTTTTATATAATCGTATATGTTTAAACATCCAAGGTATATAGAATATATATATATATATATATATATATATATATATATATATAATATATATTATATATATATATGCCTATATTTATTAAGTACCGGGCAGGATGTTGTCCATGATAAATCCTACAGCACCGCCTACAAACATCGGAGTCCGGAGGAGAATGGTCAGTACTTGGTTCAAGTTAACATAACCTGTAAGAGCAGACGATATAGTATATTAACTAATATATCGCACACTATTGCGTAATCTTAAAGATGTGATATTACAGGATGTGTCAGTATTTACCGGTATCGATAGCATCCGGGTTATCGGTGCTCCACGTGGGCATCATAAGACCTACGGGGGTGTTGATGATCGTTGATAGTATTATAGTCATCGTATTATGTATATATATATATATATATATATATCCTGGTATATATATATATATATATGTATACTATGTATACAACTATGGTTGTTATCTAATCATGATGCACTAATTATAATGGTCTATCTATAAAAAGCTACACTCTAAGATTGTTGGTGATGCATTGCTCACTAGATGGCTGTATCGGTGAGAGAGAATATTCCGCCAGTGTTACTTACCTAACATCAGCGATATTCCTAGAACCATCATGTTTCTAGGCAGTCTCAGATCTATCAGAGTGATGTTAGTCAAAGCCACCGAGATCACCTGTCCGCGTGATATGTACGAGAATTATTAATGTGGCTTTATTGATTAAGCGGGGTAATGGTAATAGGGGGTGCCTCGATATAGGGTAAGAGCTGGTGCCTCGATATAGGGTAAGAGGGGGTGCCTCGATATAGGTTAAGAGGGGTATATCGATATAGTTTAAGATGGGGTAACTCGATATGGGTAAGAGGGGTGCCTCGATATAGGGTAAGAGGGGTATCTCGATATAGTTTAAGATGGGGTAACTCGATATGGGTAAGAGGGGTGCCTCGATATAGGGTAAGAGGGGGTGCCTCGATATAGGGTAAGAGAGGGTGCCTAAATATAGTGTAAGAGGGGTACCTCGATATAGGGTAAGAGGGGGTGCCTCGATATAGGGTAAGAGAGGGTGCCTAAATATAGGGTAAGAGGGGTGCCTCGATACAGGGTAAAACGGGGTGCCTAGATATAGGGTAAGATCGTATGCATCGTGGTATAAATAGATAGATAGTTCATTTTAACACTCGATAATTTAAAAAAACATCCTAACAGTGTTACATGTAGAAGGAACGTGGTTAGTGGGGAAGGAACACGGGAGCTGCGTTTCGGGAACATACGCGCGAGTTGATTATCGGAACACGGCCCGGAGTGCCGCACGGAGGCTCGCACACCGCACACACGCGCGCACCGCTAACCATTCCCAGACCCACCACTATGTTAGCCCCTATTATGGGGGCCGGCACAATGGTCAAGAAGGCGCCGAACTTTCCGAACAGACCGCATAACATCAATAGGATGCCGATAATCTGCCACGTATGACGGGATCCGTTCTGCGGGGGTCAATAGAGATCAATAGAAGTCAACGATATTATATATATATATATATAATAATAAAATAATATTTATTAGAAGAATTTTAATTTTGTTGTCCGTTAATTTATAATGATATTTATATAATGTTTTCTTGTAAAGGGCTTCAAAAGTAATATAAATATGTTCTGTTGTTGTTGCCCAGTATGTGTACACACTATACACCCATACGCATGCTCACACACACGCATGTACTGACCCCTGTGATGCCGATAACACCGATGACGCCACTATACGACGTAGTACCATGGCATAGCCCCATGTGTCCTCCTAGCACGGAACATAGACCCTCTGTTGTAGAGGTGAACTTGTTAACAACATCATATGTGACGTATGCGTTACAGAGGACATTTCAATATTCACTATAGCTATACATATATATATATATATATATATATATATATATATATATATGTATATATATTTATAGCTATAGTGAATATTTAAATGTACGTTAAACCATATATATATATATGGTTATAATTATAGATGTAATTATAGTTATATATGTAGTTATAACTATTGATATAATTTGAGTGAATTTTCAAAAATTCAACTTCAGAAAGTTGTTGTTTAACAAGACCTTAATAATTTAAAAACATGAAAATTCTAGTTAACATTTTTATTATATTCGACCTCACAGTTATGTATAACACAAACTAATATTTATCATTACATACTTATACCCGCTATGTGTATACTATATATATACCAACTTAATACATAATCAATACATAATCATTATTATAGTGATTATATATATACTTTATTTAATAATAACTTAGTATAATTAAGAATAAAATAACTATCCAATGTTTATGTTTTAGTAATATTCTTTGCAGTTTAATTTTAAATTCATTATCATCTGCCAATCTCATAGATTTATAGTGTAAACTATAAATCTATGGCCAATATATTAATCATAAATAATGTATGTTACTTGATGAAAAGTAGGCCACTTGTGAATTTGTAATGACTATATCATTATGTCTAGACGTAAATAGGTTACTACCTACAGTTAATTAGCAATTAAATAAATCGTTTCATTAATAAACAGTAATAAACAGTATAATGTAATTCAATAAGTTGTCCAGAAATCCATAAATTATTTGATTTCTCTTTTTTTTATCTACATTTAAATTACCAATTACTACAGAAGATTCAAAAATCTATTATTTTATTTATTTGTGTACGCAATAAAAGTGATGCATTAGCGTGAAATGTAGTACTTTATAAATGAAATAATTGTAACTCTAACTTATAAATATCGTAATATTTGTAATAAAAGTTATCTTATATTGGTTTCACTTAAATATATTAATATATATATATATATACCAGATGGAGTAATCATACCTAACATCATCACTACTACCAGACATACACACATGTACGCCGTATACCTAATGATATGCCCCTATTGAAGGCGTGTCGAGGGGGAGGAGGCAGGGAACAGATGCGAGCTGTTGCGTAATAATCACCCACAGATTCTATTATAGAGGCGAACGTCGACGTCATGAAACCAGCGAACGCCCCCGCTCCGAATGTAGGCCATCCGAATTGACCTGTACCCGAATAACGTGGGGAATAGTCAATTAGGGTAATCTCGAAAATTATTATATATTACTATTAAATTATATGTAAATTATAATAATAATATAATTATTATACTTATATATATTTATACAAATTAGACTAATTATTAAATAATATTAATTAAATAATAAACTTAATATGAAATAATATATAACGTTATTAAGTTATATATAGAAACAATAAAATAATAATTATTTTAGATAATTTCTAAACATGAAAGTATCTTATTTAAATTAATATTTGACCAATTATAAATAATGATATATATAATAATGATGATGTTGATATATCATGATGTTTACGACACAAAAAAAGATTACAGATGTATTAGGATAACATAATGTAATATAAACACTTAAAGATGTGTTATAATGATTGACATGTTGTCTTATATGACCAGTATATGTCTATAGAGGCGTATAAGTAATCTATATCTCTACCTGCGAGTAATGAAGGGGCGTGTCTATATATCAGTAACTAATCCCTTCGATAGGGGGACAAGCGACGGTTAACCTGGATAAGGGACGTAGAACCAATCCGCCTTATCGATGACCTCGAGGTTATTGTCCGTCCTTGACCTGTAGCTCGGCGAGCTTGGGTCATCGGGGAAGTAGTCGACCTTAGTGAGCACGTAGCACAATAGCCACATCAACGATATCGAGAAAAATGGCTACAATGGGGTCTAGGAATTAAGTCATGTTACGTCACGTGATCACGCGTGTGGCAGTACCTTAAGGTTTGGTAGTGGGGGGTGAATTCCAACAATAAATATGTAAACAAATTATATATATATATATAATATACATGAAATACATATATGAAAAACTATCTAATAAATAGAACTATGATATAATTGATTATGAACGAAATCTGATTTTATGTGTGGGCGCAAAATAATAGTGGTGGGAAGTTTCCCGCTAAAAAACCCTATACAACTCACTGTCACGTGGTAGTTTGGACTACGTGGCATTCGCATGGTGTCGCTTCTGTGATCCACTGCCTTACCACGGGGTAGGGGCGGGGTAGGGGCGGCGGCACACCGTACACGGCACACTATACGGCACACTATATACGTATACGTATATAGTAGGGTTCGAAAAATGCTTCGATGCGCATCAATACGAGCCGAAGCTTTTAGTTTATTGATACGAGTTGAGACATTCAAAATTCTAAAAAAAGCGATCCCGAACTGTATTGATGCATTACCAAGAGCGAACCCGAACTATTAATAATAGTTCGGGATCGTATCAAGATTTAAATAAAAGTAACAATTTATTTACATCGATGGATCATATACATGAAATTTAAAAACAAAAAATTATATATTTTGTATTATCAGTGGTTATTTTACTTACTCAATAGGTGGATTTTGATGCAAGATTATTAAAGTATAGCATTTTTTCCTGATTTACAAGTTAGTTATGGATTTTTTCCCTTAAATTAATTAATTATATTATACATTTTATATAAAATATAATATATATATATATATATATAAATATCCAAGGGGTGTCACTTCCTATCTTACAATGTTAATATGTAAATCTGAGTTTATTTCGTCAAAAATGTAAACAAACTCCATCTCGGCAGAGATTTAATTATTTAAATAATTGTTACGTTTTTATAATAAAGATTTAATTATTTGAATAATTTTTATGTTTTTATAATACACTATATTGTAAATAATTCAATGTTATTTAATATACTTTTATATATTATTTGATCTAATAAACTATTATATGTATATACTTACATTTATTAAATATCTAAATATTGCTTACTAATAGATTTTCCAGCATTTAAAATTAGTTTTTAAATATTATTTATATATTATAAATTATATTTTACGCCAAAGTATTATACCTTTTTGTTAATACATAAATCATAACTAATACAATTATATAATTAAACTATTATTGTATATCAATTAACTCTTATATTATATTCATATATTGTATGGTTACTGAATCAGTAACTTACTGATGACGAGAATTAATTCAAAATATTACTACACTACGACATAGTTTATTGACTATGAGGCGGGCGCCAAGCGCGCAATGCGCGTATCGTAGTAAGTTAAAAATAGATTACATGTTTATATTCAGTGAATACGTCACGCATCATTGCTTACCGTTATTGATAACTCCCTTTTAATACATATTTAGTCTTATATTATATATAAAGATATTAGTATTATATTTATAGATAATAATATAAGTATTATATTTAGAGATAATAATGTAAGTATTATATTTAATTTAAATAATTTATGTTTCATATTTAAATGTTTATTATTATATTTACAAAATAATATCTACAAATAATTCAAGAAGTAATTTAATTTAATAATTTTATTGAAATTTAACAATATATATATATATATATATATACATATATACTATGTTATACATAGTTTAGTTTGAATATTTAACAGTTTTAGATATATATATATAGTTTATATTTTATATATATAATTTTTAATGTTATAAATGCTTTAGTTTTAGTAACTTACGGGATTTGGTGATACCAGTTTTAGATACTATATCTATAGAATCTAAATTTTCTTTTGATAAAACTGGTATCAACTTGCGCCGTACAAAATAATTAATAACATTATTATGAATAAAACTTGTATCGCAATAATCAAAATTAATATTATGTACAGATACAATATGAATAAATACTTTACAAATATTTTCTTTATATATAATATCACTTATATAAGAATTAAATAAAATAGATAATAAATTAATATAATGTAAGAATTTAGTTGTCGGTTGAATACGATTATCTACATTTTTAGATTTATCCATGCTATATAAAAGATTATTAGTAAAACAAGATGATACAGGCTGAGGGGACTGGGATACAATTCCACTCATGTCCAATCGAATGGTGGAATATCAAGAAAAATATATTTCCGAAATTATACCCTATCTCCAAATTATATATGACTGGTCAGGCGACATCTGTGGATTCGGAGAGAGTGTTTTCTGTGACAGGACAGATTTTGACATCAAGGCGTAATCGCCTCTCTGATGAAACTGTTGATATGTTAACCTTTTTATATGCAAATAAATCAATTTAAATTATTATATATATATATTGCTTAATTTCGAGGATGATATTGATCGTCTACTCGATTATCAGTATGAATCGACTCCCACCAGACATCTCTATCGAGCATGCTGGTTCTTATCTTTCCTTCTCTAGGAGACCAGTGTCCTTTCTTAACACATCAACGTAGTTCAAACTTCTGTTAGATTTACCTTGTGTGGGTTCCCATAAAATGAGTGGGTTGCTGACAGTTCAGGATGCCGTATACAGTGTCCAGCCATTTTCATCCTTCTGGATTTAATTTTGCCATTCTCATGTGTGTGCCATCCAGTGATTTCTGCTGTTGAGCGTTCATGACTCAGATCCATAGGTTAGTATACTTTCTACATTTGCTACAAAGATTCTACTTTTAAGTGGTAAGTTTATCACTTCCGTATAATGTTAATGCTATGTAGTGCGTTCCATATATATAAATGATTATTATTCTGGTCATGTCTGAAACTTTCTTTATTATAAATCGACTTCGACAGGTTTTCTTTTGTGTGAGACGACTTAGAAGTTTTTTTTTTGTATAGAGACAGCTTCGAAGCTTTTTTTTGTATAGAGACGGCTTCGATGCATTTTTTGTGTATAGAGACGGCTTCGATGCTTTTTTTTTTTAGACAGAGACGGCTTCGATGCATTTTGTTTTTTAGACAGAGACGGCTTCGATGCATTTTTTTTTTAGATAGAGACGGCTTCGAAGCTTTGAAAAATGTGTTCATTTAGAACCCTAGTATATAGACTATCTATATATAGACTATACAATATACTGTACATAGATCATACTATATAGTGCACAGTGCACACTGTAAAGACACACTCGTGTATATACGGTTATGTTAATCTGCCTTTGTTATATAACAGCGGTGTACGCTATAACATAGGTGATTGATATTATCAACTTGATAACCTACATATAGGTATCTGTACACGTGTGTGCAATAGTAGTACCAAGGTACGCACTGGTTGTTCATGTTAGTACGTTCACCAAGAGTTATACGTATGTGTATTCGTATGTGTACTGCAGCGCCATAAACTCTATTCATGTGGTATAATGAAACGACACTGTAGAATAAAATTAACACAAATGTCACGTGATAATAAAATAGACCACAGTTCACTTAATACACAAACGAATCGCTTCACATTTCAAGCACATATAATTAATATATAATTTATAACGTGAAGCGTATATTAACTACTGCGCATGGCACTAGAACATTGGCCTACTTACCGCGAACAACTGGAATATGGGGTATGATTTCAAGTGGACGCCTCTCTTCTTCGTGTAGGCCGGTAAGTAGACCAACGTTTTGTTGATAACCAGGCTGAAAAAGCACGTCACACAAATTCCTCTGTAGTAAGGGATGACGTCATAGTTATGTTACGTAATATATGCTGTCATTAGTAGTATTAAGGGAGTATCCTACTACCAGTATTTCCGGTAACTTGCCGGAAATATTGTAACTTTAAAATAATTTTCTATCAAGTTGTAATGGGATACCCCCTATAAAGTTACTATATTTCAGGCAAGTTTCCGGAAAGTAAGGGGGTGTCCCACTACAATTATAGTTAACTCGATAGAAAATCGTTTTAAAGTTACAATATTTCCGGCAAGTTACCGGACATACTGGTATGTGTTGGGAGTTAATGGAGCAGTTGTAGTGACACGTCTACGAGTTAGTGGATATCGCCGAACTGGGAGGCGGCAGGGGTTAAAGGTCACCAACTCGATACCAAGTTACCTCTCTACGAACAGCTTCATATATTATTACACGTAACGATTAACAACTATAGACGTTGTATGTTATCGGACCTATAGGCTATAGCTATCTATTAACGCATAACGTCTTCCAACGGTTACACAACAATGGGGAGTGTCTAGCGGTGAGGGGCGTGTCTAGAATGTAAGGGACGTGACTATTATGGAAGGGGGCGTGACTAGTGTTTAGGCGTGGCTATTGGGAAGGGGCTTGGTTAGATGCGATGAGGCGTTGTAGGTGGAGAGGGGTGTGGCTATCCGTAAGGCATTGCTAACGTTGAAAGGGCGTGGCTAGAGATAGGAGGGTGTCTAACGAGTAATAGGTAGTGATATCCGGGATGGGGAATATCTATCGTGAACAGGGCGTGGCTAGCTGGTATACAGGCGAGGAGGTGTTGCTAGCGTGTACGTCGTACACTGTAAGGGGCGTGTCTATAGGGGAGAGGGTGTGGCTAATAATGATGCTAACATCGCTGACACTATCCAGCTGGACTGACAGTTTTTGGTGGCCACACCTGCCATGGACAGTCCGACCAGGGCGATGGTAGGAATGATGGTCAGTGGACCTATGTACTTCATAGTCACGCCCACTAGACCGAATGCTCCTACGAACGTCTGGAACAGGGACGCCAGGATGAATCCACCCGATAGCTGAGGTCAAGAATGAGGTCAAGGTCAGATTGTGGTGGAGGGGGGTATGTGTAAGATTATTAATAGGGTTTTCAGAACGATATTATTTAAAGGATTGTCACGGTGTTAATGTTAATGTTTTATCGAAAATTATTTTACTATAAAATATTAAAATATTATTCTATATAAGTGATTTATAATACGTCATCAAAATGAACTATAAGTGTCTTATTGATGAATTATTAAACATACTCCCATAGAAAATATAATACTCACCGGTAATACCGGTCCGGTATGTTATATTACACATAGAATGTTGTAAGTTTACTAAGCTTATTTCTCGGTATGTCGTGCACACGATGTACAATTTTTAAAGGTTTTTTCGAAGAATTATAATACTATATATAGTATTATAAACCTATATAGTATTATAAACCTATATATAGGTACTTTTTTTTAAATATAAATATATCGCTTTTATGCTACAATTATAATGAACAAAATCTCTGCAATCAAATAAGTTAATCTCCCTGCACTTATCTCTAATTAGATATTTAATTAAAGATAAGTGCAGGGAGATTAACTTATTTGATTTCCGAGATTTTTTTCATTATAATTGTAGCAAACCGATATATTTATATTTAAAAAAAAGTACCTATATATTATTTATAATTCTTCGAAAAAACCTTCAAACACTTTAAAGTATAATACAATAACATTAAATCAATATTAATATAACTCGTACACATATTCACGTATGCCTGTAGACATATGCATGTATACATGTATGTATGTATGCATATATGCATACGTACATGTGTGAGTGTTACATACGAACTAATAGGCATACAGTAACCTCTGAGATTCTAGCTAGAATTCTTGCTTCCGTCTCGACAAGCGGCGCTGAAGAGGTTCCATTGAACACTGGGTGTGACGTAACGATACAGAGTTATTCATGGTGACGTATGAACAGACACACCGGTATTAGTCAAACCGAGTATTGTGTACGATATCCATCGAGTTCGATATTTATAAATAGTTATAGACATCAATGTTAATTAATATTTAAACTCCATTTGAATTATTATTATTATTAAATGTGTCATGCGTTAGGCACACTAACAACACTATAGCCACTCTTCGGAATGAGCACACTCGAGATCACGTGACGATATCTAGAACACGTGATCGAACGACGTTACAATAATAAGTGGCAGACTAGAAAGAGAAAGTAAACAACATTTAATACAACAAATGTTCATAGAAATAAAAGTAGGTCGAGGAAGGGACAACACCTTACTTTAGAGGACATGGATCAGATGATGAGTCACCTCGCGAGGTTAACTATTGATGTCCTATTGATGTCCTATTTAGTATGTATGATTTCAACCATTTCAGATAAGTAATACTAATACGTATGTGATGCATATTATGTCTATAGAAATTATAGTATAAGGATTATTATATCATGGCAAAGAAAATCGAAGGTGAATTAACAAAATTATATATATATATATATATATATATATATATATATATATATATACCTATATACACACCTATATATATGTATGTGTATACATAATCGCGATGACGTAACATGTGTGAATATCGTATAGCGCATGCCCAAGAGGTACATTGTACATTGTACACTGTACAATGTACAGTGTACAGTGTACAGTGTATACGGTGTATCCTGTACACTAACTGGTATCGAAAGAGCCGAGTCCGGTAGAAGAGGGGTCGCCGTTCACACACTTCCACTTCTCTATGGACATCATGGCCACGATGGGGGCGATGAAAGAGAACGAGCTACCTTGCACTATGGGTAATCTGTTGCAGTGGGGGTGGTGACGTCATCAGTTTCGGTGGTGACGCGGTAAGCTAGTTTGTCAGAGAACGAATAAAACATGAAATAAAAATGTATAAAAAATCATCGCACGGTGGTCTGGCATCGATAACGTAATATTAATATTGTATATATATACTTAATATGATATGCTATTATATATGTATACTTTAGATACGTGTCTATAGTATACTACTAGATAACGTAGGCTATCTCACCTACATATATGGTTTGGTTAAGCCATAACCATATATGTAGTATACTATACTACCAGCCGAGGAGAGGTAAACACAACTACAGTGAACCTCTTACGTCACCTACCTGTATCGTACACTCTATAGTGTATAGTGTTTTATAGTGATTGTTAGCATTTAGTTAATACTATTTACTTTGTATTCACTTACTTTTTTCAATAAATAATAATAATAAAATAGAATACAATAAATCATATATATATATATATATATATTTATTTAATTTTAATTTGTATTATTATTTTATTTTGGTGGAGTCCTTTCATCCAATCTATATACTTAGATAAAGTTTTCACTTATAACCATATGGCTTTAATGTCCCTTCGAAGCTGATCTCATGTTAAGGCATTCATGGTTTTAACAAGAGCAGATAATTTATATTTATATATATATATATATATATATATATATATATTACTATATAAACTGTCGATGACGCTAATGGTGGTACACACGATGCGTTGCGCAATACATCCGTGTGTTACGTAATACTTACCTAACTCCCAGGGTGGTCTGCATCCAGGTGGCGACACCCGCTACGAATATCGCACTGGACATCATGGCCGAAATCATGTGTCCGAATTCGGGTGATTTATCGGCGCACAGAAACGACGACAACAGTAGAACCATCATCACACATCCGGGTATCGTGTTGAACAATTGCTATGTGTTGCATCATATATTACGTAATATATATATATATATATATATATATATATATATATATATATATGTGTGTGTATGTATATATAGGTACACTAGTAGTGTTATACTACTATATATGAATATTTTAATTAATTAATTTATAAAAAATAGTGGAGAACTATAGTTTGTGTATACACACGAATAATAATGATATTGTATGTGGTTATTATGTACTATAGATCCTTGACTCGCGTTATATCTCTATGCTTACCTGTACAGCGAATGCTATCGAGATATACAAGGGAGGGTTGGAGTCCACATCGAATATCAGGGAATGTCGGTCTGTCCATATTCCAGTCTCTTTAGCGTCATCCTGCGATGTGTACAGTGACGTTACACACCTAGATACGAGAGTGAAATACTATGAAATCACTCGTCCGTGAAATAAAAGTATGCCGTATTATTGTGGCACGAAACCGCCGTGTCCCGTCCTTCGTGACATAAAGGTCGCACGATGAATCACTAATCGATGTTAACGAGTATTACAAACGTGGTATCGTTTAGTGTCGCCGTCCGTAGTTGTTTCCCAGGCGTCGGTTATAGAGCCGTCTTTGTTTACCTCCATTTCCATGGTAACCATATCGTGTCGGTCACTCGGTCACGAACTTAAGTTTGCGCCTGTCGTGTAGTTAACGAATATAGAATAACACTAATAAAAGCACTATATTGTGATGTTCATTAGGAATATGCTATGGTCAATGAGTATATATGGACACTACTGTATAGTCTATATATAGAATATATATATATATATATATATATATATATATATATATATATAATATATATAGTCTATATATAGACCATATTTCTATATATAAACTTTTGTGAAATCATTTATGATTTCTTTATATTTAAATAAACCTTAAATCAATCAATATATTAATTGATATATATATATATATATATATATATGTATATTTAGTGTACATTTAGAATTAAGTTATCTCAGTTAAATACACGAATATATTTACACGAAAATTAGTTATTTTTAATTAAAAAAACATCGTATATAAATCTTGATTATTGCGATATTATTCGAGATTAATGGAGATTGTATACAAGCTATAGGTAAATATGATATACTATATAGTATAGAGTCTATATAATATTGTATTATTAAAAATATTTATTTTATATCTAGTATTTTAATATATTCTATATATAGACTAAGATATGGTAGCCATGGGTTCGACGCGTGCCTCTTGGGTTTAGCAATACATTACAAAAAATAAATACAAAAACAGGTACACAATATTCCTATTTAATATTTTAATATGTAGAATAATTTAAATTTAATATATAGCATTACATTATATAAATTGTTTATATTATATTTTAATTATACTATTATTATTACAAAGTTAAATACGTTATAATTTATTTATATCTTTTCATATGTTATTCCACAACACGAATTATTCTATATATAGAACATTCTATAGAATGTTGCGGATTAATATATGAAAAGAGATACATACATTATAATATATTTCACTTTATAATAATAATACTATTATACTATATATAGTACAAGCTTAATCTAAGATCTATGCTTAATCTTAATCTAGATCGCCATACCGTATATACGAATATATATTGTTGTTATTTAATGTTGTTGTTGTCGTTTCATCTCATCCAGCAACTTAGATGAAGTTTTCACATATATGTATATATATTAGCCATATCTTATTATAATCAATCATATACATTCGAATCCGTTCTCATGTTCGTAGTATCCATGGTTTTAACGAAAGCCGATAATTGAATTATATTAAACAATTATATTATGTACCATATATAGCACACATATATATAACCTACTACCGGGTATTCTGACGTTGCGTACGTACCGGAAGTTTATAATTATATATATATATATATATATATATATAATTACGGATACAAGTGAGTGTATTAGGCATCGCGATAACGTATGACCTTCTCCGTATGTCACGTGATACGATCAATATACCCTAGGGTACCCCGTACACTGTACCCCGTGTACCCTGTATACCATTAACCTACATCGGACATCACATTACGAACGATTAATCGATTAATCGTATACAAAATTATAAGTTATATATATAGGTATTATAAGTTATGTATATACCTATATGTATAAACTGCGCCTAACTCTACGTAACGAGTGTTTAGTATTAACCCATTACCATACGTCGTGTATTACTACGCGTATTATACATGTGTGTGATACCTTATAAGGTAGTACTGCGTTATCAAAGTTATTAATACTTATTGATAACAGTGGAACGCGTGCAAGGGGCGTGACCGAGACGTGTACGTGTGTGGCAGTGCCTTTACATAGCCTTTACATAGCCTTTACATAGCCTTTACATAGCCTTTCTGCGCATTGGAATTCACTTTAAAGTGGGGGGCAAATTCCAATAATAATTATTTTATTTGTAATTGTATATGACAAAAAATACAATAACTCACATATGCGACTGATTTATAATAAATAGGTTATAATATATAACGAGTTATAATAAATAAGCATATTATGGTATAATTGATTATGAGAAAAATTGAATTTTAGTGGGCACACATTTAATAGTGGGGGTGGGCGCAATAAGAGTGGGGCGAATTGCTCACAAAATACCCCTTAAAATACACTGCTATATACCTATGTATGTATATATATAATGTATCGATTAATATATAAATAGAATACATACGTTTGTATTATCAATGACGTATTGTTACATATAGCTATATGTCCTAGGACATAGCGTAGGGCTTCTATGTATAGTATGATATTCTATAATATTAGTTGTTGACTAATAAAATAACACGTGTTGTATAAAGTAAATAACTCGAGTTATAATTAATTATAATAAATTGTTTGATAATATATATAATAATATAATATAATACAATTTAAAAAGGTTAAAGATTTGTAAATATACGGAAAATAATATATTTGTAACACTCTAAATATAAGTCATATGTTTTATTTTAATTATTTCATTAGTCATACGTATATAATTCTCTATAGATTATAATCTATAGATGAATCATAGCACATGAACACATGATGAAGGAAATTAGCTATAGAACTTTACTTGGATTACAAATATATAACATAGAACCTTTCATAATGTAATTATTAATGTTATCTACATTGTATTTAAATTTCAAATATAAATCAATATTATCATATATGATAATTATAGTTGATTTATACGCGATAAGGGCGGCCAATCAAAATGAATCAACATATATTTAAAAAACTAGACCGCAGGCAAGGACAAATGTCCTTTGCCTTAAACTGTCAATCACAATATCATATAATAAAATACGAAGATAATTTATGAGTGTAATACTAATTGTGTATATTACACATATGTATACATTTTTATTATAATTCATATATACAATTACATAGAGATATATTATTGGATTGTAGATACTATATAATATAGTATATTTGTATACATATATGTGGGTTTATACTGTATATAGGGACACATATTATTGGAACCAACGCCGTCATGCTTCACTGCACTCGTTCAACGAGTCGTTGTAATATATTTATCCTTTATCTATTGAGTTATTTTTATATAAAGTTATATGCTCTTTACATTCAGTGATTAATGATGCATTTAAACATAGAGCTAGAGAGAAATTTCTCTATAGCTCTGTGCATTTAAATGATTTGTTATAGTAACTGTACAATCAAATAGTTGTTAATAAATTTGATTTTTAATAAAATTTAAATTATTACTATCAGAAATTACTCGATTATAATTCGAATATGTTACGTACGAATGAGATCGATATAGTTTTAGAATGTCCATTTAATTTCAAGTAGAATCAATATATTATATATGTATAATACAATACGTCATAAATATGCTATTCGTTATAGTAACTGTACAATGAAGTATTTGTTAATAAATTTGATTTTTTATTAAATTTTAATTTAATTTTTTTAATTTATACTATTAGAAATTATTTTATTCTACTTCATTGTACAAACCGACAAGATGAACCGTATAACAAAAATCATGAAATATACAAACCGTATAAGAATAACATTGAAATACAAACCAACAAGATGAACCGTATAAGATAAATCATGCAATATACTAACGTTAAAATACAATCCGACAAGAACAACCGTATAAGAAAAACTATGGAATATACAAAGTGTGAAATACAAACCGACAAGAAAAACCATGCAATATACAAACCGTATTAGAACAACAGTGAAATACAAACCGATAAGATCAACCGTATAAAAAAACCATGAAATATACAAACCGTATAAAAACAACAGTGAAATACAAACCAACAAGATTAACCGTATAAGAAAAACCATGCAATATACAAACCGACAAGATGAACCGTATAAGAAAAACCATGAAATATACAAACCGTATAAGAATAACATTGAAATACAAACCAACAAGATGAACCGTATAAGATAAATCATGCAATATACTAACGTTAAAATACAATCCGACAAGAACAACCGTATAAGAAAAACTATGGAATATACAAAGTGTGAAATACAAACCGACAAGAAAAACCATGCAATATACAAACCGTATTAGAACAACAGTGAAATACAAACCATTAAGATCAACCGTATAAAAAAACCATGAAATAAACAAACCGTATAAGAACAACAGTGAAATACAAACCAACAAGATGAACCGTATAAGAAAAACCATGCAATATACAAACCGACAAGATGAACCGTATAAGAAAAACCATGAAATATACAAACCGTATAAGAACAACAGTGAAATACAAACCAATAAGATGAACCGTATAATATAAATCATGTAATATACAAACCGTGAAATATAAACTGACAAGAATAACCGTATAAGAAAGACCATGCAATATACAAACTGTATCAGAACAACAGTGAAATACAAACCGATAAGATCAACCGTATAAGATAAATCATGCAATATACAAACCGTCAAGATGAACCGTATAAGAAAAACCATGAAATATACAAACCGTATTAGAACAACAGTGAAATACAAACCGTCAAGATGAACCGTATAAGAAAAACCATGCAATATACAAACCGACAAGATGAACCGTATAAGAAAAACCATGAAATATACAAACCGTATAAGAACAACAGTGAAATACAAACCAATAAGATGAACCGTATAATATAAATCATGCAATATACTAACGTTAAAATGCAATCCGACAAGAACAACCGTATAAGAAAGACCATGAAATATATAAACTGTATCAGAACAACAGTGAAATACAAACCGATAAGATCAACCGTATAAGAAAAACCATGTAATATACAAACCGTGAAATATAAACTGACAAGAATAACCGTATAAGAAAGACCATGAAATATATAAACTGTATCAGAACAACAGTGAAATACAAACCGATAAGATCAACCGTATAAGATAAATCATGCAATATACAAACCGTCAAGATGAACCGTATAAGAAAAACCATGAAATATACAAACCGTATTAGAACAACAGTGAAATACAAACCGATAAGATCAACCGTATAAGAAAAACCATGTAATATACAAACCGTGAAATATAAACTGACAAGAATAACCGTATAAGAAAAACCATGCAATATACAAACCGTGAAATACAAACCGACAAGAATAACCGTATAAGAAAAACAATGCAATATACAAAGTGTGAAATACAAACCGACAAGAAAAACCATGCAATATACAAACCGTATTAGAACAACAGTGAAATATATACCGTCTCAGACATCTGCCTTCCGTGGCACCCTCCCCTCGCGTCTCAGATATCGAACCCATTGTATTATTTTGTTATGATTATAATATATTATTTACTTTTCGTTTTTTCCTAACTTTTTTACAAATAAATATAATTATTTTATAAATTATTTCATTTCTCAAATTGTAAGCATAGTTAATATATATTTATATAAAGTATGTAATACATAGATTAATAATTATAGGTATACTTATCATAGATAATATATAGTAAAGAACAAAACTAAATTATATTAATATTATTTAAAATACATGTATACCTTTATGATAACGTTTATCATATAATCAAAGTTTATAAGAGATTCATTTTATATTAAATATAACAAATTAATATATAGTATATAATATACATATACATACGTCGTACGAACGTATTTAAGATATTATTTAATAATATTTAAAATATATTAAAATATAACATAATTATTATAATATTTTAATAATTGTGTTATATATTAAATATATATAATCTTATATTATATTAAATATATATAATAATTATTATAATATGATAATAATTATTTTATATATAATATTATAATAATTATATTATAATCTTATATTATATTAAATATATATAATAATTATTATAATATGATAATAATTATGTTATATTTTAAATATATATATATTACATTTATACTATACATTTTATAATATGTCTAATGTTATAATATTATTATAATATTTTATATTATAATAATTATAATAATTATGTTATATTTTAATATATTTTAAATATTATTAAATAATATCTTAAATACGTTCGTACGACGTACGTATATAATATACTATATTATATACTATATATTAATTTGTTATATTTAATATAAAATGAATATAATTATTAACTTATAATGTAATATAGTAATACAAAAATTAAATTAAAATTTAATAAAAAATCAAATTTATTAACAAATACTTCATTGTACAGTTACTATAACGAATAGCATATTTATGACGTATTGTATTATACATATATAATATATTGATTCTACTTGAAATTAAATGGACATTCTAAAACTATATCGATCTCATTCGTACGTAACATATTCGAATTATAATCGAGTAATTTCTGATAGTAATAATTTAAATTTTATTAAAAATCAAATTTATTAACAACTATTTGATTGTACAGTTACTATAACAAATCATTTAAATGCACAGAGCTATAGAGAAATTTCTCTCTAGCTCTATGTTTAAATGCATCACTAATCACTGAATGTAAAGAGCATATAACTTTATATAAAAATAACTCAATAGATAAAGGATAAATATATTACAACGACTCGTTGAACGAGTGCAGTGAAGCATGACGGCGTTGGTTCCAATAATATGTGTCCCTATATACAGTATAAACCCACATATGTGTATACAAATATACTATATTATATAGTATCTACAATCCAATAATATATCTCTATGTAATTATATATATGAATTATAATAAAAATGTATACATATGTGTAATATACACAATTAGTATTACACTCATAAATTATCTTGGTATTTTATTATATGATATTGTGATTGACAGTTTAAGGCAAAGGACATTTGTCCTTGCCTGCGGTCTAGTTTTTTAAATATATGTTGATTCATTTTGATTGGCCGCCCTTATCGCGTATACAAGATTATAGTTATACATTTGTTATTGTGCTAGAATTAGCAATAATAAAAATACTGAGACCATAAGGTTTAAATTTTAGTGAAATATTACAATACAATTAATTTAATAAATATATAAAAATACAACTAATAATATATATAACTTTTTTGAATATATATATATCAGATAAAATTAAAAATTAAATATTAAATTATATATAAATTAATTATTGTTCATAATATTTATTATATAAAGTTACATATTGTTAGATTACACATTCTTTAAAAATAACTTATTTTCCAGAATAAAGTTTAAATTTGTTATACTTTGTGTACTTGTATTTTTTTTGTTATAAACAATGAATACTATTCTAAATGTATAGTAAGCTTAAATTCAAAAATGTGGACCATGTATTTGTATATATATATAACATGAATGTATATTATATATATATAGATGTCTGGTCTAAAATTCATCTAATTTCCTGGATGGGATGAAAGGACTCCACCAAAGTATAATAACAAAACAATAACAATAACAATATATAAGATAGGTATACCTACATGTATACATGATTGTATAATTTTGAGTGCACACTTATATAAACATATGCGTGTTTGTATGTATGTTTATATAAGTGTGCACTCAAAGTTATACAATCATGTATACAATCATGTATACATGTATCTTATATATTATCATTGTTATTGTTTTGTTATTATACTTTGGTGGAGTCCTTACATAAATGTATGTACACACTCATATACATATATATATATATATATATATATATATATATATATATATATATGAGTGTGTTTGTGTGCGTGTATGTATTTATAAATGCACACAATGTTGTAATTTTAGGCTAACTCGATTAATTTAAATGTAAAAAATATATCACATGTATAATTGATTTACGATTGGTAATAGAAACCTGTATAACTTATACATTAGCATACACTTAACATTATCGTTTGCTAATTATTCACGTGATATAAGTTATATATATATATATATATATATATATATATATATGTATGTGTATATATATATGTATACGACTACACTATACTACGTTTAGCATACGTTAAGTATGAAAACAATATAATGACATACATAGTTGACTTCGAGTTATACGTATGTGACATCGTGACATCTGACATCTGACATGTACATATATATATATATATATATATATGATATGGACAGGTATATATGTGTATGATAATGTACTATAGATTATTGTACATCGGCATGTTAATGAATGTTAAACGCCTATTATCTAAATATAGTACATTTTGTAATTCTTGATAACCACTCATGTCAATAAAAAATCATATACATATATTAATATTCTTGTTATTTAATATCGAAAATTATAATATAATGTATATATATATATATATATATGAAGTATAAGTGTATATATATATATATATATATATAAATTAATAATAATAGTTTATTTATACACTTAAATAATAATAGAAATAATCTCTAAAGTGTAATCAAATATATGTTAACAAAACAAATAAAATTATAATAAAATATATTTCTTCAGACTTTTGAGGAATTTTAAATATACTGAGCACTTCTTATCGCCAGAGGTAGCTTGTTCCACATCGAAGCAGCAGAAATCCTGAAGGACCTTTTTGTGATGTGTAGTCGACATCGACCTTCTTCTATAGAAACTATAGTTTCATGGGTATAAACTCCAGAAATAATTACTTTTTTAATTAAATATAAAAATCTGTAATTAATCCTGGAAGATAACCCTAACCTTTTTAATGTGTGTAAATAATAACTAGTCGGAAATCTATTCGAATATGGGATATTATATATAATGTGTATACATCTACGAATAACTCATTTAATAAGTCGAATAGTTGATTTTATTGATAAATATTTACGAATGATATTTATATTATATAAATGATAATTAGCTGATTTACATATATATGATACACGATCTAGGTGTAAGTTTAGGTATAGGTATGTGTATATGTATAGGTGTAGGTATATAAGTCAAATAGTTAAATCTGTGAAATCTTCTAGCTTACTCCATCATCATATCAGTCATCTAACATATCAAATGTAAATCCATCTATAGTAATTAAATATATTTCAACAACTGATCGAAATCTCTCTTACATAAAATTGTTAGCTCTAAGTCTTAACTCAAATTCTAAGTCTTAACTCAAAATGCATAAATAGTTACTCTTTCGGATCTCAACCTATCCTCACCGTATGTATCTGATAGTCTTCTAAAGTCACGTTCTACCCTTATCAACTCATCCTTTAAGCATATTTATGTCCGCCCATATTTAGATTCCGCTACAATAAAAACCGGTAGAATTTATTTGCATACATATAAGTTCTCAGTAACCAAGCTGAAATGTGTTTTTAATAAATCAACACTTACTCACCAACTTCGTCCACGTATTCACTTATATACTTATACACAGCTAAAATCCACCAGTACTTATATTGATTGGAAATTTGACCAACGCATATCTAATGATGAAGAACATTCAAGTACAGCAAATCACTAGACTCCTACAACAACAACAAACTATAGTTTTTTTATATAATATAAGATTAGAAAAATCTTTGTAAGTAGTAAATTAACTTGATTATTAAGATTATAATCTATCAAACACTCCCTTTATATGCAACATAATTAATAACTATAGTTATTAATTATGTTGCATATAAAGGGAGTGTTTGATAGATTATACTACCCTACTAGCAGTAGTATCGAATCATCTAAATAGTTTAGGTACTGAGCGATTTCCTTACAGCAATATTTATATAGCTCAATTAAATTACATGCAATATAAATTAGAATTTACTCGCTACATAGATATGTATCTAATTACAATCATAATTAACCCGATATAGGTGGCGCTATAGGTATTTTGTATACAAAATTTAAATTACACAGATTTCTCGTAAGTGCTATATGATATAAGAGAGCATTTTTTGTAATATACTAAAGTCCGATGTTACAATGGGACATTTGTATGTCTACATAAAATGCAACATCTCAACGTCACAATGTAACGTCTACACAATGTAAAGATGATATATATTATGAATGCATTTTATGTAGACATAAAAATGTCCCATTGTAACATCGGACGTTGGTATATTACAAAAAACGCTCTCTTATATCATATAACACTTACGAGAAATCTGTGTAATTTAAATTGTGTATACAAAATACCTATAGCGCCACCTATATCGGGTTAATTATGATTGTAATGATATACATATCTATGCAGCGAGTAAATTCTAATTTATATTGCATGTAATTTAATTGAGCTATATAAATATTGCTGTAAGGAAATCGCTCAGTACCTACACTATTTAGATGATTCGATACTACTGCTAGTAGGGTAGTATATATACTCCATCAAACACTCCCTTTATATGCAACATAATTAATAACTATAGTTATTAATTATGTTGCATATAAAGGGAGTGTTTGATAGATTATAATCTTAATAATCAAGTTAATTTACTACTTACAAAGATTTTTCTAATCTTATATTATATAAAAAAACTATAGTTTTTTTTTAATATAATTTTTTTGTTTTTTTGATTAAATATAAATTAAATAGCTATCTATTATATATAAATATGATGTATTTACATACCATATTAAAATGACTATATATTACAAAATATAATTTTTATATTATTATACAATAATTATAATTTTATTAAATAATTATTTTCATCAATGAATTTACCAAAAAACCATAAATAAACCTTGTACAAACCAAAAAACCACGAAAAAACCCAAAAAACTAGCAAAAAACCTATAAAAACTAGGAAAAACCCAAAAAACCTGGAGCCAAAAAAAAGGTGTTTTTGCCAACTATGGGTATAGGTATATGTATAAGTATATGTATAGGTGTAGGTGTATGTATATATATATATAGGTGTAGGTGTATGTATATATAGGTGTATGTGTATGTATTTTTTATATATATAGGTATACTTATAGGTATATTTATAGGTATGTATACATGTGTATGTACAATATATATTATACCTACGTTTTATTATAGATGAAGGTTGCATTTAGTACATGTATACATGTATGTGCATGTCGTAATAGTTCAATTGTTGTTTACATAACGAATTTGAATAAATACTATTTATTCACATTTTTAAAATAGTTTAAATTAGGTTATTTAATGCAATGCAATTCGTGTATACACTTACATAGTTATATACGCATACTGTGTGCGTACGCATTTGTTCACTAATATATATATATATATATATATATATATATAACCATATTTCATCTTATTTTCTATAATGTTGAAATTCGTAAATATAATATTGTATTATTACAATATTATGTATAATATAGTAGTCAATGACTACTAGTCATAGTATGAATACTATATTATATATAATATAGTAGTCATAGTATGAATACTATATTACCAAAGATTTTGCGAAGCAAAGATATAACACTCCCTATGCATGCAACGTAATTTAGTTATAGCCCGAACCGCTGCTAGCAGTAGTATCGAAATCACTGAAATAGATTTAGGTTCGGCTCTGTTTGCATACAACAATGTTTTCATTGCTCTATTAAATTAAATGCAATATAAATTAGCTTTTACTCACTAAATATATACTTATAGCATTTAAAACATACATATCATATTTGTTTGTTATATATTAGTAATGAACACTTAGTTTTCATCATATAAATATTAATTTAAAGCATATTATTTAACATTTTAAAAGTGTATAGTTAAATACGAATTTACATTATAAACAACGCATAGTTCCTAAAAGTAACCCGCTATAGGTGGCACCAGGGTATTTTGTATACAAATTCGAATTACACGATTTCGCGTAAGTGTTATATCTTTCCTTCGGAAAATCTTTGATATTACTATATATATATACACTGTACGTCGTGTACACACGGTTTACATTTGTGCGGTTAAAGGACGGCGAAATGTGCTTACAAGACCTATATGACCGCCTTTCCGGACCATCGACGTATAAGTAAAGTTAAGGTTTAACATTACATACATTATAATATAGTATTGTTTAGCTATTGTTTATTGACGCTTATCGATGTATGCGTTTACGTGGCCATGCGACTTAACTATTCGTTTTTTGCATTGAAAGTTATCGCGTAATATTCACACTCAATTAAATATATATAATATTAAAATATACTAAATTATAAATAAAAAATAATCGAGTTTAAACAATCGAGTGTTTGCGTGTAAATACCCGAGAGTAATGCTAATTCACTAATAGAGTACTATCTAATTCACTATATACCATAAGTGTACTATATCTATAGTGAATACACGATCTATTTGTTATAACGATATCGTGGTTATGCTGTGGCGGCATTATGATGAGTGTGAGCCACTCCTAAGTGTTGTTGACTATTTGCTGTGTTTGTCTTTTTATTGGTGGCTTCTATTACAATAATAACAGTATACTATTATGCCTATATATAGAGATTATAATCTCTATAGCAGTAGTATACTACTGCTATATTAACATAACTCGGGTTAAGATATATATATATATATATATATATATATATATATATATATATATATATATATATACATATACATATATAGATAATCACAGTATTTTTGTTTATTCGTTACAGTTAATCTTGAGATTTGTTTATATTTCATTAAATGCAATTATATATAAATAATATAATAATACTATAATTATATAATATATTCATTGCTTTTGTCATCTAATTATAACTGATAATTGTATATGTGTTAATATACTGTATTGCAATATAAAACTACATTTATATATATATATATATTATATATATATAATATATATTATATAATATATATATATATATATATATATATATATATATATATATATATATATATATATATATACATATGTGTTTGTATGTGTATATGTGTTATTGTATAGATTTATAGTATTAATTGAGAAGCGCTCTTCTATCTATATGTATTGATAAGTTTATGTGAATACTTCTATAATTAATTATGAGGTATACGGTATACTGATAATGTATAATAAATAGGTGTTTGAATAATGACATGTATACATCTACGTATGACTATTAATTATAATTACAATAGGGTAGTTAATGTTATTTTTGTTCGAGTAACGACTTCACACTATTTCCTAGTATAACTTATGCGTCTTAAGTCTACGTCTTAAGTCTATAGATTATTATATAAATATATATATATACATATATATATATATATATATATATATATAATAATAAAATCAGATTTGGCAATTACCTGGGTGAAGGAAGAAGCAGAGCTTATCAAGTCTTTCACCCTTTTATGATTACGAGGAGAAAAAATGATATAGGAATATAATTAAAATCAAGAAATATATATATATATATGTTATAACATATATATATATATATATATATATATATATATATATATATATATATATATATATAGAATATAAGATATTGTCAAATGTGCTAAAAATTACATTGCTATAGGATTAAATTCCAGTATATATATATACACTTCGAGGTATTACCCGATATCGGAACACTTTTGCTTATAATTATGTGTATTTCACGAGTTACGATGGCAATTTACATTATATTTAACTATAGATATGTGAGGCGCATGTGAGGCGCGTGTGTTCACCTTAGCCTATAGGGTCTGGGTGACCACTTCTCGCTGACCAATAGGATGTCACTTAGCGCTATTGTTATCTAACAATAATACCTATCAGGCTAGAGAAGAAAGAATACTGTTCACTCGTATTGTTGTCGTGAACTCGTGAGGCTACCTTATCTAATGAATACCTAATGAGTATCGAATGTTAACCGTATTACTTATTATTATCTATTATTAGCATATTACCCGATATTTATAAATATTACCTACTTTTTGTTACTAACTTTGACCTAGTATTACATATGTTATATAATCGTTATCTAATAAGTAACCTCTGCTACCCGAACTTAAAAATGATGCCTAATGTTCCATACTATTATATAATATCGATGTCACAACTAATACTACTACTACTAATAATACTACTACTACTACTATTACAACTACTACTAATAATACTACTACTACTACTACTACTACTACTACTACTACTACTACTACTACTACAACTACTACTACTACTACTACTACTAATACTACTACTACTACTACTACTACTATTACTACTAATACTACTACTACTAATACTATATACTTATCTCCCTTATTAGACATATTTTCTAAATACCCTTATATTTACTTCCATATCTACGCCGACGACTTACAAATTTACTGCAACTTACCCAACCCATCAACAAACGTAGCTAGACTAAACAACTGTCTAGAAGAAATTCGACTCTGGATCTCAACGAACTCACTATCACTAAACAAACACAAAACCCAAGTAATAATAACCAATACCACTAAAATCGTACCAATCATCCCACTCATTGAGATAAAAAAACCATAACATAAAATACTCTCCCTACGCAAAAAATCTTGGAATCACAATTGACCAAGCACTGGATTTTACCCAATACACAACAGACTTATCACAATCCATCACCCGAACACTACACACACTCCGACTAATCAAACCATCTATAACTACCGAACTGTCAACATTACTAGAAACCTCCCTCATTCTTCCACGACTTGATTACTATAACTCCATACTTCACTGACTCCCCAAAAACTCAATAATACCACTCAACCGATTACTTAATTCTACTGCACGAACTGTCTACAGAATCCCCAAATACTCCAGGACTCACATACCTAAAATCTCTTCACTGGCTTCTCATCACACAACGAATCCAATAAAAAACCTTACTGATTTCCCACCAAATCATTCATCATAATAAATCTGACTATCTTACTGAAATACTAATAGAAAACAACACATCTAGAATACAACGGAAAACCAAAAAATACAAATTACTGATTCATAATCCAAAATATATATATCACGTAAACAAGAAATAGCATTCTCAATATCTGCTCCGAAATTATGGAACAACCTCCCTTATAAATTAAGAGAACTCTCTTCAACCCCACTCTTTAAACGCAAACTAAAAATCCACTTGTTCGAAATTACTTATAAATAATTTCGAAACACGGCCGAAAACTCACACGATGTTGATGGCAGTGTATAAACCATTAGGTTACAAGGTTACAAGGTTACTAATACTACTAATACTACTAATAATACTAATCATATTTAGTATAACCGATGTTTTACTTGTATAAATCTGAACCAATTACACTTATTAGTAATATAAAAATAAGATAGGTATATATGATATATATGATTATACATATATAGTTACTATGTTATAAATAGAGCTAACTTGAGTAACAATGGCGCGAATAAATATAAATATTAACAATGGGTAAAGGTAATTTAACTTCAAATGTAATAGTCAGTAATAGTCAAATATTCAAATATTCCTTATAAGTGTACTTATATATATATATATATATATATATATATATATATATATATATATATATATATATGTGTATACGTGTGTATATGTTTATATGCACATAAACACGCATACATATAAACGCGTGTCTATGCATGTATTCTGGTATAATATATCACCCAGAATATACAGTGGGCTATTGATAAATAGATAGAACGACAACTATAATAAGTCAATAGGATAACCTTTCAATGGCGTCGAGATTAGGACGATGGTTATCAGTTACGATGGTACACTAGTATGGTTCCACTTGACACCCGATAGCCGTCGCCTATATGTTGTATGCGTCTGTGGCTCGTACTGTAGATGTGCGTATACGCGTTCGTGTGTAGTCGGATCTAGTATCCGCGGTAACAACGGTAGTAATAGGAGGGAACCCGCGCCCACCCTTAACGGGTTCGCGTTATACTCGAGAGGAGGCGGTACCCGTTCGAGAGAACTCGAGAGATCTCGCGATCTCGCGAAAGATAACGCTTGTTTATTTAATCGAGTCATTTAACGAGTTTATTTAACAACTAGCTTTTTTTCTATCTATAAACATAGTATTCGACATATATATATATATATATATATATATATATATACGTAAATACGTTTAAATTTGTAGGTACGTTAGAGTGCCTTGTTAGTAATTAAATATGTAGTATCAAAAACTTTTTGAAATAAATAGTAATATTTTATTATAGTACTATAAACATATACTATATATAAACAGTAGTGTAACAAAAATGGGTACTTAACCTACATTGTTTTATACGTAATTGAGTAGTTAATTTCATGTTTAATGACCGGGTAAAGAGGCATATTTTTGATATAGGAACATAGGAGATTTTTTTATATTAGTGCACTTTAGTAAACATGTTTACAAAAACTTTAGAAGTATATATAATAAAAATTACTTTAATAGTATATTGTACAATATATTTACAACTATATGAGTAGTTATAATTAAAATTTTAAAAATGCGTTTATAAAAAGTACAATAACTTATAAATTATAGAATGCATAATTTTTTGTTTAGGTTTACTATACATTTAAAGATCAGGAACTGTAATTAAAAATCGGTAATTTAAAAAAAATATGTAGGGGAAAGTAACCTAATACGGACAGTGCCCTAATACGGACACTCTCGGTATCTCAGAAACCATAAATCCATCAAAAAAATATTTAATGAATAAAATAAAAACCTATTCATAATTATATAAATAGTCTAAAAAAGTATTTTTTATTTTTTAATAATCCTTTATGATGTTACGTTATCTTGATGCGGTTTTAGTGTGGCGATATTGCACATTGGCACAGCCTTTATTTGGGTGACTAAATTAATCTACAAAAAATTCTAAAAATAAATCAAAATCTGAATTAACATAAATAATATTCTTTATTTAGAATAACTCGTATTTATATTAATGTATTTATAGCGATTACGCATTAATATATCATTAATATATATATATATATATATATATATATATATATATATATATATATATATATATATATACAGTAGAAGCTCGGTAACTCAACATGCCGATAACTCAACATTGCCGATAACTCATCATCCAAAAAATATTTGGTTGGATTCGTATCTTTTACATGTTAACAAAAATCCTATTACTCAACAAATATAACTCAACATACATATAACTCAACATCGTTTTTATAATCCTAGCCTATACATCCGATAACTCAACATTTATGAAAAATCAAAATATCACAAACATATGATATAAACAACAGTTGGATTCGTATCTTTTACATGTCAAACTACATTGCTCAACAAATATAATTCAACATACATTATTCAACATGGTTTTATTTAATAATATATGGATATAAATATATAAACGTAAAAATACAATTACAATTATTATATTATCATACGAGTACTATTTTGAATGCATTTATGTGAACAAAACATTACTTAAGTCATTAATTTATACATCCGATAACTCAACATACTCGCTAACTCAACATGAAAACTCCGTCCCGTCAATGTTGAGTTATCGAGCTTTGAATGTATATATATATCAAGCTCAATTTAGATTGATCAGAATTAGAGGATTAACAACGTCTAAGGTGTCGACAATTATTTTAAATTTTTTATTTATATATTAACACATTTTGTGTACTTTAAAATATTAAATATATTATCTCTAACGATAATGGACGTTAATCGTGATTATACTTTTATTTTATAACATTAATAGTTGTTACCTATAGTGAGGTTTATTAATATCATTATATATTAAATGGAGTAGATAGAACATTAATTCAATACATTTTTAAGAATATACAAATATATCGATATAAAATATAACACTATATTATTAACAAATAAAGCATTTAAACATTATATACATAATTTCTATATTGGTTATCAAATATTAATAAAATGTTAAGCATATATCTTGAGGTCATATAAGTTCCTTATACGGTCACTCTAAATGTCTTAATACGGACACCATATAACCAATCAGCGCGCAGCGTGTGAACTATTCTGATTTTCATAAAAAATCGCGTGCGTTGTAATATTAATACCACCAATAAAGATAAATCTAAACATTTGTATTATTTAGATACTTAAAGTGTATTACTAATTAAAAAATAATAAAATAAATAAATTATTAACTAATTAAATTAGAATAAATTGTTCATAAAATTAATTATAAATAATGTAATTGTAATTTGTCTGATTAATTCATCAATAATATATAGTTTATCAAGTGGTATATAGGGTGTCCGTATATTAACACAGGGTGTCCGTATTCAGACATGGGTACCGAATACGGACACCCCCGTTATCTATGGAATTAAAAAATTAAATAAAATTTTAAAAGCACAATAATATCTATAATTATATTATATTAATATATTGTTATTTTTGAATAAAAATAATGAGTCATAAAATGTTAAGACGATTTATTGTTAAAGTGTCCGTATTAGGTTACTGTCCCCTATTTATATTTATTCAAGACTATAGTTAATTATGTATTTAAAATGGTTATATAATGAATAGAGCCTGAACATTTTGTAAAGAGTAATCGAGTAGTTCAAAAGTTATTGAAGTTTAAAGAAATATCCAACTGAAAAAAAATAAAAGAGATATAAGCATTCAAAGTTTTATCAAATATGATGATAAATATATATATTTAAAATCATTATGTCACTCAGTAGAACTTACATTTGATTGGCTGTTATTTAATACATTAATCTTGCATTATACAATGCATTAATCTATATGTATGCAAACAAGCTTTATATTATCTTTCTAATGCTTTAACAACAATTAAAATCTAAAATAATAGTAAAATTATATATAATTTTGTTTACTTATAATTATAAACATAAACCCAAATAATATATCTTATGATAATTGTGATAAAATATATGAGATATGATCATTTATGATGCACTTTTATGGTATTTATAGTTACTTTTATATATTAAGTTATATGTCATTCTAAATATAAAAGATTACATTTTATTATTATAATATAAAATAATTGTTATCAAATAATTAAAAAAATAATATGTTCACATGTTTCACCGCCCCGCAACATATAGTTACTTTTATGTATCGTGTCATATATCATTTTAAAGGAATAAATAATTAGAATTTTGTGATTTTCATAAAATATTATTTTTTATAAAATAATATATTAATTACTAAAATTACATCTTTTGGCCCTTGATAATATTTTGTAGAAAACATACTTGTTTTTAATAATATATACAGCGCATGCGTAGATTTATTAACCTTCCCGGTTTTACCCTAATAACTATTTAATTTATATTGTGTATGTTATTTAATCATATATCTAATATGCTATAGCATATTAGATATACTATTAAATAACATATATAACATATATAACATATATAATTATAATTACAATGCTATTAAATTAATTATAAAATGTAGACTTATAAATATATTACTTTAAAATAGTATTAATAGAAACATATAAATAAGTGTTTTTCATATGAAATTAAACATTATTTACATCTTAATTGATACATAATCGATAGTTTAGCATATATCAATATTTAATATATTTAAAAAAATTATAACATATTTTAAATAAAAATATATAAATATTTAATTTGTTATAAATTAGAAAAAAAATATTATATAACAACAATTGTGTTACGGTCATCTAAATGAAATTTGAAATTATATTATGGTAAAAAAAATTGTAATATGTCCTAGAAATGTGTTATTAATCTATTATTACTTATTCTTAACAAATCATTATGATTAAAATTCTTCCTAAAAAATATGTCATCAAATGTTTTTTTATAATAATATATATATATATATATATCAAATATATATTATATATTTATTAAGAATATAATAAATTTGATCTACATTTTTATTTGTTTAAAAAAATGTTGTATATTATTAAAAAATTATTAAAATAAATAAATAAATAAAAAACATAGGGGAAAGTAACCTAATACTGACACTTTAACAATAAATGGTCTTAACTTTTTATGACTCATTATTTTTATTCAAATATTTCAATATATTAATATTATATGATTATAGATATTATTGTGATTTTAAAATTTTATTTAATCTTTTAATTCCATAGATAACGGGGGTGTCTGTATTCGGTACCCATGCATGTCCGAATACGGACACCTTGTGTAATAATACGGACACCCTATATCCCACTAGATAAACTATATATTATTGATGAATCAATCAGACAAATTACAATTACGTTATTTAAAATTAATTTTATAAAAAATATATTATAATTTAATTAGTTAATAACAATTATAATAATTTATTTATTTTTATTATTTGTTAATTAATAATACAATTTAAGTATCTAAATAATACTTTTTTTAGAATTAGCTTTATTGGTGGTATTAATATTATAACGCACGCGATTTTTATGTAAATCAGAATTGTTCATACGCTTCGCGCTGATTGGTTATTAAGAACTCGCGCTGATACAGTATTAGGAACTTATATGACCTATAGATATATGCATATAACTTAATGAATATTTTATAAAAAATATAGAAATTAAAAATACAATTTTTAGAATGCTTTATTTTTTGATAATATAATGTTATATTTTATATTTTATATCGATACATTTGTATAATCTTGAGAAGGTTTAAGTTGACATATTTTATATCGATACATTTGTATAATCTTGAGAAGGTTTAAGTTGACATTTTTTTTTATAAATTTAAAAATGTAATAAAGAAATCAGTTTTTTGGATATATTAGCAATATTTTGTATAATTCAAAAATAAAAAATACTTTTTTAGACTATATTTATAATTATGAATATTTTATTCACTAAACATTTTTTGTAGGATTTATGGTTTCTGAGATACCGAGAGTGTCCGTATTCGGTTACTTTCCCCTATAGGCATAGACGTAGGTACTATAAATATATGCCTATATGTAACAACTATTAATGTTATAAAATAAAAGTATAGGTTAACCACGTATACGTTAATCACGATTAACGTCCATTATCGTTAGAGATAATATATTTAATATTTTAAAGTACACAAAATGTGTTTACATATATGTAAATAAAGAATTAAAAATAATTGTCGACACCTTAGACGTTGTTAGGTCTAATCCTAATCCTCTAATTGTGATCAATCTAAATTGAGCTTGATATGTATATATATATATATATATATATATATATATTAATGATATATTAATGCGTAATCCTAATCGCTATAAATACATTAATATAAATACGAGTTATTCTAAATAAAGAATATTATTTATGTTAATTCAGATTTTTGTTATTGATTTATTTTTAGAATTTGTTGTAGATTAATTTAGTCGCCCAAATAACGGATGAGCCAGTGTGTAATATCGCCCACTAACACCACATCACGATAACGTAACATCATAAAGGATTATGCCTATAATGTTAATGAAAAATTAATAAAATATAGATGAAAGATAAATAATAAATAAAGTAAACGTAATATATATAGGGTAATCATTAAGGGTAGCAGGAGGTATACCTATATCTATAGATAAAAAACAATCAACGGACATGAAGAGGAATTACGATTTACTATTGTCCCTCGCAGAAGTCGAAGATTGCATCCAACAGTTTTAACAGATTTAGATTTTGCTGATGATATAGCCTAACTTAGGCTGCCTAAGTATAGCCTAAGTATACTTTCGCTCTATTATTAGCATAGCTCCCTTTTATTGCATCGATAAGCTTATAGGTATTCCATATGATCTAAGTAGTTTAGCCTTGCCTCTATGTAGGATCATGCCCTATAGAGTCAAATGCCTTCTTGAAGTCAATAAATGTAAAGATAGCCGATAAATTCTTATCCTTAATTCCCTCCTAATTAAAACTCTCGAAAAAGTAGTCTGCTCCCAACTTTTAAACTACTTAGATAAACACAAATTATTAAATAAATTTCAAAACGCCTACTACAAATAAAAGTACCGAAACTGCATTAACCCACATACTAAATAAAATAAGATTGTACCAAAGATTTTCCGAAGGAAAGATATAACACTTACGCGAAATCGTGTAATTCTAATTTGTATACAAAATACCCCAGTGCCACCTATAGCGGGTTACTTTTAGGAACTATGTGTTGTTTATAATGTAAATTCGTATTTAACTATACACTTTTAAAATGTTAAATAATAGGCTATGCTATGCTATAACCTATGCTTTAAATTAATATTTATATGATGAAAACTAAGTGTTCATTACTAATATATAACAAATAAATATGATATGTATGTTTTAAATGCTATAAGTATATATTTAGTAAGTAAAAGCTAATTTATATTGCATGTAATTTAATAGAGCAATGAAAACATTGTTGTATGCAAACAGAGCCGAACCTAAATCTATTTCAGTGATTTCGATACTACTGCTAGCAGCGGCAGGGTATATTACTAAATTACGTTGCATGCATAGGGAGTGTTATATCTTTGCTTCGCAAAATCTTTGATTGTACCCAACACAATACTGCTCCATAATCATCCTACTTGACCTATCACTGATAGGCTATCAGCTGCATTTGATACCATTAGTCATGACAACTTGATCAACCGACTGCAATATGTCGGAATAACTGGTACGGCAATCGCATGGTTCTCTTCCTACCTTAGCGACCGCACCTACTCGATCTCCATCGAATCACACATACACATTTAAGGCTATAAAATATGTTATTATGTTGCTATTATGAGGCTATTACTGTTAGCTTATTTAATTACTGATATCAAAATCAATTTTAAGATAGCATTATATATTTTTGTTGTTAATCATAAATAAATAGCATAACATTTATCTGCAATATAAATTATATTTTAAAATTAATTAAATCTATAAATATATTAATTAATTTATATTAATATAGGATTTGCTAGATAATAATATTTAGAAACGTGATGTTTTATTTTCAAAAAATTTACAAAATTTACAAATTATGTTCGTAAAATTTGTTAAACTCATTTCCATATATGTGTGTATATTATTTTCAAATATTTTACAAACTTCGTTTTAAAATATACAGAAAATTGAAAACTTTGTAAATTATTTACAATAATTAAAAAAAATGTGTAAATAAATAACAAACATTTTGGATTACTAGGTTAGGCGGGGTGAGAATTCTTTATGTTGAGTTATTGTGAATTAGTACATGTAACGTGAGTCTGGAAATACATGTGGGGGCTAGTTATATGCAGAACCAGGTATACCAATATAGACGAATGTTTTATTATGACAGTTATGAAGGCATATTTACAGGAAAAGCTTACGATACAGCGGTAGAAAAACGCTCATCGTAAATGTAGTTTTCTAATTTACCTATTATTTAACTAATTTCCTTCCACATATAAGCCTATGACATCCAGATCTACCTAATAGTTAATGACGAACCCCACTGCTTCATTACTCCAATATATTACTCGTTTTCTGACAACTCACCTACATTAAATGTAATGGATTAATCCATTACAAACTGATACTATATTTTTTATCTCCATCTATGATTCAATACACTCACTATGATGCAACATTACCTCAAGCACTCATTTGTAATGGTCAAACTATACTTTACTCCTACAAAATATCGATGTAATCCTAGTTAATATTATTTGACTCAATAAACTAATATCTAACTGACACAATCTATCTATTACGAATGTATTCGTTTTCAACAATAATAGGTATACCTAATAATAAAATCTGAAAAATCATTACAACCTTTACTGCCATCACCACTGCTTCACAATATATTCTACCACTCATTTGACTACAGTAACAATTAAATACTTAACCTGCCATAAGCACCTATTTCTAAGTATGTTGAAATCTGTAAATTCTTTAAAGCTTCCTTCACATCCTAAAACTAGCCGGATTATTTGGCAGATATTACTCACGAATATTCGCGAGAATGACTGTAGCCGGATTTTATTTATTTAAAACAGGATATTTTTAATTTCACGTTATTGTAAATATACTAGCGATAGAAAATAGTACTATTAATTTATATTAAAAGTAAATTCATATATTATTGTTTAATTTTGTAATTTTATATATCATAATTAAATACTAATTAAATGAATTCGATAGAAGATATTTTATACAGGCTCTGCCTATGTATTATACAAACGTAGATTATTGAATCGAATAATTTAACAAATATGACATCATTCATGTATCTTTACGAATTATCTTATATCATAAGTTGAAAGTTCACGGATATCCATCAAACTGTAAAATATTAAAAAACAAATTCTAAATAAATCCTGCGGATATTTGTCATCTTCACACCAAAATACAATAAAATCCGGCTACTATTCTAGTATGAAGGCACCTTTGTACTAGTATTACTAATACACTGAATACAAATACAAAACTATTCATTATTTGTCACCAGACTATTTAGAATCCATTATATGCTATCATTTATGTATCTCCTATGTCTTACAAAATGCACTCAACAAATATAAGTATTTGAGCAATATTCGCACACTACATATGCAATGTTATAGCCTCCAATCAAGTTAAACATTTCAGAAATTATAAAAACCTACTTATTTAGTATACTATAAATCTCTCTCTCCCATGATTTATAATAATACATGGACAATTGGCATTATGCATTGAGTAAAATAACATAAATAAGTAAAGTGATCATACATGAATCTAGATATTTGCAAAATTGTATTTAGATTACAGAATTAATTTAAATTATCAATTTTAAAAATTCAATGTGCAAGAACAACGTGGTCAACAATTAAAACAAAATGGAATAATAAAATGTAAACAATAAGAAGGAGCATACATATAAATTGTTCAAGGATTATATTGTAGTATAATAATAATTATGTGGCTATGTATTATACATAAGTTGATGTAACTTCACATATGTAAAAGTTTAATTATATTATATTAATTTCTCATAGATTACTACTTTAAAAGTTGAAATTAAATGTTGTTCATTTAGAAAGAAATATGAGTAAATAACTTTTAAGGTATTTTATGTATTAAAGTATGTGGGATATGTGATGTAACTTTTAAATATTGTATATGTATAATTTAAATATACTTCATTAGAATATAATTATAAAAAAATAAAACTTTAGTAATGTAAATATGAATATTATATTCCAACTAGAAATATTCAAAGATAGCATAGTTAAGCTGTTTTTAGTAAAATTATATTCGGTCAAATTAAAATCCTGAGAAAATACTTTTTAAAGTTTAGTGAAATATTTCAATAGACATTAATTATTAATACAAGTATGTTTAACTCATATTATTAATATACTAAAAATATTCTTCATATATGTAAATATTTTAATTTTATTGTGATTGGATATATTCAATCAATAGGTATTAACAAATTTTAAAATGATAAATAAATATATATATTGAAATGAGATTAATAGTATAACGTCATACAATGAGTGTTTTCCATCATTACTATATACATGGATATACATGTATCCATGTATATGTTTCATATACACATATATATATATATATATATATATATATATATATATATATATATATATGTAATTTAGTGATGACTGTTAATAAATGAAAGATGGCGATAGTAGTATTGTGATGATTTAGAAGTACTGGGGGTTAAAGGTCACCCAGTTGCCCTTCTTCTGGTTCTTGGCGGCGTCGCAGGTCGTGAATATAGACTTGTAGACGGTGGTGACGCTGGCGTCTGATTGGATGTCTATTTTGTTGATCTTACGCAGTTCTTTAGCGGTAGCATCCACTGTAGCGGGTACCTGTGGGGGGAGGGGGAGGAGGGTGAGCGGAGGAGGGGGGGTGAGGGTGGGAGGGGGACATTGATGATGATAGTGACGGTGAACATAAGGGATGTGTGAACACTACTTATAGTGATTAAAATAGGCAATATATTATTAAAATAACGTATTGTGTATATTTAATATTCCAATAATTAAACTATAAAAATATAACATGCATATTTTATTATACGTAATTTCATTAGTTTGCATAAGATGATAAATGCATATATATATATATGATGGAGTTTGAGGTTTACCACTACAATGACCTTTTCGCCGTTCGTCTTCACGCTTATCTTGTAGCCGGCTTTATCCGAAGAGCTTGGTTTCGCATCAGAGACAACAGCTGCTGTGGAGGTATCTTCACTTCGTAGTGCCTTCACGGGTATCGGACACTTGAACTTAGCATCTGCGAATTAGCATACGTATATCAACTATGTATTCACAACTCATCTGTATGCACGTATAACATTTAATAGTACTCCATATAGATAATATATATATATAAATATGTATATATGTATATATGGAGATGGACGACAGCAACAGACAACAGGCAGCTATAGCTTATTGTGAAGCCCTTTAGGGGGACAACATTATATTACTATTATAAACTAGAAAACTAAAAGAGACAAACTACAATTTTCTAATATTATTTAAATATAATACAAATTTGATTTTATGATTAAAAACTATAGTAGAATTAGAATTTATAGTATGGGATATATGATATAATTAAATAGAATACTATTGTAACCTTCGATAGCCTTACGCTTTCTCTTGGCTTTCTGTATAGAGGAGTGAGTTATTAATAGAGCAAAGCAATCTATTATATATATTGTTATATGTTAATGTGTTGAAAATCTTATATTAATGAAATTAAAAAAAAATATATTACATTTAAATTATAATAATAAAATAGTATTTTATTACTACAATATAGATACAAATACACAATATATACAGTCGCCTAATAAGCCAATATAAATTGTAATATGTCACTTCACAAAACGATTAGGACATATGGGTATTTAATTATATCATAGATATTAATAATATATTAATGTATTTGGTAAATAGGAACCAGATAAAATTAATTTTAAAATCATATTATTATTGTATGTATTTATTACAATAGAAATATAAAATACAGGCATATATTTTTAATATTTTAATATTAATATTATTTAGAAATAGATGCATTATTAATTTAGTAAACATTTAATAGGCATATTTCTTGTTAAAATAAATTCTATTTAATAAATTAAAGCAATACAATTTTTACAAAATGTTTGTAAGATTTTAACTTTTTTTTTTAATTAAAATAAATAAAAACTAAAATATGAGTTAGATTTATAGAATTTAATAAACTTTCCAATGATATTGTATTACAATATCATCAATATAAAAAATCTCATTCTCTTAGATATTATTTAATCATAATACAAAATTTTACAATCTATATATTTCTAAAATTATATACTCTATTTATACTTATGCACATAATTATATAATTATATATATATATATATTATCATATAAATATACATTAAATGATTATAAATTGTGATATATTCGAATGTTTAATTTGAAAATAATTAAAAATTAATATTAAAAATTTATAATATAATATATTTTAAGTATTTAACATCATACGAATATAAAAATAATTATTTTATCTAATATTGATTATAAATAGTAAATATTAAATGTACTAAATTAGTCCATAGATTAAGTAATTGTAATAAATTGTATGTAAATAACAAATAAATTTATAAATATGACCAGTTAAAAGTTGTCTTGTTTTAATAAATCATTAGAATGTGAATACAATGTTTGACAGTTATTGCATACTATACTACTAGATACTCCACTATATTATACAATGAATAATACATATAATTATTGTATAAACTCATGTATGACTGGTTTTTAAATAGAGTTCAATTATATTTGTTTACACATTCGAATATACGAAGACAACTAAAGAAATGTGCGATAACATTGAAGTGTATGATAACATACCAGGATAGCATGTAGTACGGACCTTATCTTGTTTTGCTTTAGTTCTTCTAGTATCCATGTGTTCTCTCATGACCTTGAGGTCTTTCTCTTGACCAATCAGAACTACGACATCTTTCTTGAGATCAAATTCTGATCCACACTAAATATGTATGTGTGTTGGTATTATGAAATATAAGTGGTACATAGCATGAGGTACTAGGGTATATACACATTAGTGAGGTATTTAGCATGGGGTACATGGGGTATACTCATTAGTGAGGTATTTAGCATGGGTTACAGGGGGGTATACTCATTAGTGAGGTATAGGGGGTATACACATTAGTGTGGTAAATAATAAACATGATATAATATAATAGTTTATAATATTATAGTTTATTATTATAGTTTATTATAAGTATTAGGAAATACAGGAGATAATGCTTGTTACATGTTCTGTATTATGTGATAGTCCTACTGATGGGTGCGTTGTTAACCTTCAGCTGCAGCGAATGATTACGTGTAACTAGTGATCGCATGCAACTTGATTAAATAACATCTTCATCGGTTCTATGTATTTTATATATTGTAAAATTACAAATTTACATTATAAAAACTCTAATGTATGTAGTAATATTGTATGCGCATTTTTATTATTGAATAATTTATTTTATTTCTGTTTTTAGACTTTCTCAAAAGTTTTGTAAATTTAAAATTTAAATGTTAATTTATTCACTGAAACGTAACATATTATAGTGTTTGAATATTCATATTGCGTTTCTTTGAAAATAGATCTTAGTGTAAATTTAAACTGTATTGATAGGTATTACTTGGCTATGATATAATAGCTCTGTTCCATGAGGTGTAGCATTACCACTAGATCACCTAAGCAGTTAGTTACATCATTGAATTGAAGAAGCTATTTTAATAATCTAATATATAATTAACCTACTTACTATAAACTCAACAGTGTTGTAAAACATGTATTTATATATTAAATAGTGAATTTTTAGTATACGTCATTGAGTAAAATAACGCACATACTATTTACTAGCTCACAAGTTTACCGAGAGAGTATTCATCGTAGGGGCGTAAGTAATGTGTACGTGACCCGGGGTACTAACTTTATGGCAGACGTCGGATTTCACTTGGGTCAGGGCTCTTTCAGAGAAAACGCATCCACAGCCAATCAGGTACGAGAATCTAAACATGAGTGACGCGTGGTTATTTCGCAGTTCTTAACACATTATATTATAATAATAATATTTATTGAAATCACAAATATATATATTGAATACAATACAAATAGCGGATATCAAATGGATATTAATGCCATATAAATATATAAATATATATATATATGTATATTAATGATGAGATGTTAGAACTTATCAATTTTATAATTAAATTTGCACGACTTATTTAGGGGGTCAATCGCACATAGAAATAAATTACATTATTATTAACAATTTTGTTTATGTTTCAATTATATAGAATACTTTATATAATATATAAATATCTGAAAAAAATATAATTTAAAATTATTATATTATATTAATATATTAAATAGAGGATTTTAAAAGAGCTAGTAATAAAAAAAGTAATAGTAAAAATATAAATTTTTCATATTTTAAGAAAATAGTTCTTATTATAAAATAATTTTATATTTAAAAAAAAAACACTATAAATCCAATTGTTGTTATATTAAAAATGTACCTAACTATTCATTTATAATAGTGATATGTTTTTCAAATTTACATTAAAAAAATATAATCTAAATATAAATTTCAATGATTAAAATGTTATTGAATTAATTTTGTATTATTAATAACAATTTTGTATGCAATATGCTATTCACATAATTTGTATACATATTATTTTAAGTTAGGTATGGTTTAAGTATAGGTTAATTATGGGTTAAGTAGGCATTAATGAGGGTTAAGTATGGATTAAGGTAGGTTAAACGTGTGTAAACGGGGGGGGTAACAAGTAATAGGGGGTTAAGAGGGGTGGGGTGGGGGTAACCGATGACGACCGTTCATCCCTAGACCGGACACGCTGCAGATAAACTTAGAGTTCTGATGATCGATGTAAGCTTCGGCCTCGACCTTTGCTTCGCTGTAGCTCGGGTTAGGGGTTAACTTCAGTGTGGTCAAGTCCTGGGGGTGGGGAGGTCATCGGTGTTGTTCAGTTAGCTTCATATCAGTATGATGATGATTTATTTATATATTTATGAAATTTTATTTTCGTATACGTTGTTTTAATATTCTTAATAATAATTTCTCATCATTATAGTTAATCAGTTTAAATTATTTATACAATTATAAAATATGATACAAATCATTAATATATATATAGGGTAAAAGTAGATTATTTCATTATTATTATTTAATGACATGTGTTTTGTCTTCAAAATAACGTATATACGTGTTGTGTAATAAAGGTATTATGTAAACTGAGTCACATATGTTTTCCTAATAATGATAAATGTCATACATCAATGATAATATAGATTTAGCATATACTAATATATATATATATATATATATATATATATATATATATATATATATATATACATGTATATATATGCATTCTAATAATATAATGATTAATAATTTATATAATATTATAAACTATATAAAATTTAAAAAGGTAATATAATTAAAATAATAATTATATAATGGTTCAAACATTTGAAAAATTGTTTCAAAGATAAAATAATTTGATTTTATAATAGAATATGTTATTTATAAATTGTACTAATTGTACAAATTCAAAAAAATAGTATTAAAAATCTATTATTATTATATATTAATTATTTACATACAAAGTATTCAATATACATACATCATTTAATAACCTTTAATGTGCGTATATGATCAAATTGTCCTGATTTATCAATAGACTCTCTATCTAATAACAGCTCCAATATTGATTCTTTATTAAACAAACTGTTTCATGTATATAATTAAATATTAAAATTTAAATATTTATTTGATAATTTAAAATAAAGTTATAGTCTTATAGTTATAATTATAATATATAAATAATATCACAAAACAAAGACATATTTAATTATTAAAAAATATATATATCAATAATAATTACTATACAATATCGTATAGGATTATAAATCAATTATAGAAATGAAACTAATTAGACCCACTATAGTGTATAACTAATAAACTGATAAATTTAGATCATATCGTATGTTGATAAAAACAAACTATTATATAACATTACGACTGTGATTGTATTAGCTGACATTGAATGTTAAGTATAACTAGTGATGTCACAATGTATTACTGCGTTATTAGTGGTTGATGACTACTGACCCTCCCAGCTGACACGCCATTATCGGTTCTATCAACGGATCCAGTGAGATATTGCAGTGCTTCCATTTAGTATCGAGAACCACGTCTTTATCTTTCTGCCGGGGGTGGGGAAATAAATTAAAAAATATCAGTATCATATAAAAATAATTTGTCAAAAATAAAAAAAAACAATGAAAATGCTGTCTTGAAGGCACTAAAGAATAGAATAGAAACTATTCAATACATACAGAATTAGATCTTATATATTGAATAAAATTTCTTTTAAAAAATTATTTTAAACAAATATATTTTTCCTATATCTTACATGTAAAAATCTATTTATAGAATGCATGGTGTTTGTCCTATTAAATAATAGCTATGTTGTCACCTATTATATTATAATTTTAAATTTATAAGGATTTAAATAATTTTAAATTGAAATACTTCAAAATATTCTCATTATATAATTGTCACTATTATTATTTTATTTTAATACCGTTTAAATATAATATATATTAACGATAGTGTATACTCTCCATATAGAGAGAAATTATGGCAATTAAAGTTCAGTCGCCAATGAATAAATAAGTGTTTAGCTTAGCTTTACAACTAAACGTAGTACTTATTACGGAATACGATTAAAAAGGACGAGTTGAATGTTGCATTTTAAATGGGAGTTAATAGTATATATATATATTATGGGATCAACAGAATTTTACGATCAACGGAAAATTTTTACGGACATCGATGTCCATCTAATTTCCTAAACTGTGGAAATCGATGTCGGTCGATCATTAAGTTCACTTAATTGTATTGTATTATATGTACAGATATCCGTTTCTTTTGTGCGTCAATTGGTCTATCTGTAGTGTCGCCTCTTCGTAATGATGCCTTCTAATTTATTATCGATTGGTTTGGTTTGGTTTAGTTTTGATATTTCCAGTTTTTTTTAGCTGAATTACAACCTAAGTGAGCCAATACAAGTATGTATATATATTTTATTATTATCGTGAGTCATAGTTAAATATAGAATATTCACTTAACTTAGCGCGCATTTAATAAATTAGGAGGCGTCATTCCGAGGAGGTGACACTCAAGTATAAGTTATACTCATTATAATACTGTATAACCCATCACGTAAAGATAATTTGATCCATATTATATATTGATATTTGTGGGATAGTGGGTTTAATTTGTTTAGTTTTGTTCTGCTTGATTTTTTTAGCTGCATTAATATACATTACAATGTAATTTCATTATTAATGACTCATTTATAAGTCATTTAATGAGTCATTACTAATGATTATATCACAAAGTGAGCCTATAAAAACTCAATTCATCCTTTTTAATCGTAATCTGTTATTACACGAAGATCAAAGGGAAATTTATATATATATATATATATATATATATATACATAATATTTTGATTACTAACAAATAAATATACGCTATGAGAATAACTATTATAATTAATATTAAATAATTAATTTAAATAATTTTAAATTAGTAAATTAAATTTACTTAGTAAATTACAAATCATATTATATATAAACTATAATAGGTTTCATATTATATATTACTTTATAAAAGTATATACCTTCTCTGGCTTCTTCTTTAAGCTAACAAGCTCATCCCTAGTCGGTATCGTACCTCCATCACAACCCATATTAACAGTATTAATATAATATATTAATGAAAACACACAAATAATAATGTTTATTTATTTATAAAAAAATATACGGAAATAAACAAAGATAATAGTATATGTTTATAGAGAGTCGTGGATTTATTAATTTAAATATAATTCATATTAAATTATCCCTTAATAATATACCTATATATTACATTCCTTAAATAAATACACCTACAAGGTAAATACATATAATAAATCGACAATATAAATAGCACAATTAATTAAGTATATTTACCTACATACATATATCAAGTATTATATATAAATTAATTATATATCGGATATATATCTTGTTAAACATAAATAATACATATTTTATTATAAATGATCAAGTATTTTAAATTTAAATTTGTATTTATTATTTATTTATGAAACCCCTTTAACCAAATATATTTTCATTTATTATAATTATGATAAACATTTTGGAAAAATCAAATTATGTATCATTAATTTCATTAAATATACATACATTTTAATACTTATAATTATATAGTAAAATCATTTTAAAAATGTATTTAAACATATAATAACGTAACTATAATAGTTATTAAATATAATTTTGATGTTTACATTATTTAAATTAAAGTTAATATGATATTAAATATTTACTGTAATATATAAACATGTACTACATGATGTAGTAAATATAAACGCTAATATGATATTAAATATATAACATATATTTATTGTAGTTCAATGAGGTATCAGATAACACCGTAACATTATTATTGTAATTAACATACTAATTAATTATTAATTTCATAGGGTTACAATCATAAAAATCGAGTTGTAGTTTATGGCACATATAAGTGGGTATATAATCGTATCCAATATAATTTAAAATATATATAATTACTATTATATATATTCAATATATACAATATAATATTGTATTCAAATTAACCGTGCCTACCCATTCATAGCACATTATTTACACTAGTATAATTTATAAGCCAAGGTGGGCGGGGCGTTAGGCACAGTATCGGCATCGATATAAAGAAAGTTTCTTTATATCGATGAGTAGCGGTTGTAAAACCGGGAAGTAATGTATATAATTACATAGACAAACATACATACACATATATACATATATGTATTATATGTAATACATGTAATACATAATGAATATACAAACTATGTATATTATATACTATATATCTGTATATATGTTTGTCTATGTAATTATATGTGTATATATACTATATATACACATACACATATTATAATTCTATAGTCATTATAATAGTGTATATAATTACATAGAATACTATTGACCTAGATTAATTTATAATTTTTAAGAAGTGTTGAGACACGGTTGGAGTTTTACTACCGCTACTGTGTCTAACGCCCGCCATTGTGTCTAACGCCCGCCATTGTGTCTAACGCCACGCCCACCTTGGCTTATAAATTATACCAGTGTAAATAATGTGCCATGAATGGGTAGATTCCAAATTAACCACCGTAGTTTATTTTATAAATGAATTATTTTCCATTGAATAATCATTATAATTTATAATGTTCACTCTAATATATATTACTATTACGCAATATCCACTCCTATATGCCAACATTTACATCTCATCCTTTATGATTATAACCCCTATCATCATATAGTAATTATTATGTAATTTATAATTATATATATATATATATGTATTTTATAATATTGAATATATATATAATAAAAAATAATATTGACAATATCATATTGAATAGCATTACATATTCAATATGTAATGCAATAATTATATATTTTAAGATAAACTCATCCTATTTATATATTTAAAAATAAATTTGTGTTATCATTGATATGTATTATGAATAATAATGTTTTATAAAATCTTTGATGGAATCCTTTTTTTTCATTTTGTTTTTAAATTTTAATAAATATAAAAATAATATCTATTCCATGAATAATAATGAATAATTTCGTAATATGAATAATTTTACATACATTTAAAACTCTACAATATAAATATCTTATAGAATATGGTTCATATACTATATAATATATCACATGTTATAATATATATATAATATATATATAATATTATTTATTGTTAATCAATGGGTATATATATATTTATAGTTATATTTATTAATGTAATTATTATATTCGGGTTACAGAATGTAATGTATCTCAATTTATAAATAACCGTAGCAATACAAACCCTATCTATATGCATATATATATATATATATATATATATATATTGTATGTAATATATATATATATATATTGTATGTAATATATATATATATATATATATATATATATATATATATATATATATATATATATATATATATATATATATATATCAATACATTCATACATTTATATTTATGGGGGAGGGTTGTGTATGGGACTGGATTTGCTTGTCAACGTATACCTTTATTGTGTACATGTATTTAATTTTTCATGAGTCTCGATAATTGTAATTGGAATGTTGTGTATGTATGTATGTATGTATGTAACGAATGTAATTATAGTTTCTGAACATTAACGTACAATGAATGTGGTTATCACTCACTACAGCATCTATGCAATGGATTTTATTAGTTTTTATAAATTGATTTTATTAGGCTCTATAATTGTAATCTACCTATAAATAATATTTCATTAGCGGTATTACGAGCAGATATTAATATCAGTATATAGTGTATGCGATACACAATATTTTATCATATTTTTATATATATATATGTAATACAAATATTTTTGAAAATATTATAATATTCCTATTACTATAGACAACTTGTAAATCTATTAGGTCATTTATTTGTTTGAGATAAATTCAATTCAATAAATATTAAATATTAGTGATGTAATTTGTAATTAATTAAATAATAATTGTATTTATTATATTACCATTAAGAATGTCATTAATTATAACATTTATTTATCTAGCAGTATTGAATAACAACGTTAAGCAATTCAGAACAAGAGCAATAATTAATAAAATGTTGGCATTCATAAAGTACGCAAAATATAATCCACGCCTAACACATAATGACTCGTGACCTAGTCTTGCGACCTAGTGACTCATGCTCGATGTCGACCACTCACCGGTGTGCATCTAGTGACTCATGCTCTATACCGACCACTCAATGGTGTGCTGGTAGTGACTCATGTTCCTAATGACTCACCGGTGTGCTGGTAATGTAAAGTGATACGGCGTTAACTCGCTAATTTGCACGCGCGCGCGACATTAGCAAAACGAGTCATTCGATACCCTCCTCCTCCCTCCTATCCGCCCCCCGCCCTCCTGCGCCATACATCATCGGGGTCATCGCTATTTACCGACGGCGACACCTTTATCACCTGTGATCGTACAGGGCGCGCCGCTATAAAACCACCTAGGTCGTGATATAGAACTCAGTTAACTATTATACCTCGGCACTACACATACACGCATTCACACGATACATTCACACGATACAGATACAACACTTTGCGCTAACCGAAAGCTAATACCGCACACTCACGAGGGAGACGAACACGTACAGCCACACAGATACACACACACACATAGATACAGCGATGAACGGAACATCGCAGCAATGCGTTCTGATCACGGGGGGAGCTGGCTACATCGGCAGTCACACTACTATCGAGGTTACACCGTTACTGTTACGTCATCGTTGTTCGTAGGCGATTATGTAATAAGGTGACACAATGATACACTACTGTCACTTGTATTACACTTTAAGACCCCCCCCCCCCCCGAAATTCTTGAGCTTTTAAATATTGCTGACCCACTCTATGGAATTCCCCACATCGTAGCATCCACTCTATTAGCTCTCATACTAAATGCTTACTACACTTTAATTCTTCTTTCTTCACTTCCTCCAATCTATAAACCACCCTACCTCCTCTTTCTGTATTCATTATTTTTATCTCATTGCTCCTTCACAATTATTTTGAAACATTTTCTCGGAAATTGTTTTCCGTCTACATTGTTTTTCTTTTGATTATATTATTATTTCCTCCCCATACTAGTGAAGGTCGTCCCTACCACTAGTACTAATAAACCATTACCCATCATCATCATCATCATATTCGGGTATACAACATAGGCTCAGACCAATAGAGATCTCTGGTAATAGCGTAATCATGCCTAACTCTAATTACAATCATTAATGAAACTAGTTTTAATAACACTCTGTTAGTGTGAACTATTAGCATATCTATACGTATAGACTAGATATAATGAGTAACTTCTAATCAGGGTGTTGCGCTTGTCACATGACTTAACCATTGATTAACGTAACAATCGTTGTTCATTTAAAAATACCTAATTTGCATTCCGACAAAAACTCTTAGTTATTTTTATTTTATTATAAATTTGTATAGCAATACATTATTTCAGAAATATCACTTAGTGTGAGGTTCTATTAATTTTCAATTGTGGAAATCTCTTTAATTTTATATTACATAGTTTTACAACGTAGTAAACACTTTTAATATGAAGGTCAGGCGACGCCCACCTCGAGAGTTAATTATACTCTGTAGAAATGATGCCATATTTGTAGTTAACATTTCACATACAATTTTATAGTATTTAAGAGTTAAATTAAATTAATATTTAATACAAAATATAATTGTTTGTACATGATGATTGGTCAGTAACCATCGATCACCGTACTATGTCTTTAAATAATGAATCTCTAAATAATCGGTCACTTAGAGATGCGAACAACACCACACAAATATTGACCTACATCTGATTACAACAATAATAGAAGTCTGCCTCACTACAGTCTCACTCGCTACGACTCATAACTATACCAGTCCGCAGCACATGCTATTGTTAATCAATACCTACACTACTTAATCAATAGAGTTCATCTACCCACTGTTATTATCTCTGTACACATCTACACCTCCAGTGTACACCAGCTTGTGCATTACTATTGCCTACTTACATATATGTGGTCTCGTATCGCGTTCATATTCTACGCCTGTACTAGTATCGCTTGATTTCTAGGTAGAATTATACATTGGAACCCTGAATCTAATGTAATACGAAATTTATTCATTTAATAATAAATGTTCCGTTAGAAATGTGATTCTCTATTAGCTGTTTTTCATTAGAAAATGAGATATATGTTTTAAATATTATAAATATACTTAATGTATGTGCATAATTTAAGTATGTACTATATAATATATATATTATTTAATTAATATGTCAAAGATTTACCCAATTTAGATCATATCAGATATTCTATTACATAAACTATTACTGTATGTAAATATGACCTAATAAACCTATCAGTGATAGGCTATTTCCTAAGTAATGTAAACGCTAAACTATTATCACGTCTATAATAATATTTAACAATAGTACAATTGCCTTTATACATATGCGTTGTTAATATCACAACCACACTATGATAGAGAACTCCCACCTCCTGTAATGCTAACTGATGCTAACTAGCATTCTGTGAGTGTCACTACTAGTAAGTCTCCATGCGTACATGTTCATTTGTAAATATAGACTTAACTATCCGTCCATTATGTAATATGATATAATCACTGAAAGGTTTCCTTCGGTATACTTCATTCTCTATCATTATCGTCGTTATGATCTATTAATTACATCATTGTTAATACTAGATAGATACCTATATGATATGCTTATACTTATATACCTATACTCCCGTATCTCAGGTGATAAAAGCTGGCTACGAAGTGGTGATCATCGATAACCTCTGCAACTCTAGCGAAGGTTAGTTTAACAGCGACGCCCACTTTAGTCTACAACCTCCTACCTCTTCTCCTCCTATCTCTTCTCCTCCTATCTATTCTCCTCCTATCTATAGATCATAGCGTAGCGTATCTTCATTTCCATTTCAATCTATCATCGTCTACCTCTCCTCTCTGTACAACTACCCCCTCCTTCTCTTGCACCGCCCCCCCGCCCCCCTCCCCACATAATACACGCCGTCAACACACCCGACTCAGGCAGTATCCGGGCGATAGAGAAGCTAACCGGTTGCGAGTCGTTACATTTCTACCGCGTTGACCTGCGCGATAGGTCGGCCGTACGAACAGTATTCCAACAGGTAGCGCTAGTAGTCACGTCTCCGCTGCTGCTTTACACTCACTAACCCCCCCGCCCCCGCCCCCCGCTGACCTGTACGGCGTTACTACGACCAACATAAGCTAAAGTTCCTCTTCCCCGTCACCTCGATCGCATGCCCCCCCCCCGGTTACCTGCGGGTATTCGTACTTTTCTCCCCTACGAGCGGCGCCTCCTAACCACCCTATCGTTACACGATGAACGGAACCTACCGGAATGGCTCGCACGAGTGTTATGGATAGGTGATCTTCTCTAATCGTTGCTACCCCGACATCAACATAACAGCAGGCCACACGTCCCCTTAACTGCCAGCCCCATGTTCATTACGCTACAATACGAGCCGCGCTAAACTTGTGTTATCCTCTGATCTGACCTCCTCACCTCTTTCACACCTCACTCACTTCATTCTGTCTAACCCACCCTAACCAACTCTAACCCCTAACCCACCCTAACCCACTCTAACTCTAACCCTAATCGTAACTCTATTTCACACACTTTCAGTAGTATACTGATCTACATTAAACTATCGCCATCACTCACTGACCACAGACCACCTCTTACTGACCACTACTAACTGACCACTACTAACTGACAACTCACACCGGTAGAATGCATTCGCCGAGTCAGACGGATTACTGGACGACCTCTACCGTTCTATATGTTTGACCTTAGTTCTCGGGACGACCTTCGCGCTGTCTTTAGAAAGGTGGTTCTCTCGTTTGATCTTACCTCGCCCCATCCCGCCCCGCCGTTTCTCGTTGCTTTCATCTCCACCCCTCCTCCTCCCTCTCTCCCTCCCTCCCTTCATGTTTTGCATGTTTATTTCTCAACGCTTGCATGGCTTTCATTTCGTTTGCATTCGTATAGATGTTGTGTATTGTGTTTGTTCTCATGGTAAAACCTATTGTAGGGACTGCACTGATGATCTCAGCTTAAATCTATATGTTTAGTGCTGCGAGGAGGAACACTGCTTCCACCTATTGAGCAGTGTGATGGTGAATGCATCCTAGTAGTAGTAGTAGTAGTTAAGTCATGGTTGTTTCACTCATTTTCTAAAATATTTACTTTCCTCACACATAATTTATTTGTATAGTGTAATAATTTTAAAATCCTTAAGTAATCACCATCCTGGATGCATGGGTGTATTTAAACATACATCAACTGAATCTCCATAGCTATACTTGTTTATGTTACACCCGCCATAGTTATTGACTTTAGTATAACAGCACAATCATCAAGTATGTGATGAGGAGCAGTGATTTGAACATATGACTTTGTATTGTATTCAATTCAAACCACAGATATATAATTAGGTTTACCTATTATATATCTGTGATTCATACAGAATATCTGACTCCATCGTTAGCAAGCCTACTGAGCGAGACCTGTGTATTCACCACTACATCAATATAAGACATTATAAGATATTCCTGTTCAAAATACTACACTATCTGTCATTGATGACTATAGTATATCAGATTAATTCATGTAAAATAGTAGTAGTGTTGTAGTTATTTATTTGTATTCAATTCCAACAATGATATGTTTATATAATTATATATTTTAAATATTTGTCACCCAATGTAGGTAAAATAGTGCATAAAGATTATGTTGGCCTTAAGTTGACAATCATGTATAACCTATTTTTGATATAAATTCATTACAATTGATTTATGAATACACTATCATGGGAACATAGTTGTATTTGAACACATATGTGTAGATACATTAATGTATTCAATCATATAGGCCACAATCTCATCATGCAGATGTTGCACCAATATCAATTACATCTATATGTGTGTGTATGTGTGTTTGTGTGTGTGTATGTGTACATGTGTCTATATGACAGTCTGTTTATTATGATGTATTATATGATAAAATCTGGTCAATGTAGTGGTCAGTATGTCCTTAATTCAATATCTGACCTATATAGAAGACACTATTTAGTATCACTGAGTGTAAATGTTTAAACACACCTAGATAACCTAGATAACCTAGTTCCCTGATACTTCTAGCCCAGAATTAGTGCGTTCATACATGTAGTTTTATATAATATCATTTTTTATATATTATCATTCTATTTTGAAACAACACAATGCAACACGCATTATTTGGTTATTTCCTTGTTTCTATAAATATTCGAGTGGGTGTAACATAGATGATTGATTGCCTTTACTTTTGATGAACACAACAACCTCATATTGTGTACAATTTAACTTTTAATGTAAATAATTTTCTATTATTTTAAATTTGAATCGATCCGTTTTAATTTATTTATCTATTTAAAAACACTGAACTCACTCTGTATACTTACGCCAAGTTATATCTATAAACCTACAGTATGTATGCAATTATAATGCGACTATTACAAAAGTCATAGCAACTTTATCATAGAATTAATAACATCATCATTATAAATCTAGTGTTTGATATGACAATTGACTCATCAATAAACCCGCATTAGATACAGATAATCCTATCATATCCTTCGATACGGCTAAAAGCTCTATTTCTACTATTAACATTGGAGAGGTAATCGCTTTCTAAATAATCTAAGGATGACAATGATACGTTGGCCTCGCTTCATGCTACCAGGCCGTAGTACGTGCTAAACTCGCGCTAAACTCGTGCCTAACTCGTGTTCGACTCGTCCCACAGCACGATATTAAACACGTGCTTCACTTCGCCGGACTGAAAGCAGTCGGAGAATCGTGCAAGATCCCCCTCACCTATTACACCAACAACATGGACTGTACCTTCTCCTTGATAGAGGTAAGCAAGCTTGTAGTACCGGTTGTAGTAACAGCAACAGTATCATTACCATGTACATGTATTAGTCACTCATTACAATACATGTAATCAGTAATAGGCATTGCTGTCTTGTTATTCATATTTGCATCATTAAGGGTATCATTAGTATAAGCTAAACATAGCTTCTGGGTATCTTTCCGATTATTATACTGCCGATTATTATAGCCAATATTCGGTAAATAAATTCATTCATTCATTCATTCATTCATTAATATGTAGGTATAATATTCTCACATTCACATATACCTACACCTAAACCTACACCTACACCTATACCTACCACTACATATACACCTATACCTCTACTCCTATAACTACACCTACACCTATACATACACCTATATATACACATGTATAAATAAACAAACACACAACATATACACCTCCTACACCTACATCGAAACACATACTATTATCCAGAGTTCAGATGCTGGTACAGATGCTGTAGTAGTTATCACTACACCTATGTTAACTACGCCCAGTTTATTAATACATTTCATCATCTAATGACTCATGGTAATTGCTGATTAAGCCTTAATGTAATCGGGCTACCACCTAGTGTAGATCGCTGGTACTGGTACTGCCACCTATAACTCAGCACCAGCACCGCCACTATCACTTCATTGATTTCCTAGTGGTGATATCGAACAGTTACAAACACTCACACTGAATGCTATAAATAACTATAGTATTAATCTAATTATTATTATATTTTCTTATTTCATAATTATTAGTATATTATAAATATTTGATATTTTCGTTATAAGAATATTCTTAATATATGATATGTTTAGCTTCTGAATATCCTTCTTCAATTAATATACTACGCATTATCTTTCTAGGAGTTGTCTTCAATGTTGTAGTCATTAAGGTATACCAATGACTATTGTATGCATATATTATATAATATAAGCCATACCTCCATGAATACATTCCCCCATGTTAAATCTCTGCCTTACTAATAGTGTCAATCCGATAATATCTTCCAGTCGAAGATTTAATGGGATGGGATATGTATACATATATATATATATGTTGTATATGATATCATATATTCATGCAATTAATGCAGTAATATATTACAGTAAACACAATATTAAATAAGATACAATAACCTATCTATTTGGTACAATATATAGTATATGTGTAGTGAATTATATACAATTATACATCTATATATATATATATATATATCACATACATATATATATATATATATATAGATATTTTACAATAACTGGCATATATTCACAACTATAATACACATTATCCACATGTACAATAATACATACACACACACACACACACACACACACACACACACACACACACACACACACACACACACACACACACACACACACACACACACACACACACACACACACACACACACACACACACACACACACACACACACACACACACACACACACACACACACACACACACACACACACACACACACACACACACACACACACACACACACACACACACACACACACACATTATCACCAGTATTATCACCACCATTACTACTATGATGATCAGGTAATGAACGAGTTCTCAGTGAAGTCCCTGGTGTTCTCTAGCTCTGCTACGGTGTACGGGGTGCCTAAGTACCTGCCTATAGACGAACAGCACCACGTCGGAGCCTGCACTAACCCTTACGGACGGACTAAGTACTTCATCGAACAACTCCTCGAAGATCTGTGTCGCTCCGATAAGGCCAGTTGAATGTAGCGAGTGCCTCTCTCTCTCTCTCTCTCTCTCTCTCTCTCTCTCTCTCTCTCTCTCTCTCTCTCTCTCTCTCCCCCTCTCTCCCTCTCTCGCACTACTTATTAGTTTCAATAATATATAAAATATGCCAAATTATAATTATCAAGAATTTGCCTTATTATTTTCTTTTAATTAGATTTGTAGATGCTTATATCTGAACTTCTTTTTTTGCATAACTTGTTGGGCATAATATTTATAACTTTGATCTCCTTGTTGAATATTTATAAAAATGTCATAATATATGTATAATATATATATAATTATAATGTGTTACTTTTTATAAAATAAATATCATGTAATACATGACATGTATAGATATATATATATATTTATATGTATATAAATGTGCTTATCTTATACTTGATGTACTGTATTCTAGAGTAGAAAAACGTATCAAAATAAATGCTAGCTTAATTGCAAACAATGAAAATGAGTCATTCTGTTAATATATAAATGTTTTAGTAAACCATTAAAATCACCACCATCTTTTACATGTGTGTACAAATGTGCATAGGTCACCTTAATAATTATAATACTTTAATTAAATCTTATATATTATTATTATTATTATTATTATTATTATTATTATTATAAGATTTAGGCAATGCATGGGTAATTATAGAAGCAGTATTGCTTATCGAGTAAATTACCCCTATATATATATATTTTTATTATTGTATACTAATTGATAATCACTTTGGGAGACGATCAAAAAGGACGAGTTGGGGGTTAGAGGTTACATTTGAAATACGAGTTAATAGTATATATATTGTATTGTATTGGTATTTGTGGGTTATTTGGTTTAATTGGTTTAGTTTTGTCCTGCTTGTATTTTTTAGCTGCATTACATCCCAAAATAAGCCTATATAAATTTATTTCACATTTAAAATTTAACCTTTGCACCTCAACTCGTCCTTTTTGATCGTAACCCATTACTTTGAATACATATTAAATAAATATATAAATTTAGATTTAAATATAAAAAATGGAATATTTAATTTAATTATTATAAAGTATTTATTTTCAAGATTGTTAAAATATATATTTCTAAAGCATATAAGTAAATAATTGAAATTCCACACGTTTTATGTAAATTTTAGTTTACGTTTTAATGAAATATAATCATAATTATGATTATAATCAAATAAAAAAATTAATTATAAAAAACCTAATTTATTAAAAAAAATATAATATTAATATAATACATAAATAATTTGTACCATCTATTAAAAACATTTATTAATATTAATATATTACTATTAATACATGTTCTTTTTTAAATAATTGATCCATACTTTTATTAAAATAAATATTTTATTTAGCTAAGTTTAGCTTTATTTGTGATTAAACATGTATTTTTTAATTTGTTTATTGAAGTTTGATCATCATAAAAAATATATTTACCATTGATTATAATATATAATTATATATTGTATACAGACAATATTAGCACTATATTTATTGTTATACTACATTAGAATTATTCAATAGAAATTAAATTAGAAACAATTATTTTTATTAATCTATAATTTAAAAAATATATTATATATATATATATATATATATATATATTTAGTTAATATTAAAGATTATATTGATAAATTTCTGAATTCATATATTTTTATTTTAACATAAAACAATAATTCATTGTAGTAGTTAACTTGATAAGCTATATAAGTTATACAATAAGCTAGTGGGTTCCCATCACACACTAGTGTAATATGATCTCTACTGTTAAATGTCTACTTGAGGGATGATTGCATTACACGATTATTGTACGTCTCATTATTGTTAATGAAATATCTTATTTTTTATCATAAACACCAATTTATTATATATTTATTACCTTCACATATATATATATATATATATATACTTAGTTACTTTTACTTTTAATCCCTAGTGACGCATGCATCGTAGGGGAATCATATCGCTTGCAACAATAACACATCTTCTCCAGCCATCTCTATCCTTTACCTTCTTCAACAGTTCATCTATCATCTTAGCAGTCTACTGTGTGATATTGGTCATCAGGTCTTTCTTTGGTCTTCCTCTATCCCTTATAACTTTGACTTTATCTTGCATAATTGTTTTATTCAAACTATTATATCGGCATACATCCCCATAGTAAAACAGTTTTCTCCTTTTGATAGTAGCTAGCAGTGGTTCATATTTACCTACTCATTTTATTATGGTTTCTTTGACACGTTAATTTGTTTTCCTCTGATGGTAATTTATTTCTAGTAGTCTTCTATGGGCTTTATTTTCACATGCTGATATCTTCTTAACGTCATTAACATCAGCGTCCAAGTTTCGCACCCGTAAAGTAATATGTATAGAACTAGTGATCTATAGAAGTTGAATTTGAGCTTGAAGCTGATATTTTTGCTTGTCCATATGACATTCAGTCTTATCATTGAAGAACTAGCAGTTGCTAATTTCATTATTAATTCGCTATCTGATGATCCACCTGATTTTAAGATCGCTCCTAGATATTTAAAAGTTTTTACATCTTCAGGTATCATTACGTTCATGTACACTTTTGCATTCTTATCATTATTGTTTTAATTTACCCTTGTTATTCTCTTCTCTTGGCTTATTTCCATTCCGTGAGCTTTTGAAGATTTTACTAAATGGTATGTTTGTTCAGTATCACTTCCAACTATTAAGTCATTATCGTCAGCAAATATAAAGGGGGGTATCCCACTAAAATTATTTCCGGCAACTTGCCAGAAATATTGTAAATTTAAAACAATTTGCTATCAAGTTGTAATGGGATACCCACTATAAAGTTACTATATTTCAGGAAAGTTGCCTGAAAGTAAAGGGGTATCCCACTACAAATGTAGTTTACTTGATAGAAAATCTTTTAAAGTTACAATATTTTCAGGCAACTTGCCGGAAATACTTGTAGTGGGTTACCTCTTTAAGGTTGCTAATATTTCTTCCGCCAATCGAGATTGTAGAAATATTCTCGTGAAGATTATTTAGCATGATTTGTTCTAGGAAGATGTTGAATAATACCGGCAAAAATAAACAGCCCTATATAACTCCAACAGTTGTATCGAAGAAGCTTCCAGTTGTTGATAAGAACTGCACTGCTACAACTATCATATAATGATTTTATTATATCGATAATCTCTTGAGATATTCCAAAATATGTTCTGACGTTCTACAGTCCTATTGTCGTTATACCTGATGCTAGATTTATTTTATTTTTGGTTGTATATATATATATCACGTATAGATTAAATGTATATATATATATATATATAATATTACATAAATGTTTAAGTGAATATCAACAAGTGACAATACCCTTTCTCCCTAAATATACAATACCCAATAACACTCGTCGTTACTAAAGTTATGTTCATGACATTCGTAACCCTAGCGCAATCGATGCCCCCAACCCCCAGCCCTAGTCCTACCCCTAGCTGCACCCTTAACACCACACCCGCCCCCCACATAGACGTGGAGCGTCGCCCTACTTCGCTACTTCAACCCCGCCGGTGCCCATCCCTCCGGTCTGATAGGGGAGGACCCGTGCGGACCCCCCAACAACCTCATGCCATACGTAGCGCAGGTTAGTGGCTCCCCCTGCCTCACTCCCGCCACCATGAGTGAGGCTGTGATTTGTGTAGCCGGGCAAACTTGGACTTGGAGAATATATATATTCTCAATAATAAAAAAACATGTCAATCGATATGTTCACAAATATAACGGTAGTCCGTACATCTGAGTATATTCACTAAATTTGCATGTTATCTACTTTATAGTATTAACAAAGATTTTGCGAAGCAAAGATATAACACTCCCTATGCATGCAACGTAATTTAGTAATAGCCCCAACCGCTGCTAGCAGTAGTATCGAAATCACTGAAATAGATTTTGGTTCGGCTCTGTTTGCATACAACAATGTTTTCATTGCTCTATTAAATTACATGCAATATAAATTAGCTTTTACTCACTAAATATATACTTATAGCATTTAAAACATACATATCATATTTGTTTGTTATATATTAGTAATGAACACTTAGTTTTCATCATATAAATATTAATTTAAAGCATATTATTTAACATTTTAAAAGTGTATAGTTAAATACGAATTTACATTATAAACAACGCATAGTTCCTAAAAGTAACCCGCTATAGGTGGCACCAGGGTATTTTGTATACAAATTCGAATTACACGATTTCGCGTAAGTGTTATATCTTTCCTTCGGAAAATCTTTGGTATTAATATAACAATTGTATATATATATATATATATATATAATTACTATAATTTCCATATTATTTCAAAATAATTATATATTCATCTATATTAAATGATATCCAATAAAAATCAACAATATTCTCATAATTTTTCATTGACAAAATTCATACCATATATATAACATAATTGATTATTTAAATATGATATAATTTAAATGTTTCTATATGATAATAAATTGTATATTATGTAGGGATATTATTATGTTGAGAATCCTAATAAGCCTAATTATCACATGTTATTTTTGTTTGACTTTAATTTTATTTTATTTATAAATTCGGATTAAGTATATATTATGTGATAATTTGTTAATCAAGTTGAAATATAGTTTATAAGTAGTAATTATTAAGTACTATCAAATTAATAGGATTATAAAATAAGATATAATTATAATAATAATTAATATTTAATTGAATCATTGTTTATTTTATATCTTTATGTTTATTTTAACTTGCTTTTCACTCATGGGATACTCATTGATTTATAGCATTATCAAATTTATTATATATATGTATATATAATAAACATAATAACATAATGATTTATCAACAAATAATATTTATATATATATACCCAATAATAAAAAAATATACCCAATAATTTATAGGAAATAATATTTATATTGTGCTATTTTCTCAAATTCTTTTATAAAATAATAATTATTTTCTTATAATTACTTACATTCAAAATGTAACAGCAATATCAATTTATAATCAATTATCTTATATTTGTTTTGATATAACATAAAGATAAATATATCTATGATTCCAAATCATTATTGTTCTATTGTATACATTTAGTTATATATAAAATAGTAATAATATACTCATCATTTTAAAAATGTTTATAACAATCATATATTTATTTTTAAATATACACACAAGCAGTAGGTCGTGAATTCGAACCTCACCCGCACCATTATAATAGGTCTTAAAATAATATTTAGAAGTGATCTTATATAATTGTGTTTAAATAAATTATCGGCTCTCGTTAAAACGTTAAAACCATGGATGCCTTAACATGAGAGCGACTTCGAAGGGACATTAGAGTCATATAGTTATAAGTGAAAACTTCATCTAAGTTCCTGGATGGGATGAAAGGACTCCACAAAAATAACAATAACAATATACAATATAGTATAACTGTATTATATACCTAAACCCTCTCAAATATATTGCCTTATATACATTTGAAATTCATTGGCAATATTCCAATTCCTATTGATGCACTTATTTATAATGCGTGTATCTATTGCATGTAAACATGCGTAATATCGGCCAACTGCGATATCCCCTTGACCTAGTAAATATAACTACAACAATTAAGTAAATATTCGATATTCGTATATAAGTTTTATTAGGCACTAAAATAGGGTCATGTAGACCACTTCGCTCGTGCGGGGAGAAAATAATAATAAAATAATAGTAATACAATAACAATTTAATAATAATATACATTGAATATAACACGGACAAAAATAATTAGTGATATAGAGAAGTGTTATATAATACAGTCTGCATTGATATAGTGGAGTGTTATATACTACAGATATTTATATATATATATATATATATATTATAATATTCTAACATCTGTATTATTAGATTATAACAAACAAACAAACTTCACTCGCTCAATAGGTCGCTGTGGGCAGACGAGACAAACTTTCTATCTTCGGTGATGATTACGATACTCCTGACGGCACTGGTTATTAGCGTGCATACTTAAATAGTATGTATGTGTGTATGTAATTACTGGTCAAATTAATATTCTACCATATATCTGATTTTAAAATGTATAGTTTTTATTATATTTATAATACTTCATATATAGTTTACAATGATAATAATTCATGTTTTACTCAATATAGAAATTTTAATATTATTTAACATTTTTTAATTATATTAAATATATTTAAGGTGATGTCGCACTCGACGCCATTTTCCCGCATTTACATGTGAATAGATATGGAATACATAGTACCACTATAAATATATCCAATGTTACAATTTTTAAATATTGATAAAAAAAATTCTACATAAACTACACATATATACCTATACAAAAATTGAGATAAGTTTATGAAATATAATATTATTAAAATGAAATGTGTATTTTATTATTATTTTAATTATTTATAAAAAATTATTAAAGTATGCATACATAATCATTTATATTTATATAACTTCATATACATTCATATAGAAAAAAAAGCTTAAAAATTAAAGAACTATATTTTCTTTCTATATTATAAAACGATTAGTATATATTGTAAACTGTGATCTCTGATACAAGTTGAATACCAGTGATTGTGAGAAAATAATTATTCTGAGATAAATGCTTGTTAAAATAAAGATATTATCTTTAATAATTTATATTATTTTTATAATTCTATTTATTTCATAATACAATAGAGAGTGTAAATAAAGAGGTTTATATATTTTAATATATAAATATAAATATATATATACAAATTATAAATATATAAATATAAAATTTATAAATATATATAATACAATTAATAAAAGGTAAAATTATTGAATAATTTATAATTATTATCCATTTCATTATTACATATTTTGATTTTAAAATTACACACAATATAAATGAATCTTTTGTAAAAAAAAATATTATTAGAAACATTTTTAAAAATGCTATATTTCTACATGACTATTTCTACATCTCTTCATAATATATATGAAGAATTTGAAGTTACTACTAACAAGAAAAACTAATGATAAACCTCTATATTTTAGATTTTAATACTTATAACATTTTTATGAATATATATATATATATATATATATATATATATATAAAGTATAAGCTGTCTGTATTGACATTCTGTTCTAATGACAATTTAATAACATATGTGTTGGAAGTGCAATCTAATGCCGCAGCATATATCATGTAGCTACACTACTGCTGTATCGACGAGATTGTACTGCAATATTGTATCATGATTATATCACACACTTAGAATAGTATCTACAATGTACATAGCTAGTTAGCCCGATTCACTATCTATATACTGTATTAATTAACAAATAATGTATGAACAAATACTGAGTGAATGTGTTATCAATCGGAAAATATACAATACAAACCACTATGCAAGCATTCGCATCTAATCTAATGTACACTCTTAATATGAAATAACTTAATTGACATTTCGAATATGCAACCATACAATATTAACCACACATTGAGTATACAATGAGTATGTGTATTCATTAATAATTACAGATGGATATTATATACTTTTATATTGTTTATTTATGAAAAACTTAATTCTATTTATTGATAGTATTGTAATGTTTAATAGTACTAACTTAATACACATACCACGATTTGATTTAAATCCTAATATATACATTACAAATATAAATATATAAATTCTGTTAGGTGATCATAACATAACAAATTAGTCATGTCCTTATCGTATGTAACCACATACCCTTGTATCGACATATTTTAGAATGCTGGTTGGATTTCGATACGACTGGCTTCTAATGTATATATTCATTTGTTCATTAGTATAATCAAACATTTTGTGAAGCATATAATAATAATATTTACTCAACGTAATTAATAGTATTCCCCGACACTACTAGAAGTAGTATCGAAATCACCGAAATAGATTTAGATTTCTATAAAACAATGTTTTCATTGTTCTATTAAATTACATGCAATATAAGTTAGCTTTTACTCGCCACACAGATATGTATAGCATTTAAAACCAACACATCATATTGCTTTATTATATATTAGTAATGAACACATAGTTTTCATCATATAAATAATAATTTAAAATATATTATTTTACATTTTAAAAGTGTATATTTTTATATGAATTTATACTTTTTTTTTTTAAAGTTTCTGAAAATTGAACCTATGTAAGACGCGATGTTCATTTTTATATATAAAATCGAATTACATAATATCGCATAAGTGTTTTATCTTTCCTTAGATAAATCGTTGTTACAATTATTGGCGATGTGAGAAAAATATAATTATTACGATAACAATAAAAATAAAATAATGTTGAATAATTATTATCTGCAGATACTAAATGTTATAATTAAATTATAATTAAAAAATGTTAAAATATTATTTGTTTAAGATGATATTTCTAAATTATTATATTATACTTTTCTACTTTAGATATGGTATACTCTCATGAGAAAATTAGTTTATTTATTTTTATAATATCATTATTTCTTTTAACATTATATTTGTTATATTTAAAAAATATTTATATATTTATTTAAATTTATTTCATTGTATATATATATTGTTTAGGTATACTTTGTTTAAGTAAGATTATACAGTGTAGTTACAATATGAATTATATGATTTAAAAAATGTAAGAATTTTAATCTGATCAATTTTATTTTATTTGTTTTTATCAATTTATTAAAATAATTGTTTACATTTCAATTAATGATTATATGCAATAATCTATATATTGATTAACATATCTATCTATTGACAATAGTGTATATAGTTATTTTGTATTAGTTTATAATATTTAATACTCGGTATAACAGTTTAAAGATTCGACATTATTGAATATATACGCATATATAATTTGTTATAATTAATTGACTTATAGAAATCTTGAAATGCTAAGTTTCAAGCTTTCAAGCTAAGCGCTCGTCTATAGCTTGCCCCCGTCGTACCCAGGTGTCCGAGACTACATCCACGTGGTCGACCTCGCCATAGGTCACGTATCGGCCTTGCAACGACTACAACGTCACGACCCCGCCCACCTCTCCGAGGTAGAACATGGCTGCTATGCCTACAACCTGGGCACCGGCCGAGGCTACTCCGTTCTCGAGATGATCCAACAGTTTCAGAAATCTTCCGGAATCAAGGTTTTCATCCGGCCTACGCGACTAGATATGTCATCGGAAATATCGGTCACATGTTTAGATCACATGTTTAGATCACATGTCTAGATTACATGTTTAGATCACATGTTCCGATATCATTTTAATTTTAGAATTCACATCGGAAGTACATACAAAATATTTAATTGCTACATAATTAATCGGATTCAAAAATATCTGTCAAAGTTATCGGAACTTCTGACGGGTGAACGAATATTTTAGAACATATATATTCCATTTTCGATAGCTATTTCAGCGGCTTGGTACTAATCAAAGTTATTCTGAGCTTAATTTGTAATCGGAAATCTGTTTCTCACGATTCTCTTTTTAATCTCTCTTCTACGATAATGAACTTACATATTATAAAAATAAAACCATAAATAATAAAGATGAATTTTCTTTAAATTAGATTTCTACATGTAAATTATACTGCGACTGCACTATAAACTTATATATATATATATAGTCATACTATAGTCATTTATAAATGATTATAACATTATAATATTTGCACATCAATTAATATTATATTAATTATTGTAAATATAATTTATAACATTATTATTTATGAAATATAATATCATATAAGGTCAAATACCTCGAAAGTCTTCTGACTATTTTATTTGTCCATTTATTGTTTTTCTTTTATAATGATTACAATAATAAAATGTATCTTATCTTATCTTATCTTATAAGTATATACTTATACTTATATTCTCATACTCATACTTATTTCAAATTAAAAAATCAATAAATATCATCAATATTTTCCAAAGGAAAGATAGTTCACTCGACCGATTTATTGAAATAAAAACGACACTAGCGCAAATGCGACGGGTAGGTTAACTAAATTCTATTTTTAGATTCGTATCTGTTTACATGTAAATTTGAAAAATAATACCCCAATATAATCTTAAATTAAAATATGTGTACAATTCGATATATATCGAAAAGTAAGTGTTCCGCAAAAATATTATTTGGTTATATCAAAAGTGAATTCATAAAAATGTTACAGAATTTGTATAGGTCAAAAGTAGATCGATTCAATCATCGTTATTTACATGTAAACTTTCAATGCCCTGAAAATGTCGTAATTTTAAAATATAATTCACATATATATTATAATATTAAAAGTATATTAGTCTGATAATTAGATTAATTACCTTATAAATTAATAATATTAAATATAACTTAAAATAATACATGTGTATCCATCTAGTGGTTGGTATGGAAACTATATTAAAATAATTACATAGCTTAGATAACCATCTTTGCGCAACATTTTTGATATCATTAAATTTTAAATTAAACTTTTAAATTAAACGATTATTCTAATAAATCGTAATATAAGATTACATATTACAAGTATTTACATAAATACAAAATATATTTATAAATTTATTACTCCTAAAACACTTTATATTGATAGATAGAAATACTCAAATATATTAGGATATTATAAATAAAATACAGAACTTGGATAATACATAATAAAAAAATATTGGTAAACTTAAATTATTTAACACATTTTAACTCTTACCCTACCGGGTAGGCCCTACCCTTAACACATCAATTACAGAGAACAATATATTTATCAATAAATATTAAAATAAGTATTTGTATGTAATATTAATATATAGTTGAACTTTATTGACAACATAATTAAGGGCGGGTATGTCCTTTGCTTGTGTAATGTGAATAGATAGGCATTTATAGTAAATTCAATTACACAAATTTAATAATAGGTAATCACAAAAAAAAATGTCTATAGTTTAATAATATATCATTCTAGTATGAAATTATTTTTTATTCCATATCCATTCATTAGAATATGTTATTTATCTTTAATAAACAAAGAAAAAATTAAAATTAATAATTTTTAGTAAACAAAAAATAATTACAATACATCCTATTGCATGGTCTACTTATATTGAAAATTTATATTCATTATTTCTATTATTCAATGAGATATTGAATTTATATATATATATATATATATACTTATATATATTAGAAATACATAAAATATATGATGTGAAAAATAATATTTATATATATAAAGTTAAATTATATGTATTAAAGGTAACCTTAGTGTATATTATATGAATAATGTATATGTATAATACAATAAATATATTATAATACATAAAAATAAGTAGAAATATATAAATTATAGTATACTTATTATATAAAATATATAAATTTTATAATATGATGGATTATAAAATAAAAAATATTTATATACATTATGCATTATAAGGGTTACGATCAAAAAGGACGAGTTAAGGGTTAAAAGTTAAATTTTAAATGCGAAATAAATGTATATAGGCTTACTTTGGGATGTAATGCAGCTAAAAAAACCAAGCAGGACAAAACTAAACAAATTAAACCAAATATATACCCACAAATATCTAACCAAAATATATATATACTATTAACTCGTATTTAAAATGTAACCTTTAACTCTCAACTCGTCATTTTTGATCGTCTCCCCATTATAATACACAAAAATAGGTAGAATTATACATTATAGTATACTTATTATATGAAATATATGACTATTATATTATGCAATTATTATATTCAATTTCTAGTGATTTGAAATTTTTGCAGTTTTATTTATCAATTTTGAAAATTTAAATACATTTATAAACATCAAATAATCTTTGTTTGTTTACAATTTAGTTTATACTATAGCAGTATCTAATAGATACTATCTATGATATGAGTATTTGATGAACAATACTCATATCATAGATAGTATCTATTAGATACTGCTATAGTATAAACTAAATTGTAAACAAACAAAGATTATTTGATGTTTATAAATGTATTTAAATTTTCAAAATTGATAAATAAATCTAAAGTTATACAGAATTAATTTAACCGATTATTTATTAATTATTACTAGTAATTTAACTTATATATTCAACTGGTACTTCCAATAAACTATTTTTTATATATATTTTTTATATTATGACGATTTGAAGTATACTTTATAGATAAATATTAGATTTTTTTATTTCTAACATAATAATTAGAATTATTTTTTTCTCAAAAATAATAATTCCGATGGACGACCCCTCGTAATATGAACATTCTAAAATAAGACGCTTATAGTATGATATATTTCTAAAGTCATTATTTTGAGCAAAGTGTCCATATATTTATTTAATATATTATTAATTTATATCATTATTATTATATATAATGTTTAGATATAAATATAAGATAAATATATATTATTTACAAGTAATATTAAGCATTACAAAAATTAACTATATGTAAATATAATAAAATACTATTTACATTTATAAATAACGTATTCTATGTTAAAAACATGATGTTATTATTAAACATCTAACAAATTTATAAGTATATAAAAACAATTAAATTATCATTTTTAAATATTATAAATGTATACCTTTAATATATTATTATTTTAATTATCATTTTACTCAGAACATTAATACATTTGTTAATTAAACACCATTTAACATAATTATTTAATATAGTTATAATTTACCTACAAACATATTGTATAACAAACACACAATATATGTATTATTTTAAAGATAAAACTTTCATTTATTAATAAGTAGCAAACAAAATTATATTTAAAAAATTATTTTTTCTTAATTCTAAGTCATAATAAAATATTTTCGAAATACCATAAATTTCCTTCTAGAATAATTTAGTAATATAGTTAAATTTCCATATAGATAATATTTGTAATAGAACTTTTTACTAGTGCAATTCTGAATTCAACTTATATAATAAAATATAGTCTAGACTAACTCAATGAATATGATATTTAGATATTTTATAATTTTATTATTAATAGAAATCACTAATATATTAATATAAATATAAATCTGATATTATATTTATTGCAAATTTATTACTAATTTTTCTAAATATAAGTTATAGAAATACAAATATAAGTTTATATTAGTGTAATAAATAAAAAATAATAGAAATATCGGATATTATAATTATTAATGAATAAAAATTAAAAAATACTAATTTTATGTAATAAAGTTATATAACTATCTAACCCATTATCTATGACTTGAATTTTTCTTATCTATGACTTGAATTTTTTCACTAAATCCACACAAAATAAGATTAAATCAAAAATATTTATCTAGTTTTTAATCAAGGCACAATAATACAATATATCTATGTTTTAATTAATATTTATCAATTAAATATATGAAAATTATATATATATAATAATAGATAGATGTATATTTTTTAGTATATTTTGATAACAATTGTTATAACACAACAATAATATATTATTAGAGCTTATAAGCTCTTTTTTATTAATAATACATTCATATAAAAAATGAAAAATTGGTTTCATTTTAGTCATGTATTTCTAAATAAAATCAAATAAGACGAGTGAAATCAGTTTTAATAAGATGCTATCAACTTGTTGATGCCATGTTATTGTATAATATATATAGCATATTTTATTATATGATATATAATAGCATATGCTATATATATACATATTTACATACTTCATATACATAAATTAAATATAAGTAAAATATATTTACCATCGGTATTTGTTTAGTTTTATTTATTGCAATATACTGCATTTCAGCAGTTATCAAGATTATGTTTATTATTTATTAACATTATGACACATCTCGTATTATGAAATTCTATATAATAATAATTTAATTAGCGATGCTATTAATAATTAAAATATTTATAATCTAAAATAAATAAATTATTATTTAAATACTTCTAAGGGGATTTCCCAATAGATCAAATAAACAAAGTTATATGATTCAAACTTTTATTTTATTTATGATCATTTTTAAATTATATTTTATAAATAATTATAATTATAAATTATATTTTTTATCATTTTAATTCAACATGTTATATGTAGCTTGAATAATTCTGTAAAATTTCTTAATATTTAGCACGAAAATTTAAATTTCATAAATTTGAATCCGATCTTATATAAAATATGTATGTTTATATTAGTATATATATTAATATAATATTTTATATTAAAATATGAGAATTTGAAAATTTGATTGAATTTGTTGAGAAGGGTTCACAATTGAGGTAGTTTAAACTATTCTATCATGTTGGTGTATTCAAGCTAGTGGAAAATCCCTTTAATATCATTATTTTCAACATTTATTTTGTAAAAAATCAATAAATTTTTTTAATTTCATCTTTTTGAATGTATAAAATCAATATATATACTTTATTTATGAGTTATTATTTCTAGTGTTATATTCAAATAAATTATAATATTTGGTATAAAAATGAATATTAACATATAATTAATGAGTTGTATATCATTATAATTGTGTAGATAATGTTGTATAATATCTATCTAATTAATTCTTTACAAATCATATAGATTTTTTAGTATATGGACAAAAATTTTGCGAAGCAAAGATATAACACTCCCTATGCATGCAACGTAATTTAGTAATATCCCCAACCGCTGCTAGCAGTAGTATCGAAATCACTGAAATAGATTTAGGTTCGGCTCTATTTGCATACAACAATGTTTTCATTGCTCTATTAAATTACATGCAATATAAATTAACTTTTACTTACTAAATATATACTTATAGCATTTAAAACATAAATATCATATTTGTTTGTTATATATTATAATATATTACTAATTAGTAATGAACACTTAGTTTTCATCATATAAATATTAATTTAAAGCATATTATTTAACATTTTAAAAGTGTATAGTTAAATACGAATTTACATTATAAACAACGCATAGTTCCTAAAAGTAACCCGCTATAGGTGGCACCAGGGTATTTTGTATACAAATTCGAATTACACGATTTCGCGTAAGTGTTATATCTTTCCTTCGGAAAATCTTTGATATGGATATTGATATATTTTATTATTTTAATATTAAAAATAAAAATTAAGGTATGTGTGACTTATGTTCTAAATATATATATATATAGACATTTAAATAGATGGAAATAGGTGATACATTAAATATCAACTATCATTCAATATTGTTTAGTTATTATTTTATTATTCAAAATTGTAGTTATTATATATAATGATTATTTAAAACAAAATAATATACAAATATGGTACCTATCATTTTAATTAATTTGTATGTATTAAATGTTATTAATAAATTAAATAAACAATAATATGATTGAAATATATATGAGCTACACAATATCTGAAAATATGAAGTACATATTGATTATTTAATGAGATTTAGTATTTTAATTAAAATAATTAACATACACATTTGTGTTTGAGATTAAAATATTGTCTATATAATAAAGTATGAGAAATAACATATATCTTTCTGAACATGTATTCAGACATTCTGATATTGTACATAGGTGATATATGTAGACACATATTATATAATAACATTTAATAATATCACATAGGCCATATCATAATTTTACATTATTTTTACATTATAAGATAATATTTTAAAATAGATTGAATAGTCATATGTTATAGAAAAATTAAATATTTATAGAATAAAATATTTATAAATAAATTAACATTTAACATAAAATAGATAGATTAGTAATATGTTATAGAAAAATTAAATATTTATAGAATAATTAAATATTTATAAATAAATTAACATTTAACATGCATATTTGATAATTTTTCAATTGAGGCAGAAATCAAATATATATTTTTTAACATAAATTAATAAATTAGTTCTCTAATTAATTTTAATTATATATATATATACTTATATGCATTTTAATATATATATATATATATACATTTAATTACATTAATATATAATTATTTATAATTAATTTTAAATTATATAGTGTTATAAATAAATGTTAAGGGTATGTATATCATAGGGTATGGGTATTGCTCATTTACAATGGGCTGTATGCTAAGCGTAGTCATACTGAAGGTAAATGTACAGATTTTGGTAAAACTCCGTTTGTAAGGAGAGTACTATGTTTTTATCTATGAAAAAAATGTTTAGGTCATTTGGATGACATTTAGCATGTGCGAAGACCCCCTGAAATTTAACATGTTGAAGATAGGAAATTCACCATAGAAAAATTTAAAAATTAAAGATTCAACATTTAAACCACTTATATTTATTATAATGTATTAATACTTAACACATAGTATCATCATATATTACTTATTAATATTGATTACCAAATTTTATAAAAAAAAATAAAAATCCTATAATTTTGCTAGGAAATATTTTTTCTATATTTTTTTTTGATAATTTATTTTTTTTGTGCAAAATATTTAATTTTTTTTTTTTTAACCACAATTATTAATTTATATATATATATAATAGACTTATATACAGTATTATTATATATATAACTTATTAAATTAATTAATTACAAGATATAATTAAAAATTATCAATACAATTTTGACAACATTTCAAATCAGCCGAAACATCAGAATATAATAATTTTTTTTTTTTTTTTTTTTATTTGTTAACAAAAGATCTTATTAAATATTAAAATTGGGGTCAGAATTGTTTTTCTTTTAAATTGGAATTTTAAGGACATATTTAGTAAATTTTTTTTTATAAAATTTCAAATTTATGTAGAATTTCAGATACTTATTAAATTTTTCATTATAGTTGTATTATTTACTATATTATTTATTTATTATATTTAATATATATTTATTATATGTATTTTGTTATATAATTATCAATAAAATAAAAAATATCAGTTTATATTAATAAAGATGTATGTTTTTATTTATACAATAATATTATTATATAATATTATAGTACATCCAGGTGTGCTCTTTTATTAAAATGTAAATAATAAAGAATATAGCATAAATGTCCTTCCACTGGTGATATGCTACCAATTTATATTTATAATATAAATATCTATGAAACTGATATTAAATAATACAAAATAAAATAAATTTTAAATTATTTGTATTAAATGAATTTATTTAAATATATTTATTTAACTGAATGATATTATAATAACGATATATAATTGTATTTATAAATTAATTATATACATTAATGAAAATAATTTACAATTTTAATTGTTTTAATTATTTACATATCATTTACATATAGTTTTATATTACAGATATAAATTAGTAGCAGATCCACTACTTAATAATTAATTTATTTTCATTTAATAAATATGATTAAATTATAAAACATGTTATTACATATAATAAACATATAATATATAATATAAATTAATATACATATATATATATATATATATATATATATATAAGATTGTAGTTCTCCTACCAGTCGCATTTAAGCTAGTGACTTTTTATTTCAATAAGTCGGTCGAATGAACCATCTTTCCTTCGAAAAATCTTAAATAATTATATATATAAATATTTTATAAAATATGTATATAAAAAATATAATAGTATATATAATGATGCTCTTTGCATCAAAATGGATTGCATCAAAAAGAATTAAATTATACTTATGCTCTATGCATGTAGTTAACACCCATTCATTCACAGCAATTCTCTTTCTATATATTCACATACCATTTTTTTCATAGTTTTTTTCTTAGTAACCAGATAGTATAAGAATAGCAAGATCATACATCTATATCATTGACAGATGAATGTGGGTGGTATACATCTTAAGTAGCATGCGATTGTTAACAGCTAATCTATTTCATATATAATGAATTCATATATTTATGATGTAATCCATTACATCATAAGTGTGTCATGAACTGCACTTGTTTGCTGTGTTATTTATAATTATAAAAGGCCTGGAATAATCTAAATCTTTAATTAATTAATTAACCACACAGATAGATAAGTGCTATAATAAACTCATTTAAGAATGTATATATATATATATATATAATATAATATATACAATATATACAATATATAATATATACACCAAGGCCATGTTAAGACGGTGCAAAGTGTAACAACAGGGGTTAAAATGTTATTTTTCAGAAATTAATTCCTTATATTAAATGATATCTTATCAAAAATTCATGTATTTAAAGCATATTTTTAAAAATCTATATAAAATAAAAAAATATTTAAAAATAATATTATCTAAAAGTTTATAATTTTGTCATAATCCAGCCCTGATATATACATATAAATATATATAAAGTTTGTGTGCGCGTAAACTAACGCATACGTAACCATCATTATACATGCGTTCACTGGTGTCTACGGTACCCACCCCCACTTTCACCCCCACTCACACCCCACTCACACCCCACTCACACCCCACTCTCACCCCCCTGACAACAAACTTATCGTCTAGCATATTTATGTAAATGCACCTTCAGAAGTAGCGCCCCCTACCTCTAGCATCAGTGATAATTAAACTTTTGACGATTCTCGACGAGAATCGTCGACAACCGAGCGCTATATTTAGATTTCAGTCTATAAATAGAATGCGCCTGTTTCCGGTAGTCCCTACAGCGCTAGCTGAGATGTACAATGCTGTTATTGTTAGTGTTTTATTACACGCATATATGATTCACTCTCTCTCTCGAGAGAGATTGTACTCGTGGATTACAAATAGATAAACCTCAACAACAACCACCTCCTCCTCCTAAGTAAAACAACAACTGATGATTCATACTTACGTCATGTCCAAGAGTGTCTATGTGATGCTATTTCCAGCTCATTAATCATCTCTTTGGATCTTAATAAAAGTGTGTATTTCATATAAAGGGGGCGTAGTCCTGATAAAACAATGGCCACAAAGTAATTATTAGTTTGAACGTAACTAATTTATATATATAATATTATTTGTACATTTATTTAATATATATATATACTTTTTTATCTAAGAACTAAAATGGATTCAAATAATGTATTTGCAAGCTGTATGTTATGTCTATGTACAAGTTATAGTTTGCTATGAATAAATTAGCGTTTGTGTAATATTTCATAAATTTAATTAATAAATAAGATTATTAATGTAAGATTTGATTATAAAGAGAATTGATTTCTTATAATATCATGGCCACTCAGCTATATTATTATTACAAATGTTTCCTATTCAAGTATTAACATTATGTTTAACATTAATTATAATTAATAATTATTAACATCATATTTATATATATATACATTACTATTCTTAGTAAATTATATATTAATAATCTGTCAATATTTGTTTCAGCTATTTGTTCTTAACCTTCATTAAAATTAATCATGTTTACATCTATATAAACCTTTATCTATATCTAATATAGTTTTATAATTATATTATAAAACTAAAGATATTATGATTACCTATGATGTTATATTATATATGTATATTAATCCATAGAATTTCCATAATATAATTCATTCAAGTAAAGATATAATATATAAGAATAATTAATATATGATATATATATTAATATATATGCATTATATTAATTAACTTTCATAATAAAATTCACAATTTACCTAACATACAATAGTTATTAATAATATAATAATTTTAAATATCAAATAAATCATCGATATAGTTCTATTATTATATTCAAATGATAGATGGTAATGTCACCATATTTTATTATGTTAAACAATAGGCTTTACTAGGTCTTTTAATATAACAATGCATTATTAATAGTATTCATCTCTGACCATTACAGACCCCATAAATGTAGGTCATAACCCACCCTAATAATATGTGTGTGTAGGGGACATGCTTAAAAATCACATTCATACTCATTTATATATTAGGTAACATTTTGTTATTATGCAATATTATATCAAAAATATAATTAACAAATCAACATTCAAAGTAACTTTACACGAATATTGTCCGTGTTCATTTATATACATTCTAAATAAGTATAATAACTATCACTGTTATCAAATACTCCTCCCGTGTCTATAGTGTAATCTTAATTAATCATTTAATTTGATTATATTACGATGTATTATTTAATTCATTTATATATATATATATATATTAGTAGCACAGTTGAGTTATATACCGATATCGTCGTTGATTAACTTCCTGAACTATCACCTAGTGTTCGCTAAGCTAACGAGCGTTCATCATCAGCTGATAGAGGTGCATGAACCCAACCTCCACCACCACCACCACCACCACCACCACCACCACCACCTCCACCACCACCACCACCAGCACTATTATTACCAGGCTCTCTGTCTCTAGCATCTCGCGCGGGAGTCGTAAATCACTCTGGTTATTATTCTAGTAGCATTGATAACCTCTCTCATCACCTCTCTCTCTTCACCTCTCTCTCATAACCTCGCTGATCACCTGACAGATTGAAACCGAGGTAGTAGGCAGACGAGAGGGGGACGTCAGCTCTTGTTACGCCGACGCATCGCTAGCACTCCGTGAACTCGACTGGAAGGCTGAGAAGGGGCTCAAGGAGATGTGTTAGTAGAGGTCACGCGAGCCCGCCTATATAGGTCGAGGTCGGCTACCGGTAATGCGCGCGCGTCCTTCACACGTCGTACCATGTGACTACCACCTATTGTTAGTCGACATCGATTGTTTGATGTAAGCACCGCCCTGATGTATCATCTGATCTTAATACTATTGTTGTTGTTGTTGGTGTTTATTGTCGTGTCAATATATTGGTTTCGACTACTAGCGTCGCATGACTAATGATAGATTACCTCTCTCGCTATCTCTCTCTCTTCATTAAATCAAGTCGCCACCATCACCTCTGGCATACTAGCCGAAATAGACGTCGATGGGTAAAAAAAGTATGTGGATTTCAATGCAGAATTCCTTCACGTACCGCCACTGACGGTGTTCTATGAGTAACTAGGTCAACCTATGAATGACTAGGAATGCCTATAGATTAGTTCTATAATTATGAGAGGAAATGCGCTTTTTTCTCAATAACAATTACGATTTAGATCATAGGAACCTTTCTACCAATAAAACCAACATCTTGACTAATTTCTATTGTATTAATTAACCGCAATTAAACTAAGCTATTGATTTAGTGCCTCTTTTTACGAGTAGACTTCAACTAAACTTTAAATATAGCTTGATTAATACTCATTTTTATTACTACTACAGGTGATGATTTGTGGAGATGGCAGTCAACAAATCCCAAGGGATTCAATTCATAAGAATATGTGGGCACCACCTACTTTCTCCTTCATCGACCAATCATCTACTTAATTTATTCTTATATTGCCATCAGTATATATACTGTATACCTGGTGTATATACAGTGTGTTATTTATTATATGTCTATTTATTTATGCATTTTTATTTATAATGGACATAATTGTCATGTCCATTGTTACCGGGGAAAATACTACAAAGGGAGAAACACAATATTGTATAATGTATAACTTTTATTATAAATGATATATGCGAAATTTGCAAAATAAAAATAACAATAAATAAATAATAGATAAATTCATACTTCGTAATAAACAAAGAATCTAGCCAATATGATAATATGAAGGCTCATTGACCTATAATCGTCTTAATAATCACATATGCTGTACAGAGGAGAGGGAGAGAGGTAGTGGCTTCACTTGCGTTTACTACCAGAAATGGCAATAGGTCGTCGTAGAGTGTGGAAGTCCACATTGCCAGCATTCTCCGCGAGTCCCTGCTTACTGTGTCGATAGGAGGTGTTAAACACGCTGCGCTTGGGAGCAGCTGAACTCGAGCTCCTCCTCAGAATGCGGTTCAGCATCTTGCCGAGCACCGAGACATCTTCATCTCTCGTAGTGGGTTTATGAGAGACGGAGCGACGTAGTTCAGCGCGATCCTCCAGTCTCCGCCTCCTCATCTCGTAATCATCCTGATCATCATCATCCAGGAACTCGCTGAAGTCCTCGCTACCGGGGAATTGTTCTAGAGATGTGGGGCCGGTGCGTGAGTCATCAGTAGAGTTGGAACTATCGCTGCCGGTACTACCAGCTGTACCAGTGCTGCCAGCCTTCATGGAACGGGTCATTTGACTGGTGGTGGATGTGGTGGAGGGTGACGAGGAAGGGAGGAAATCACCGCCATAGTTCATGCAGTCGTAAGAGAACGACCGGGCCATGGGTGGAGTCGAAGTGTTGGTGGTGTTGCGTCTCTGTAAAGGGTGGTCGGAGGAGCTGGGTTTAGGTTTGACGACGGGTTTGTCGGCGTTCTTCTGAAAGTTGGAGAGCTTCTCGGCGAAGCTTGTTCGGACGAAGACGGGAGATGATGAGCCCGAGGATGATATGGATAGCGACGCTTCCATCTCGCATTCCTCATCCGCAACTAGCGGAGCTATTTCATCAGTAGACGATAGGGCTAAAGGACTAGCCGGTTTAGAGGGGGCGGAACGCCTAGTAGACTGAGCGAAACTACTGACTGGAACGGAAGGGATACCGCGACGTACGGGAGACGTACCGAATCCCGGTGAGATATCGCCATCTAGTGGTGAGTCGTGCAGAGTAGGCGATGTCATGGGAGAGTCAACAGAAGTGAAGTGCATGGGTAGATCGGGTAGTAGGCGACGAGGGTCTCCAGCCGGTGATCGGGGCATCATGGGAGAACCGTTCAAGGATGAGGTGGAGCTAGACTGACGTAGGGTACGTGGTCGAGAGGGAGACTGGGAAGGGAAGATGTCCCTCACGTGAGTGATTTTACGTCCTCTTTGATCCATCATGTATTCTGGTGGGAGAGAAATAAAAACGGTTAATTTAGGATAGATATTGAATAAGTAATAATCAAAAATATAAAATTGATATTCACACTACAATAAACTCGTATATAATATATACTATATATATCATTATATATATATATATAAATTGTGGGTATTATATATAATGGTAATAGCGGGGAGAGGTAATAGATCTACTGTCATTGTTTACTGAACCATTATGTAATATTATATAACGATCATTAATCCAGGTCACGTGCAGATTATGAAATAAGTAAAAGTGTTAGGCTATGTAAACAACAGCCAGAATGCAATACGATATATTACCATTAGTCTTAATAATGCGTACATGACTCATACATACCTATAGATTACAATAGCTATTACATACGGGCATTATTAAATATATACGCTTCATAATATATAGATGAGTGTGGTAATATGGCGACAATCTACTTAGATATGTGTACTATGTTATTATTTATTATATATATAATATATATATTATATTATATATATATATATATATATATATATATTATATTATATTATATTATATTATATTATATTATATTATATTATATTATATTATATATATATATATATATATATATATATATATATATATATGTATATATATGTACAAATATATGGATATAACTACAAATATAACTAATGAGGAAATAAACTTTACTTTATATAATATATTAACTAAACATAAGTATAAATACATCACATTTCATAAACAATATTGAATAGCAGGGATAAAACGTAGTTAAACTTCAATATTAGAAGTTTAAACACCTTCAGTTGGTATTAGGTACTAACTATGTATTATTACTAGGCTTTTAACAAACTGATATGTAATATCCTATAATACTATATAAATATATTATTCCGAGTTTTGCAAATATAAGCGATATGTAAGGAATAATCAATATATATATACAAACCGAGTGATAGAGCAGTGATGCAATCTGATAGAACCGATGATATACGTGTGTGAGTGTGTGTGCGTGTGTGTACACAACAAAGGCCCGGCAGTAACAATGCACGATAGCTACGGGAGGGTGCGTATTGTTGGGTCGACTTATCGAACGAGAATGGTGAAGATAGGCCGACGGGCTATGTGTTTTATCGTCGTGTTCAGTCGACCGTGACGAACTAGCGTATCGGTCGCTCGTTTCAAGTGGCGCGGGTTTACGGCGGCGTATCTCGACGAATCTCGCGATATCGGTAATGATATACCGCGAGATCTAGTGAGAGACACTTTCGAATCTATTAATATTTCACTATAATAACTATCAAAGTTGTTATAACCTATATATATATACATTTATAATGAAATACATGTATATAACCGGGCAATGCTGGACCCCCTCTAGTTACTATATAAACCCCATAACCATGATATATTCTTAACTATATAAAATAACTATAACCCATAACTGAATACAGTTTTAGAAAATTCACTAGCTGTAAGCTTTCAATCTTGGTTCAAAACCCTTACCAAATTCATCTATATAGCTTTTTTAGTTTTATTTCACCCTGCTTTAATTATATAATATATACTATATAAGTATGTCTATGTATATTATATTATTGAATGTAATATAATGATGACTAATATATGTTATCAGACATGTGTATAGTGTAATATGTATATAATGCAATAGGTGCCGCACAGCATTGTAATACATCACCTATATCTGCTAGGTTATCCTACATGTATACATACGGGTTCTTCATGTATACAGTATACATATTGGGTTATACGTGTTTACATATAAGTTATGTATGTATACATATAGGTTTTACATGCATACATATATGTGTCTTGTTTATTTAAGGCTTAATTAGAGCGGAACGCTTGTATGTGTATAGAGTGGAGAGCTACTTTAGTGGGCTACGATATGCCGAAGTAAACAATTAGTCACGTGGTAAAGCGAACAAAGGGGGCCACGTGACGTATACATGTCGGCGCCCCCTTTCGGGGCTATAGCTAGCATATAATACCTAGAAATATAGTTATCGTATACAACATTGAATCGTGAGCTTTTTATAAGAAATAAAAACTTCTAAACCACGGTGGATCTTTCCATAGAGAGAGTCTATACTCCTAGCTTCGCTGTCGAGATATCAATCATCGATGTGTACAATGTACAATGTACATTGTACAATACACACTGTACAATACATACAGTACAATGTACAGTGTACAATGTACACTGTATATTCATCAGATTATTTCCACTTACATATACGTCATATGTGACGTATATACATTATATATATATATATATATATATATATATATAATGATATTGATATGGCTGTAAGTATATGTATGCTATAATAACATAACCTATATATAGGTTAACTTTTAAATGAACATACATGGCACGTATGACTACTAAGGTGTATACACCACCTGTATGTGGACATCTCAATAGTACACATTACTGTGCGCATGTACACATGTAGTCTACGAATCATGTAGACATGTCCTATAGGACATGTACAGTGGACATTGTACAGTATTCTACGCTAGCCATGTCCGTATCGTGTGAATGTTATGAATGTCAATAGTAGGGTCAATAGTTGTGGTCGTATGTGACGATATGTTCGGAATGTAAATTGATATCGATGAATACATATAAATACTATCACGTTATTATACTACTATAGTACTAATGGTTGTAGTAGTGGTGGTGATTATAGTGATGGTGGTTGTAGTAGGAGTAATAGTAGTGGTAGTAAATATAGCATACTACTTTAATATAGTATACTCTATTAGTATTCGTAGTAGTAGTTGTATGCATATTATAGTAGTAATTTACTATTTATATTATTTACAAAACTTAACTTATTGATTAGGAATTTATTAGTACAATCCAATACAAATATATATTGTTTATAATAAGTTATATATAAATATATCTGTATTAAACATAAATAGATCAACGGTAAATACGATGGGTTTAATGGAGTAAGGCCGCAGACATATAATACTGCCTACTAAGCGCATGCGCGAGAAGTGCATGCACTTAACGCGTACCGGATGTTTAAAGAGAGCACTCGATTATCGATGGGCATTATTTTAATCAAATTATGAAATTACTATAAATATCAGGAAAGTTAATTTATTATTATGAAAATGTATAAATAGATATAGCTATATTTATTAAATTAATAAAAACGTTCTAATGAGCTAACATTATCTCCGGCTAATTGTAATTGTGAATCATAAAGCGTTATATAATATTATATATAGTTAATAACTATATATAGTTAATATACTAGATGATTTATGTGTATTTATACGATATTATCATCAAGAAAACTTCTAGATGAAATATATTTAAATTGTGATTATGTTTCCGCGTACGTTTAGATTAATTCTAAAAATAGAACTTCTCATCGCTAATAGATGTTACGTCATACTATTGTAGTACTTATTTAGCTCACACACAATATTCCACTAATATCACTAATATTTAATATATATCGCTAATATATCACACCCTATACGCACCATAGTGCGTATCTCTCACATAACATTCGTTATCTCTATCTCTACACATCTGACACGTGATCAGCAAACACGTGACCGGCAGAAACGTGACCGGCAGCCTCCATTATCTTCATGTAGTACGCATGTGAGAGTTGTGTGCACAACACACAACCGCGCACACACACGCCCACACAATACTGGTAGTAGAACAATAGCTTCATTATTATTATTAACCATACACTATGATGTAGTCATTGTGATGCACACTACTTCTCGACTGAACGACGTACAGTGTACGTCCTTCACTGTATATCCTACATTGTATGTCCTATACTGTATGTTCTACAGTCCATGTTAATCTTAGCCTTGCAGATATTGTCGGATTGACAACTTCACCCACACTGATATTTAACAAGGAGTGTATTCACGAATAGGCTACTTGGCTTATATGTTATACCTATAGCCAGGGCCGGCTTAAGGGGGGGGAAAATCGGGCAATTGCCCGGGGCCCCAAATTTTGGGGGGCCCATGAATTATTTGAGACATTTTTTTTTTACTATTTATATGAAAAAAAAATATTTCTTAACTATTTTTCTTATATATTATTAATTCTTATTAAAAAAATAAAAATAATATAATAAATTAATTAAATATGAGTCATTTAGGCCGATTTGAAGAGTGAATTTTACAAAAAATTCTAAATTGTCACGAAGATATGGTGGAAACAGCTACATGAAGATTTTGGAGAACATGCTAATAGTGATAACATAGATCTTCTCACACATCTCTGATTGTTTGATAACATAGTTTGAAACCGATTGATAAATAATTGTTTGATAAACTAGAAGGTGATAAATGATAAACGTATTAAGGTATTATTAACCATAGTTAAATCTTAACAATTTATAATTCTATAATTAATTTACAAAACAAAAAGTATACTTTTTTTTATTAAAATTAAATATATTTTATAAGATATATTTTAACTATGATTTCTGATATTTGTAAAGGATTATATTGATTATAAATTACGAAAAAAACGATATTCTATATAGATTTATAATTGTTATAGTAATTAAAAAAATAGATATTTTCAAAATAATTTTTCTCAAAATAATTAACTTTCTCTATCTTATACTCGTATTAATCAAATGTGTATATTCTCATAGTGTGTATATTATTATAGTTGTATTAGTAGGTATATTAACATAATATATATATAATAGTTTTAATTTAAATAGGATTATTCTGCTTTAGGTTATTCCTATAGTATTGTTAATAATGTCTATTGATGAAAGGGAATTATGTACATAAAATGATTATCTTTTTCAACATACTATTATTACAGAAAGATATTATATTTATTGAAACAGATATTATTTATAAATATATATATATATATATAACATACATATAATACTAAAGGAATTTTTGCAATTATCCACCTATTACTTGCAAATGAATGTTTAGATTGACATCACACTCATCTATCTATTTACAACTAAATACACACAATGGCGATATTCCTATTGGATAACAGGTGATAAGTTATCACTGATAAATACATAATTGAAGAAATACAAAATTCAAAATATTATATCATATATCAGTGTACTCAATTCCATATATATCATATCGATATATATTATCGTTATTTATATCAAGTTAGGTAGGTATTATAGCCTACTATTATTATATAGGTATTTATTGATTTACAACGTACGATTGTACGTTGAGATTCATTATCACTGATAATTTATCAGTTATAATTTATCACATTGGTCAATATTTAGCTACCGATCTATTAGAATTTTTTCAATAATAATATAATTATAATAGATTATAGAGCTCAAAGTTATGAAAATGCCAGCATATGTCTGGAAGATTCAATGACATGAAATATATTATAATAACCATAGTCCATTGTCAATATGGATTCACATATCTACACTGTGTATTCCTTAAATCTGGTTGGGCAAAATGCCGTTAAATCTTCGACAAGTGTAGCAATATTCTTTGCCTTCATCCCAAATCAATATAATTTATTTAGCCAAACTATATAAAGAATATATTAACATCTAGATTAAAGAAGAATATAATATTTTTTATTAAAATCATTATCGAATATAAAATGGTGATCGCAAGCAGATTCTGTTAGTGCAGTCTCTTGAGGACTTCTTATAGGACCTAATTACATAATTTATATCTGATATTATATATGTTAAAATATAATTTAAATTACATTACTAGAGTCAATGTATTTATTCAATAAAATGCAATTTTAGAATTTGAGACTTCGATATAATGAAAACCGTGGAGCTAATTACTTTATAGAATAAAGTCGATCAGAAAAGTATTGCAATTAGGTTACATTGAGATAATAGCGGTAATACAACATATTGATGCACTCTATACATCAGTGGTTCCCAACCTATGGGTCATTGAGTATTTTGTGTAGGTCCTGATCCAATTTCTAAAAAATAATATAAATGCTTTTATATGCAAATTGGATTTATGGTCGAGAAAAATTTAAGATGGATATATATTTAAATATATGTATATTAATTTGTATATGATTATTTTATGATTAAAGTATAATAATAACAAAATAAAATTTGTCATTGGGTCTGGTATATTTTTTAATTAAGAATTATAAAAAAAGGGTCACGGTGAAAAAAGGTTGGGAACCACTGCTCTAAATATATATGCGAGAAAAGAAATTATTATGAGGAGTTGATTAAAGTATACAAACAAATTACAAAATAATTAGTATAATGATAACATATGATAAAATTGAAGAGTTATAATTATTAGTTTTTGCCAAAATGGCCCATTTAATATGTTATTAAATTATTATGGGGCCCATGCATTTTTTTTGCCCGGGGCCCATAGTATGCTTAAGCCGGCCCTGCCTATAGCATATAACCCAAGTCTTCGTGCATACAGTCTATGTTAACTACCAGCCTGGGTGTATTATAATATATGCATCCAATTAAAAGTAATATAGCACAATGACCACAGTAATGGCCTGTAGGTGCAGAACCGCTAACTACATACGCGGTAGGTTGATTGATGGCTGGACCTATACGTTGATTGACAGCCTGCATTGTTATCCATAGTAGCACTCATCGTAGGTGGGCCTGATCATCACAGATGTTGCGTAACAATCGTGTTACGTAAGCGTAATGTAAACAATACTGTAGTTCAATGTATACTAAGTGCATACACACACACACACACACACACACAGTATGTTAATATTTACACACATAATCAAGACCTCCTATAACCTCGAGGTTAATGGAGGTATTGACATAATACACCTACACACATACCCTCACAATATCGCTTATAAGCATTGCGTACACACCTATGTACCTACGCACGGTGCGATGTCTAAACGCGCGTACCTATACGCACATATAGGTGCGTATAGCATCGTGCACGACACGGGTGAGATACGATAGCTCTATGGTAGCAGTAGTAGTGCGGTAGTGCTACAACTGCTACCTACAGTCCTGCCCAGCACTGGCTCAACACACACCGACATATGATTTATGTCGAACGAACGTATAAAAACAATACTATCTTTGTCTTACTTAAAGACTTCGTGTAAGACAAACATGGCCGTATTCGTATGTACAAAGAAGACTGCTGATTTATATGTAGTTAACGTTTAAATTTACGGCCGCCATTTAATTACTACACTGAAGCAGAAGGCAGACGTATTAATTAAAGCGAACGTGTATATCGGCAGAAGCCCCTTTTGGGGGTGTAATGCACCCTATAGGGTGAACCCGTTAAGGTGTTACATGTGTAAGTAAGTATTGGTGTGTGTGTGTGTGTGTGTATGTGTCGGTATTATGTAACCAATGTAATATCTAATCTTACTGTCGAACTGTCACTTTGATGGTGATGTATGCACACACAATAACTTATAATACACACAGCACACTAGTGGTTACCTACTAGGTGGCATACACTTTGTGGCATACTATGTTTCTTACTTAGTGGCAGACTTCGTGGCAAACTTTGTAACTGACTGCGTAGCCCAGCAGACTAAAGCGTCAGACACACAGGTAGTAGGGTGCGGGTTCAATCCCCGTATGAACCATTAAAATATATTTAAAAATAATATTTAGGAGTGATCATATAACATTTTGTATTAAATATGATCGCATATCGCCTAAAACCACGGATGCATTAACACGAGAGCGGTTTCGAAGGGACATTAGATCCGTATGGTTATAAGTGAAAACTTCATTTACATTCCGGGATGTGATGACGTGACTCAACCATCAATAACAATAACAATAACAATAACAATAACAATATATACATCGGCACATAGATACGGTGATATGGTGAGATCACTCGTAGCTGTTGTTTATTATCATAGTGGGCGTGTCTAGGAGCGTTAGATAGTACAGGTGTGAGTAGCCTATGACCCAATTATGACTGTATTAGGATGGACCTGCCATTATTACATAGCATAACACGAATGATATATTGCATCGTATAGATTGGTATCGAGTAATAAATTGTAGTCAATATATACACACAAATATATATATATATATACACACATATATATTAATGGCTATTTAATAATGGTATATAGGTTGATATATAGCTAGATAAACAAACATGTCAACTGTTATTATACAATTACTTTAGTAAAAATTATAAAATTATTTTATAGATAAAAAAATGCTATAATATAGGTAAGGTATTATATAAAGTGTATTCTACAAATATGCTTCGTATACAAAGAAGGTTTTAAAGATATACGAGTGAATGTGTTCAACATATACCTAATAACACGTGTTAAGCACGTATCATCAACACAATGGTTTACTTGCGATGTTATTATATATATATATATATATATATATATATATAAAGGTATATTGACATATACAGCCGTGGTTGTATATGAACGAAATTAAATGGTGATATATGAAAAATATTATTAATAACAATACTCAATATAGTATAATGTGTAAAAAACGAATAGAAAATGTAATACATAGAAACAAATACACATTATAAAGTAGTAATATCAATTGATTAATAACAATAAATACATTATTTTTAAAGAGGGACATATATATTTTATTTCTGATATCTGTAGGCAGTTAAATCCATTACCAAGGAACCGAGTTTCTAAAGACAATTATGTTAATGTTGACTCTGTATACGGTACCTGAAGCATCATGTTATCACTATGGTAACCTGACTGAAGTCACCATGGTCACTAAGCACCAGCTTTAAGCTCTAGCATAGATCTATATTCAGGCATACCGTAGTAAATATCATCATGTACTAATATTAATCATCCGCATATAAATGATATTTTATGTGGAGCTATTTAGTAATTATTGTGTTAATTAGTAGAAGATAGATTAAGAATATGATACATCCTATAGGACAGAGCGTCAGGGAACAGCGTGGATACGAGTAATGCGAGATGATTTAACCGAACCTAAATATTCGCTAGATACCTCGAGAAGTATTCGATAACATGCATGGACATGGATAGTTAGTTTACTAAACACGGCAGGCTTTATTCGAATAATGTAAATTATAATACTATCGAACACTAAGATTTTAAATTGTATATATATACTATAGTGTTGAGGATATCGACTTCAGTGGTGAAACATTCATAGAATAATAAGCGAGAGTAAAGTTGAAAGTTTTCCACATTTAACTAGACTGAAAACCTATAGGAGTGTATATAAACATGTGATATTTTATGGTTATCGACAATACTAAGTATAGAGATATTATTCTATATTAAATATAGTGTATTTCTATAACTAATACCCTACACAATATTATATATATATATAGGTATATGCTACAGATGTGTGTGTGTGTGCGTGTGTGTATGTGTGTGTGTGTGTGTGCGTAATCGATATGCATACTAAAGTTATCGCTATATTTACAGTCATAACGTAGATGTCACTCACAATAGCCACTCACACGCATGACATTAAATCTCACCCTACTACGTAACACCATCAAGATCGTCGTCCGATATAACCCCGTTTTCCATGTAATATTACCACGTGACTATTACCACGTGACTATTAGCACGTGACTATCTACACGTGACTATTATCACGTGACTATTACCACGTGACTATTACCACGTGACTATTAACACGTGACTATTAACACGTGATTATTAACACGTGACTATCTACACGTGACTATTAACACGTGACTATTAACACGTGATTATTAACACGTGAATATTAACACGTGACTATTACCACGTGACTATTAACACGTGACTATTACCACGTGACTATTACCACGTGACTATTACCACGTGACTATTAACACGTGACGAGGTCTCGCCACATCGTTAAACTCGTGTACCGTCCTCTAGCGGTAAACACAATCACGGCGGCGTTGTATAATAATAAAGTGAGGTGACCGCGGTGTCAACAGCGGGTGGGGCACGTGACCTATCGTGACCTCTGAACCCTTACGAACCCGAACACGAGGTGTAATGTAAACATCGCGAGCCGCGCCTTGATATCCGCCTCTATAGTTGATGTTATGTAATGTTACCTAATCTGTACTGTTACGTAATGTATTGTATCCGTCGCGTAAGTGTATGGGGTTACTCGTGACAGATACAGTGTACACTGTACAGTGTACAGTTTACAGTGTGAAGGTTAACTATAGATAGAATTGCATACACTGTGTGTTAGAGGTTTACACATTGCTTATTGCTTATTGCTTATTGAACAATACTTCCTCGGAATATATGTGGTATCTAAGAATGCATATATAAATATGTGTGTATATAGGGTATTACATTTATATATATAATTATTATATCAGAAATCATGATAGGGATGAGAAATAAGAAATTACGGATACTTATTCTTACGTATATGAATATAATCAAGATAATATAATAAGGACATATAAAGTCATTGATATAATATAATATATTAATGAGGATGATGATGATGATGATGATGAATGCTTTCATCATCATATTTTAGATATCATTATAATGATGATGATGGTGATGATTATGATAGCAGTGATAGTAGTGATGATGATAGTTAATTATAATTAAGTACCTATTGGTTAAACGACACTAGATATATTCTGTAAAACCTACCTTATTATTATTGTAGTTTATAAACGACTATTGTAGTGCTATTATTCTGGTAATTGAATAATACGAACAATAAAATACTCTAGCTATAGCCATATATGACAATGGATAATATATAACAATAGAACAACAATAATAGAATAATAATAATTACTAATTACCTAATAATTCAGTTCGAATAATAATATTAGGAATAATAATAATAATACTTTAAAATACGCGTAACCCTATATAGTTATTACTAAATTATTAGTTGGGTGAATTTGTTGAATATCATATTATCATTATAATTATTATCAATATTTGTATTATTATTATCATTTCCTAGTGTAATACTATTAATGCTATCAAAATGTTATTAATAACTAATAATCTATTATAATAATACAATCGATATTCGTATAAAGTTTTTGTTTTTGTAGTCAATAAACTAAATATAAAAAAAAATAAAAATAAAGTCCAGTTACATTTAATAACTCCAAATAAACTGACCGGAAGTAAAGTGTGTCTCAGATACAGTTGATATCATACCCATATATTGGTAAACAAATAGGTAACATATATTCTATACGAGAAATATAGTAGGATTCCTTGTATACATGTGAGTGCGATCAGTAAAATATATAATGTAATTCTCCGAACAACCGTTACACAATGGTTCCCACTTCAACATTTCGAATATATAACTTTCTAGTGCGGGTCACTTCTAGGGCCGCTGGAACGATGGTGTGTATGTAGGGGGACCAACCAATCAAAATAAAGTGTGTGGTAAAAGTGAAGGGGGACCAATACATAGGTGATCCCCTATAGGGAAAAAAAATCTATAGATTTTAAAGTGGGGGGGGGGGGAGACATGTCCCCCGCCCCCCTGTTGCAGCGCCCCTAGTCACTTCCAAGATTACTGATTTATATCCTCAAATTATTAAACATTTTTGATAATTATACATTTTATATTTCGATATTATACGATATAACTAATATATATATATATATATCCATTACATATTTTATTTATATTAAGAATGAAGTATCCATCTTGAATTTGAGTAATACGTATATGAACCTAGGACATACGAAGGACACCCATTTTCACTAGGTATATATTAGTATCCTTACTAGAAAATTCTAGAAGATCATCTAACATTAATAAATTAGTCATGCGCACACATATGATAAGCATATACTGTTTATACCGACCAGTGTTAAATAATGACGTAACATTGGAACCAGTTGAAACTGGTTTAATCATGGCCTCCTTTAGATTGAAACTAAAGGAGGCCATACTTTAATGTATTCATCTTATTCCTCGACATTTCTGTATGTAATTGTCAATGTAATGTTGGTGAATTCACACTTCTATATGTTCTTAAATACTATATTATCTTTATAATATTAAGTTTATTAAACGATATATGATATAAATAGGTTCATGCAGAACCCGATTTGTTCTTTCTCGGGTACATAATAATAATTGCGATCATCGAATCTATAATCTTTGCGATTGAGCAATATTGACATATATGTTGTAACTATAATAGTTGGTGACATCCTGTATAGTGTTGTTTATCTGCGTATTAACAGTTGGCCACACACACTAGGGCAATAAACAATCATCTTATATGTATTTGCCTATTATCGTATATAATTTATCTACTGAAATATAAATTATGGTTATGTATTCTTTTAAGGCTATGTGAGGCCTTTGCTATAATTAAATTTAGCATTTTGTATGCTTGAATTTGATTATTTAATATACTATTTATCAGATGTAACCATTTTGAATGTAATTATTACATATAAGTGTTAAAAAAAGGTTTTTAAAATAGGTTATTTATAATAATATTGATAATATTGAGGAAAATATATTTTGTTTCGAATAAAATATCAACTTTTTCAATTAGACATTTATAAGGTTATATTTGTTGTTGATTTTTTCTTATTAAAAGTACTACTACTGTCAATAACTTACAGATTTCAATAATGTATTCAGATAATGTATATCGTATAACAATACATAATAATATTACATAATAATTATTAAATTAGGTAAAAAAAAAATGTTTGAAGAAAACTTTAAAGTTGATTATCTCAGAATAATGTTTTTTCGTATTCAAATCACATCTACTCAGTCAATAATTTACCGATTTAAATAATTGTTGGATAATATATATCAGATAACAATACATAATAAATTTGGACATATTTAAAACAAAATTTATTGGTTTAATTAATGATCAAAAAAAAGGTCCACAAAATTAACACAATTTTTGCCAAAAATTCAAGAAATTTTAGAATTTGTAAAGTTTTAATGATATAACATACAGCTATTAACTACATTTTAACAAATCGATTCCTACAAAAAAGTCATTCTTTGGAATTTTAAAATATAATTCTGTATTAATTCGTAATTACGTATGTTTCATGTTCACCATGTTCACCATGATGTGATTACTTTACTGATACATTATTAATCGAATTACATTAGTAAAGGCGTACACATTTAAGTCCAGTATAATGGTATATATTTATATATATATATATATATATATATATATATATATATATATATATATAGTATGCATTGTTGTTAATAGGCCATATTACATGATGGTATACCAATATCTATAGATATAGGTACACGCAAGTAATATATAGATGTATTGTAATATATATTATGTATATGTATATGTATATGTATATATATGTATGTATATGTATGTATTTATATAGGTATTATGTATGTATTTATCCTATTATATCATATATATATGATATTAACTATAGGCCTATTTACCTATTTAACATATTCTCTTATTATATTCGTGGAATATATTCCAACCACTAATACCAAGGACAATATACCATGTCCTTGCTAATAATATTTTTACTTAGTAAAACACCACGCGATAGAGTGATAATTGATGCTGAATACACGCAACTGCGCATGAATCATCGCGAGGTTTATATCTAGTCCATAATAATTAGTGATTCGTCATTCTCATCTGGTCTAAATAATAATACATCGTAATCAATATTTAATTAACTAAGCGATGAGTGTGTATACTGTACACTATATAGTGTATGGTAACGCAAACGACTAAACCGCAAGTAAACACGCCAATACGGGTCCTCGTGTAAGTAAGATTGCAATACTATTATAATTAAACGCAGTCGATTTTACATATTTTCGACGTGAATGTATCCCGTGCCTAGTTATTATAAAGTCGTAAGTCTTTGGTGATATTAATTTACTTTTTGAAGTGAAATAAATCAGACGATATATAAATATATAATTTGAAATTGGAGATATTTCTGGCTTCGTATGCGAATATGGAATACTTACACCATGACTTCTTCTTATATGAGTAATCTTATAAATATTAGGGCGTTATCATATCTTCAATTCACACTAATTTATGTAACTAACACTCTAATATAAATATATATATATATATAATATTCTCTTTGAATAAAAGTAACTGAGGTGTTATTTTTATTCTAATGATTAATAACATAAATATATAAACTATTTTTTATTTTATCATGTATATGTAGCATAGCTATATCTATATGCCATATATGGCATAATCATAATATGTAGGTATATATAGTACTATATTGTTATATTAATATAACAATAGTTATATTATTGTTTGTATCTGAGGACATATGAATCTTTATCATATGTAGGGAGGTGATTATTAGTAAATGTTTACTTTGAGGTTTAATTTAAATTTAATTTGATTTAATTTATTTTAAAGACGCATTGGTGAGCATTCAAATGTAAATCATAAAATGTAATAATAAAACGAGTCGATAAACGGAACATAAACATAAAAATATCTAGGCGAACAAACGATAAAAAAACGATAAACACGATAACAATTGAAAAGAACAATACAAATATTAGAAAAACAAGTACTATATATTAATAACTATTTATAAAAAGTAATAGAGTTAGGATAAAGAGTATAAAGAGTATAAAGTATAAAAAATACCTAACAGTATAAAGAGCTTTGTTTATAGTGCACTAAATCATAATTTAACCAAATTTGAAAAAAGTAAATCGTAGATAGAAAACTATTGTATATTGTTATTTTTATTGTATTATTAGTCTTTTCATCCCATCCAGAAACTTAGATACAGTTTTAACTTATAACCATATAACTCTAATGTCCTTTCGAAGCCGATCTCATGTTAAGGCATCCATGGTTTTAACGACAAAAGCTGTCGTTTAAACCATAGATGCCTTAACATGAGATCAATTATAATTGATCAACAAAATATCGCACTAAACGAATTCTAAATTTTTGTTATTTTGTAATATGATAGTAAGATAAGCGATATTTAACGTAATCAATATAAAGGATATCATTATCGTTATCCATGACGTTTTTTAGAAGGAATTAAGGCGAGGGAAGAAGCAGAAATATAGCTTCTGTACCGTTGTGATTCAGGGATAAGGGTATAGGCTACCTACCTATAGGTATAGCTATAACTAGAGATATAGTTGTACATCGAAATATAGGTGGATTGTAATTATAAATAAGCAATACAACACACCTGTGAACGGAAGTACATTTAATTTTAATTTGTATGATATCGTCGTATGCGTTGAGTGAGACGAGGGGAAACTGATATATAACATCGCTCATATATGGAATCCTATAGGAAGGATATACATAGGTTGAAGAGGTTGAAGACGTTCAAATACAGATCACTTGTGTACCACGTAAAGTATGTACATAGGAAAGGATTACTATTTATAAACCTATATGAAGTATGGTAAGATATATATATATATATATATATATATATATATATATATATATTTATATATGTATATTTGTATACATCCTCTCCCTATAGGGGTTAAACCATTTTAGTACATTATCAGCTATACCAATATTAGCCAATTTTATATAAGTATATTTAGCCTGTATGCTAGGTATACAAGGAATAGGCGGCACTTATAAACAAATAACAGGAGTGTTCAATAATTATTATTAAAGTTAGATAAGAAATCCGACGTAACTCTATTTATTGTTATTTCAGTCAGTTTATTTTGTAAGTAGGTAAGCACTTTGGAAAGGATGTATATTAATATTAGTTAGGAAATAAGATAGTCACTTAGAAACGACTATTTATACGGTTTTAGATATAATGGAGAAATTAGAAATCGGCATATAATTATTGAATGACGAGGGATAGAATTAATACTGTAATGCTAGGAGTGATGTGATAATGTTTGGCGAATGTGGGAGCTACAACTAGGGACTAGGGGTTAGGGGTTGATTATCATAACAAGTATATAATATAGGTTTACCTTTGAAATTTTGGGAATACTAAATGCCTCATAGGTTGTATGAAGTAGCTGGTCCTGTGAATTAAAGAATAGCTAGTTAGTCATAGTACAGTAGAGTATTATTTGCCGTAATAAACACATACTGAATACGAGTAAGTGTAAACAATATTATTATGAACTATACCCACGTGTGTTTAGGTTAACCTGCATAGGCTAGTAACCTATAGTTAATTAAATAAAGTAACCTATTAAGTAACCATTTAAGTATTTCAATATATATTGATATAATTAATATATATATATATATATATTTATATATATTCACATAGGACACTTATAACACATAACAATAGATCATAATTGGATATTATTTAAGCTGCATTAAATACATTATACTAATTAAAGAACACTTATATGCATACAAATCATAGTATACTCTAGTACCATAATATACGATAGTATATTATAGACTATAATATACTATAATACTATACTTTATAGTACTATATATTCTCTATATACTTTCTAATATATATTCTATAGAATACTATAATTTAATATACTAATAATAATGAATTTAATAAGGGTATTAATTTTAATATAAATAATTGTTCGATATGAAAAAATATGATTAAATAATTATATATAACGAACAATATGAAAAAATATCAGACTTGTTACCCAAACTATATTGAAGATATGCAAGTGAATTTATTATAACATATATTATAATTATATACATATGTATGTATTAAATAATACATTCATATATTATAATTACACGCTTGTATTGAACGACCTCCTACAATCTCGGAGCTTGTAGGAGGTCTTGATTGTATGTATAATAAATGCTTATAGATATCAAGGTATATATATATATATATATATATATATATATATATATATATATATATATTAGTACACATGCAATGTGTTTTTGTATGTGTATTTTTTTATTCTGGTAATGTAATTAATTATAATTAATTTTAAATTCTTAAATACATTTATTATATTATATTAATTGTTTACTATACTTTGTATTATACCGGGTGTCTATTATTCACAACACAATAGGATACCATATACTACATCAATGTAAACATGTATTCTAGTGACAAACTAAATGTATAGCTAACATAGGTAGCCTTTATGATATATATATATATATATATATATATATATATATATATATAATATATAGGTTATAAGTCAACTATAATTGATCTATTCGCAGTGATGCTGTGTCGCTAATGTCAGCCTCTCAATTGTGCATGATGAAATATCGGATATGACGCCATCATAATACGAATTAATGAATTGAAATTTGATATTTACAATGTTGTTGATATATCAATGTGTATAATATAAACTGTATATATATAATTACACATACATAATAACCGAGACACGAGTGAGGTCAAGTTCACCGTATCTTACACATCGTATCGCAGAATGACATACGGAGAGAAACGAAGTAAGGTTATAATATATACTAAATAAGGTTATATGTCACATGTTAATATATATTTTGGTCATAATCCATATAATCAGGTATACTGCTGTTAAAATACATGTAGGTTATAATCTATCACATATATATATATATATATATATATATATATATATATATATATTATTAAATTATTATTATTAAATAGTTTATTGACTAACAAAACATTATATGTTTATCGGCGTCATATATAATAAAATAAAAATAAACAAAAAATAATAGTAAAGAACGAAAACTAGAACAATACATAATAACGAGAACAATGATATTAAATGGAATTACAAATAAAGAAAATATTTATATAATTTACGTTTAAATAATGACTCAGATTTAGTTATACGTATATCAGTTGGTAACAAGTTCCAATATTTTGGTGCTGCAACAGCAAATGCTGCTTCAGCAAATCTCGTAGAAGTAATTGGTTGGTGTAGAACCATTGTGGATCCAGAGCGGCGAGGTCGGGAGTCGGAACGAATTGATATTAACGTAGCGAGATATTCGGGAATAGATCGGTAAATGGCTCTTTGCGTTATGCACAGGAGACGAAACTTGCATTGAGAATGAAACGGAAGCCAACCAAGAGAAATCATCAGAGATGTAATCGAAACATCCATACGACGTTTGAGCTTGTACAGTATTCTAACCGCTCGACGTTGAATATTTTCAAATCTGTGCATTAAATAAAGTGGGAGAGTAGTATATAATGAGCAACAATAACGAAGTCTACTGAATACAAGGGAGTCGAGTAAACACTTCGTTAAGTTATAAGTAAGTTTATTACGTGTCTTTCTAATATTGTAAAGATAATAGTTAGCTATACGAATTACATTTGTTATTTGCAACGATACATTGAACTTGTTATCAAAGGTAATACCTAGTGTAGTCACTGATTCGGAAATAGGAAGGGAGCGTAAAAAAGGATGGGATATAGTTAAAGGGGAAGAGGATCTAGATAAAATAATGGTATTAGTTTTAGCCATATTTAATGATAATGAGTTAGTGGAGAACCATGTAATTAATTCAGTAATGCAGTTATAAATAGTTAATTGAATAGATTCAGTGTTACATGATGGTGGGAAGGACGTATACATTTGCAAATCATCTGCATAAAGATGATAATGTAGATGAGGATATTTAAGAAATATTGATCTAATAGGTAATATATAGATTATGAATAAAATGGGCCCGAGTACGGAGCCTTGCGGAACACCGTATGAGTTAGTAAATGGTTGTGATAAAGAAGAATTAATTTTAACAGAAGAAGTTCTATTTGAGACAAAGGACATGAACCAGTTGAGTACTTGACCATCAATTCCTATCTCACGCAGGCGATACGAAAGAATAATAAGATTAAGAGAGTCAAAAGCGCACGATAAATCTAGTAGAATAAGATAACATGGGCATTTGGTGTCAAGAGATAAAAGAATGTCACTGAAAATAAGGTTGAGGGCAGTTTCTGTGCTGCGGTGTGGGAGATAAGCACTTTGAAAACAATCAGCAATATTGTTTGTAGTTATATAATGTATTAACTGGGTTGAAACAACTCGTTCTAAAGTCTTTGATATTGACGAGAGTTGGGATATTGGTCTATAGTTAGTCAAATTTGAGTGATCTAAAGTCGGTTTTTTAAGTAGTGGGGTAATATACGAGTGTTTCATCGATTGTGGAACAGTAGAAGTAATAAGAGATACATTGATAATATTAGTAATCAAACCAATTATATAGGGAGAAATGGAACGAAGTAAGACCAATGGAACAGGATCTAAAGGGGAGTGAGATTTGAGGGAAGTCACTAATGAAAGAACAAATGCCTGAGATGGAAGGGTAAAACAAGACCAATGATTTGAAGAGGTAATGAAAGTAACATCAAATAGTGCAACATCAAATCTTGGGAGAGAATCGATAACATTAGATATCTTTCGTTGAAAGAAATTGGAAAAAGCAGTGCACAGATAGGAGTCAGAATGGTCAGGAAGACGTCTATTCTGATCTCGACCGATTAATTTAAATGAAAGTTGAAATGCTTGTTTGGAAGACATACCAAAGTTATTTAACTTATCAGTAAAGTAGGAGGATTTTAATGTGATAAGTTTAGTCCTATAGAGTGAACGGCATACTTTGAAAGATTTAAGATCAGATTCAAGGTTAGATACTTGATATCTATTTTGGAGTTTTCTAAGTGTTCGACGTAGGTTTACTAGTTCATTGTTAAACCAAGGTGATTTGGAAAATGATCGATTAATGGATTTAATGACAGGAGCAAATATTTCAAGAGAATTTGAGATAGCAGCATTAAAATTGTCGTAAAGAGAGTCAACTACGAGCAACGACTGAGGATTATCAAGTCGTGAAAATATAGAATTTACAAATGAAGGAATGTTAATAGCAGATATCTTCCTAAAAGAACGCTCTGGTCGGGGAGAGGTAGATGGTGGTAATATCAACTCAAACGTAACTACAAAGTGATCAGAAATTAGAAAACTTTGAGAAGGAGATGAAACAATGTCAGATGAAGATGGTGATATAACTAGATCAATGCAATTACCATTCGTATTAGTGGGAAAAAGTATATGTTGCGTGAGAGAGAACTCATTGATCAAACTTTTTAAAGATGATGCAGCAGGATAAGATCTATTATATTGTATGTTAAAATCGCCAAGAATTATAGTGTTATCTGAAGAGATCGATTCAAAAATAGATGTTAGATCAACTAAAAATTCAGTGATACTAGAAGAAGGAGGACGGTAAATTAGAACAAAATATATTGTACAAGAAGATGGAAACCTAAGATTGCAGATCATCATTTCACACGATGAGAAAGACGGAATGGTAGTGGAGACAAGTTTCAATTTAGATGAGTAAATTAATGCAAGACCACCACCACGACAAGGAATAGATCTATTAGCAATAGTTATATTATACCCTTGAGGTATTAGTTGTGATGATAGAGCAGTGTCTTTATCAGTCAGCCAGGTTTCTGTAATTGCCGTTATAAGACATTTTGAATCAATAATAGATTGAGCTATAATATCAACTTTATTACGAACAGATCTCGAATTAATTAATTGAAATAAATACTTATAATCATTATGATAACAAAGTCAATCAGAGGGAGAAGAGCCTTTTTTGGATTTCAGATAATGTTCATATGAATTTGACCATTGAAGGAATTCATTAACATCAGGGATATATGGTTTTGATTTCCAATCGATACCATATGTTTCCGAGTTACCTGTATTAATCAAATTACGAAGTTGATAAGAAAGACTGCGCATATTAAGTACACACTTAAATTTCGTCAGAGAAGATTTAGAAGCGTGGAAGTAAATACGTCCAATTTTCATTATATCACTGGCAATGAAAGGACGAATGAATAATGATTTGAAATCAGTTGGTTGAAGATCAGATCTGGAGTTAATTAAACTATCAATTATGCATGATGAATATACTACTATATTAGCATAGTGAGAAATGAATGAGTAATCTGTAATGGTATTAGAATCGAGTTCTAGTTGTTTGAATAGTGATTTAATGTATGTAAGATTTCTATTGTCAGGTGAAATATGCTCAATAACAACCGAGGGTTGAGAAGAGCATGACAAAATGTTAGGAGTTGGTTTAGTAACGGTAGGTTTATGCGTCGGTAATGTTGATTTAACGATATCACTAAAAGATTTAGAGGTAGTTTTATTTAATGTATCTGGAAGTGAGGATAAGGCGGATGAAATATTATTAAGAATAGTTGAAGTGTTTGACTTCATTGTGTGAGATGATTTTTTAAATGAAATTATTTCTGAATTCATTATGTCAAGTTTTTGATTAATATTTGTAGTAATATTAGTAAGGTAATCAAGTTTATCATCATTGGTATTAAATTTAGGGTTAGTTAATTCAGTAATATTTTCAGTTGGTTTAACTATACACGATTCACATATAAATTTAAAGTGTTGCGAAGATAGAATATAAATCGCATATTTCGACTGGGAAATATTCGTATAATCATTTGGTAGTATATAAGTATTATACAAACATTCAAAGTGAATTGAATATCCACAAGCGCATTTAATACATTTAGTATTTAATGGTTTTGTGCATGAATTACAATCCATTATATTGTATGATATGATTTAAAGAAAGAAATCACTGAAGCGAAACGTTCATAAAATCAATAAAACAAAACAATACAATTATAAATATCAGTATAAAATACTTATATATATATATACATATATATATAGATACAGCTAAATATGTGTATATATATTTACATAGATACACACATACATAAACATAAATACATATATATGTATTGATTAATAAAGTTAATATAAGCACACAGGCAATATAATTATAAATATTAAATAAATATAAGATACGTGATAAATAGTAACTAAACTCAAGGTACCGACGGTTTAAAGTACGGGTAACCGACAACCAGAGCGAGCCAGGCACGGGAGATCCTCCTGGACGGGTACCGAGTAACACGTAAACGTTGACCAATTTATGAATGTATGATGAACGTACAGAAACGATGTAAATGCGTCACAATAATGTTGTAATATTTGTTATTGTCAAACAATGCGAATCGAATGAATATAAAACACGACCGTTCACGGCGAGAGGCGAAAACAGAATATATAAGTTATAGCTATATGTATATTGTTCGTATGATAATATTAATTCATTGAAACGATATTTTAGTTAAACATTTTTATTTTATAAATGTATCTATCGGGAATTGAACTCTAACTACTTCAAAGGATAAAAGAAGGTTCTGGAAGGGAAACACCTCTATCATAGGGTTGTATTGGGGTGATAAGTGGTACGAAGGGCGGATAGGAGAAATAGAAATAGGATAGGAGAATAAAGGAATTGGGTATAGAAGATATGTACATTTATGTACTATATATATTACCCGATGTTACACGTTAACTTACTGTTGCTAGGGTAACCAATAAGTATATTATAATATAAAATATTACTTTATAAAAATGGTGATAACTCAGGTGGCATTGAGAATTCTAAATATATTTACACTCAACATGATAATATAATTATACGGATTCGCAGGCACGATTTGTTATTGATAAATTGCCGTATAACTCAATTATAGTAATTATATGTATGAAAAAATAAATAATAATAAATTCATGTCGTAAATATTTTCTCTATGAAATCTTCAATTTTTTTCAATTCGCTTCTATTTATAGATGAAATACCTATACATCTATAATATAGATTCTATACCCACCCACCACGTATACGTGTGTACCTATACACAAATAAACAAACATATATACATGTTATGTGTATGTGTGTTATACTCACTGTTTATGTATGTTTAACATATTTATAGAATTCTATCTTTAATTAATAATATTTATACATTAATTTTAACTCTAACATTAAATTATTAACTATATTATATAAATGTGTTATATATTTTGTTCTAGTTAATTTTAAGAATTATATGAAAAATATTAATTATAAAAGATAATTATTTAAAATCCTTAATATATGTTAATGCTAATTATTAGAAACAATTGTTTCATATATATTAATATTGTTTTCCCAAATTATTATGCTAGATTTGTACTTAATATCATTTATATTCGCTTATTCATTGTAAATACTAATACAATATTGATAAACAAATACACAAATACAATCAATATATCGTATCCCACAAAGTTATAGTTATCACACCGCAAACATCACATTACATTACTTGATAATCATCCACACTAACGTATCTTATGTGCACGCCTATAGGCTATATATAGGCTATAGTATACTATGTGCACGGTACCTGGATATACTATGACGTCACGTGTCAGATGTGTATTGCGTAACATGTATAACGTAGGAGAACATTGGCTAGCGTTAGTCAGATGTTATCGTATACGATATGGTATAGCATCATTTCATTAGTTTTATATCTATAAATAGTGTTGTGATACACAATGTATACACTGTACTTTATACTATAGTGCAGTGTCAGCCTCTCTGATATTTATGTCATATGCTCGACACTTCATGTCCACATGCAACGTGTATAAACTATATATATATATATATATATATATATATCTATATATAGAGTATATAGAGTATATATAGAGTACCCTATAGGGTATTATGCACATATAGGGTATTATAACAGTATTAGATCCGCTTCCTCAGAAGTTGAATGTAGTACATGTATACATTTTGTAGACCATATATTGTATACAATATATATTAATGTATATACTATAGTAGGTATACCCATACATTATATAGATATAATTTAGTCATATTGTAGACCATAGTGTATATAATTAACAAAGTAGGGGAAAGTAACTGAATACGGACAGTGCCCGAATACGGACACTATCGGTATCTCAGAAACCATAAGTCCTACAAAAAAAATGTTAATGAATAAAATATCATAATTATATATATAGTCTAAAAATATATTTTTATTTTTTAAGTATTCAAAATATTGCTAATATATCCAATAAACTGATTTTGTTATTACGTTTTTAAATTTATGAAAAAGAATGTCAACTTAAAACTTTCTCAAGAATATACAAATGTATCGATATAAAATATAACACTATATTATTAAAAAATAAAGCATTCTAAAAATGATATATATAATTTCTATATTTGTTATCAAATACTCATTAAGTTATACGCATATATCTAGAGGTCATATAAGTCCCTAATACGGACACTCTATATATGTATTAATTATATACATATATGTATTAATACGGACAGTGTCCGTCGGACAATCACTATAACCAATCAGCGCGTAGCGTATGAACTATTCTGATTTACATAAAAATCGCGTGCGTTATAATATTAATACTACCAATAAAGCTAAATCTAAATTTTTTATTATTTAGATATTTAAATTGTATTAGTAATTAAAAAAAAAATTAACAAAATTAAATTATTAACTAATTAAATTAGAATACATTATTCATAAAATTAATTATAAATAATGTAATTGTAATTTGTCTGATTGATTCATCAATAATATATAGTTTATTTTGTGGTATATATGGTTTCCGTATTATAACACAGGGTGTCCGTATTCGGACATGGGTACCGAATACGGACACCCCCGTTATCTATGGAATTAAAAGATTAAATAAAATTTAAAATCACAATAATATCTATAATCATATAATATTAGTATATTGTAATATTTGAATAAAAATAATGAGTCATAAAAAGTTAAGACCATTTATTTTAAAGTGTCCGTATTAGGTTACTTTCTCCTAATACTCATATGTTTAATTTATATTAATTTCAATAATCTAAACAAAATAATAATATTAATAATAATAATAATATTATTAATAATAATAATATTATTAATAATAATAATAATAATCATAATGAAGGTTAATATAAATAACATTGTTAAGAAGTATTCACTTTATTTAAATTTCTAATGCAGTTTCTGTATATTTTCTTACCTTACCAGGTCGAACTTGCTCGGCTACACATGCCATCTACTCCTACACTACGATCTCTGTTTTCTATCGCGTTTTAAAGTTCGTTTGGTCTGCAAAGTGTGTCCTCGATTAGTTGATCAATATATGTTTACATGGTCTTCCATGGCTACGCGTTTACCATGACTTGGTTCCATGAGGAGAATACTTGCGGAGATTTCAGCTTTTGCACACCAACAGTGTCCACTATTGGGCATGTCCATTGAAACCTAATATTTACTATCATATCGATGTACAGATCAGTGGGTTGATCCCAGTTATCGGTTGGTTGTATGATATTTACATGACTTATTTAGTGCAGCTTTTAACATTCGCGTATAATTGCCGTTTAGTTTTTTAACTAGAATACATGTTATTCAGAATATTTAGATGCTCTCATTTACGAAACAATCTCGTATCTTATTTATCTTTTCGATTAGTTTCCGTTTATTGTTACGATAACTGTGACATGTTTTACAATCTTTGTTTGTTAATTTAGTATTATTCTTTTTTTTATTTCAATAACGTCTATTATCGTTAGAAAATATTTATACTTTATACTTTCGACTATATGTGTTAAATACAAGAGAAATACTTAATAATAATATCATTAATAATTATCAATAACAACTGTAAGTGTATCTTACTTAGATAATTGATCAGACATACATGTATTAGGGCGCGAGTTCAAGTCCGGTCCGAATCAATAAATTAAGACTTACACATATTTAGAAGTGTTCTTATATAATTGTGTATAAATAAATGATCGGCTCTCGTAAAACCATGGATGCCTTAACATGAGAGCGGCTTCGAAGGGACATTAGAGCTATATGGTTATAAATGAAAACTTCATCTAAGTTCCTGGATGGGATGAAAGGACTCCACCAAAATAAAATAACAATAACAATAACAATAATAGTAATATTCTTTTATCGTAATTCTTGTATTCTCGTTGGAATACAGATTGAAGTTGTAACAAAGGCGACCATATAAGAGTTATTCTGATGACGCATACTAAAATGAATGCACGGCGGTATATACTTACTACCCTCTTCTCGCCTATTGTAATATGGACAGCTGATCGCCTCATTAGCACACTTTCAATCCGCAACAGCTAAACATGTACGATGTAATACGCGGGGTAACGCTTCTAATATCGTCGCATATTAATATGCGCGAGTTATTAATTATTAATTATGAATACGAAACACGGCTCCCACGTGCGCACAATAACTTACACCGCAACAGCGCTCCGCTAATGCCTCTATTATTATCTATCGAAGGATACAATTATTATAGTATACGACATATATGTCGTCATCTTAACGAAGAAGTTCTATTTATAGCGTAAATACGGGATGATTTAGACGTAATGACCCGATAATAAAAGTGTAGTTTATATTGACATACCCTATAAATAGATTTGATCTATAAATCCATTCTATAAATAGCAGTTCACGCTGACTATACCCACTAGGTGAACTGGTCTCACTGGTCGATGTTTTAATTATAACCAAAGACAATAGGAGCTTGACTATATATAGAAGATATAGACCTACTATTAACATAAACATTATAATACACCGTGGTAGGTATTGGTATAATTGGCAATACTCGTATATTACGGATTGATGAGTCATGCATTATACAAGGTCACGTGTATAGGTATGACGCATGTGTCAAACATATTACAAATACCCATATATTGTTATATGTAAACGTATGATCACCAATACTTATTTATAGTTAAGGATTAACCTTCGGATAACGGATAAATATTCACTAATTTAGTTAATTTATAGTTAATTTCTTCTTTATACGAGGAAATTATTTCATAAATTAAATATAATAATAATAATAGAAAGGTTTATTGACTCAGTTGAAAACGATGGACGTTTATATGCATCAAGTTGAAATAATAAAACAAATAAATAATTACAGAATAATAATACATTTAAAAAGAAGAAATTATAATGATAACATATATGAATATAGTCGACATTTAAAAGTAATAAAGGATGATAGGGTCCGTAATTTATTGGGGAAACTGTTCCAGTACTTCGAAGCAGCAACAGTGAAAGCCGCATCTGCATATATAGATGAGACAAGCGGTACAGAGAGTTTCATAAGCTCACATATGCGACCTCAAATAATCATAATTATTTTATGTAAAATAAAAATATACATATCATTAATTAACACATATATAATGAATATATATGTACGTATAATTAGTAATTACCTCCACGATATATACGTATTATATGCTTCGTACATAAACAAAATATATATATATATATATATTATACTAGTATATATATATACTACCTGTGTGACTCAGTTGGCTAATACGTCAGACACACAAGCAGTAGGATGCGGATTTGAGCCTCGTCCGGACCATTGAAATAGGTCTTACAATATTATTTAGAAGTAATCATATATATATATAATTAATATATATAATATATATATATATATATATATAATTATAATTGTGTAGTTATATACATAAATTATCGGCTCGCGTTAAAACCATGGATGTCTTAGCATGAGAGCGGTTGGAAGGGACATTATAACTATATGGTTATAAATGAAAACTTCGTCTTAGGTCCTGGATGGGATGAAAGGACTCCACTAAAAATAAAAAATAACTATATATATATATTTATAATATATTTATATAAATATATCATCTTAACACTTATATTAGTCTTATTATAATAATGTATGTTCTAAGTTCTCAATGTAACTCCATATATATATATATTAAATATTTAATTCTGATTGCCACCATCTATTAAATAATAATCCGCAAATATCCGATATTAATCGTCACTAATGTTCTAGATCATTCCCAAGTCAGTGAAGCTCGTTCTACTGTAACTAATCACTATTTTGACGGAATACCCTGAGATAAATACCCTGAGAAGGTTCCGTGTAAATGTGTCAACTGTTCGGCGTATTACACTGTATTATAGTGTACGAAGAACCTTAAATTTATTAAAGTTTTTAGTTATTGTTATAACCTATCTAATGACAAAATGTATAGTTTATTTATCAATATAAGGATACTTTATAAAGTGTTATTATTGACATACAATGTGATATAATGAGGTGAAACAGTATATTCCGAATACTGCCTATAAGCATCCACATATTATAAGTTCATTTCTATGTTACTAATTTATTATGTAGTAGTAATAGTAGTATCATTAATAGTAGTTTAATTATACTTTTACTATTAGTAGTAGTAGTAGTAGTAGTAGTAAATGTCTCGATTTATGGAGTCAATAAGCATAACATAATAATATATGGTATTAAGTATTATTAAATATTATCTTACTCAATAGTTATATTTACTAAATATAAAGCGTATTTAAACACGATTTACCTATATAGTTTAGCTATCGTTACAACTAAATAAATTGTTGATATCGTATACGTTTTTAATGAATGTTGGGTATCCACTGTGAGTCATCAATGAGTTATCGGGTGAATAATCAGTATATATATATCAAAGATGTAGCCAAGAAAATATATAACACTCCCTATATGGATATATTTCTTCGGGATATATCTACGATTTTTAATTGATAGTACTCCCTGCCGCTGCGTGCAGGCACTAGTATCGAAATCACAGACATATATTTAAATTTGACGCGGTTTCTATAGATACACCAATGTTTTAATTGTTCTATTTAATTATATGCAATATAAATTAGCTTTTATCCTCCACACACACACACATATATATAGCATTTAAAACCAAAATACCATATTGATTTTCTATATGTTATTTATGAACACTTAGTTTTCATTATATAAAAATAATTAAAAAATTTAATTTACATTTAAAAAGTATCTAATTTGATACGAATTTACATTACAAACAACACATTATCCCGTAAATGTATCCTATGTAGGTGGCGCTGTTCATTTTTGTATACAAAATCGGGTTACACGATTTCGGGTAAATATCATATATTTCATCAGAAAAATCTTTGCACAATATATATATATATATATATATATATATGTCTATAATCCTATATGATATATGTTATAGGCATATGTGGTATGTATAAGTGCTTCTCTATATATTGGAATCAGAACACGACCCATATTAATCACGTATACCCCGCTTATACCCACAAGGCTAACATACACCGTACACTACACGGCAGTGCTACACCTGTATAAGCCACACGTGTACGACGCTGCTGTTAACGCTGCCATGTCACTCTCTGTGTGTCGGTGATACGTATCTCAGGTATACAAGCGATATGTTTAAAACCGATCGTATATCACTTAAGATAATGATTACACACTTAATGGTACTTAACCCATTAAACACTTACCTCGTAGTGACTGGCTAAGAGTGCAAGTGTGGTGTGATATTACTTAGGATGGAACATCTAACACCGATTACATAAGTGAACACGCTAAAGATATAATATTAATAAGTACTTAATTAGTTACTTATTTAGAACCCTTATTTTTAAATAATATACTATTTTCATTCAAATAATGAAAATAAATAATGGAAATGGAGTGAGATAAAAAAGAGTATATAGAAAAATAAATAATTATATTAAAAACATTGTTTACTTTTGAAGTGTAGATAAGTCAATCACGAGATAAAATATTTTAATATTATGACATAATAGTATTTGTTAATTTATATATTAATACATATAAGTAAATATAATTAACATTTCGTTATCAATTTAATAATATTTAGTTCAAACTATAGTATATATACAATACATCAAATATTATAGATTTAATTCAGAATATTACAAACACCCCCTCCAAAATGTTCTTTACAATACCCACTGAATCCTATCCAGTAATTGTTACTCATTACATGAAATACACACTTGCACTTGCACTAGTGATAGCTATCATTTTATATACCATATAAGTATAACTTGTACTTGCACTCTATGTAACATGTAATGGTATTTGCGTAATGTTATCCGCATTTGTTTCAGAATGTGCACTTCACATAGTCCTAATAGTCCTAATAGTGCTAATAGTGCTATTATTACTGGCAGTCGCAGTACTTTATAGTGACGCACTGCCCACCACTGACTATATCACGTACACCTACAGATGAATTATGACGGAGACACTATTGTTCCTCTGTTCTTTGTTCGTGTTCGTGTTCCATTTGTAGGACGCACCTAGTTGTTATCTCTGAGAATATAATTGAATCAGCTTGATATAACGTCGTGCTAGTGTACAATTAATAAATATAATTAATAAGTAGGTACAATAAAATAATAAACACGGCGAGGTCATCATGATGATGACCACAATACAAGAGATTATATCTAGAACATGATCATGATCACAATGTCCTTGATTACATATTATATAATATGTATAATATGTTTCGGTATATGTCTCTATTAACAATCGAGGTACATATATTGTTTGAATAAAGGTATACATTTACTATGAATATAAGGTGTACCTTTCTATAAGGAAAACTTTTATACTTATCGACTGTTTAGTGAAAGTATACAATTTTAATTTTACTTTTATATATATATATATATATATATATATATATATATATATATATACCCTATATGTATACTAGTAGGAAAAGTAATTAAATATATATACAAAATCGAAATAAAAGGTTCAACATCATGTTATCGTCAGTGTAAACTTAGGAGGTGCAATGTTGATTATCATTTTAAAGAAAAGTGTCCCTTTTAAATAAAATATATAAACTTATTACTAGTATACTCAGTAAAATTATCCCTACAATTATAACCAACTAATAAGTACTTCTAATAACTAGAAAGTAAAACATGTATATTCTGCTACTATTACAATTTTCATATATTAAAAATATTCATACTCATGAGTATGAATATATGAGATTAAGCTGCAGCTTATATTATTTGTAAACTGTGCTTGTGTATTAAACACCCTCTACCATCCCATGCCCTCGCTATATTTACAACCCCCTAATTAGCACGAATCTTCCTACCCAATAGAATGGAGAGCAGGGTATGTATTTCTACCTACTCTAATGTAAAGCATTACATAATACCATACGAAATGTGTTTAGCCACGACATATGTTTTATTCCAGAAGTGTATTTCATCAGTCAGGCTACTATAAGAAACTAGCAATAGATAAAGCAATACCTATATATCCCAACTAACTCCCTAATACAACACTACATCTAATAATAACACGCGAGCAATACGAGTCCCATAATCTTGGATAGATCTGCCATTAGATCTATCGACACCCCATTAGATATAGGATCCTACCCATAGCTATCCATGTCACACATCAACTCCGAACTTCAAGTAGCTACAGCAAACTTATCTATTCGAACATAAACGTGACTTCAATATATACTAACGATTACTATATAGTATATACACGGGTATACTACCTCAGTTTGCAGTACAAACATCAACATATGTGAAATGTATGTAATAGTAATGCTTTCAATATGCATATATGCTGCATATATGCAAAATGTATACATCATTATGAAAATATGAGCTATATATCTGAAAGATATACACACATTATTAGTACATTTTCTAAACATAATCATAATGATTTGAAGTTAATAAAATAGGTTTATTATCGTCGTTTAATATTACTTTATTAAGAATTCACAAATTATATTTGCCAAATTAAAAACATGTTAGCTATCTTATAAGTTTACTCAATCTAAACAATCAATCATATTATATATATATATATATATATATATATATATATATATATACAGTAATACATACCGTGCTACATATGCGATCAGAACACTATATTAATGCCAGGTGTGAAACGAATAATTATGACAATTAATTGAAACAAACTAATTTAAAACTAATACAAAGAACCCCTGAAGAACCCCTTCAGTACACGGTGATAAGATTGTGGTACATGTCACGCGGAACATTAGCTGAGAAAGAATGCTTAGTAACAATTATGAGATTATATAAAATATAATTAATAAACATATTAACAATGCATTTCATTTATCGTTTATTATATTATTAATATTATTAATATTTATAATAATAGGATATTTTCAAGATGAAAATATACTCTGAAGTCTTTTATCACCTACTAGCATCATTTTATAACCATTTTTCTGAATTAAATTTGTGATATTATACAATTAATCCAGAATGTAAGACCCGAAAGTTATATAAGAGAATAATCTTCAGAACCGTGGTGCATAAACATATACCTTAATAGTAATATTTAAATAAGTACACACACTTACATTATATCTAAATTAGCATCTATTCTAGCTTCTAGGTATTTGGTCTTTTCATATTATAATAATACCCAATACCATTTATACGGTATACCGAACTATAGTTCAAAAAAGTATGAACAGGCAATTGCTACTATTATTACCGAATATACTGGTTGTTTGGTTGTGACTTTAACACCACGAATATCTGGTTAGCGCGTTACATATTCAGGAAACATTAATCTATGACCTTATACACATAATCGCAATATATATACGCAATATATGAATATACGCACACACATATACAATATAGTATACGCACTATCGTAGACTATTGTTACCCGGGTATTGTTCCTAGATTGTATTGTACATCATAGAATGTATCTTTCATGGAATATTTCGTTAACAAATATTTCACTTTTATAATTTTGATTAGTAATTAATTTTATATGAAAAGTAATCAATCAAGTAACGCTATTTCTATTTTATATATATATATATATATATATATACATTTAGTTTATTTATTATTTTAGTATAATATACTAGAATGATGTATAATAATAATTATAAATTTGATAAATTTACAAGGACAATATGCATAATTAAAAATTACATCTTTAAAAACCTCTTGATATAGATGTAATAACATTAACAAGATTAGTCATACTAATACAACTAACGACTTCGCCAATGTATCGTTACATAAATTAACACCAATAAAAAGTACAATAATTAGATTAATATCAATATTAATGACTATACTAGATGATAAAATGGCAACAACAAAACGTCGAGAAACATCGAGAAACGTATGACGTCACGTTACGTAAAGTCACGTGATAATTGTCACGCGTATGTTATGTAATAGGATACGGCTATTTGGACTACTTTCTGTTGATATATACTATAGTCGTAGGGTTCGTATAGGTCTATGTTATTGCTGTACAACGTTTATACATACTATAGTATACGTATACATACTATAGTATACCGTATACATACTATAGTATACCGTACACTGAAATATGATATCTTACTATTCATCTCTACGTACGTATTTCTGTTCAGTATAATTATAATCAAGTATATATATACAGTCAACTCCCGATAAGTCGGACTCGCAAGGGACCGGGAAAACTGTCCGACTTAGCGAGATGTCCGACTTATCCGAGATTTAGAATATCATGCAAATAAGACATGAAATGCGCAGAGCGAGTTAAATGGTTACCGAAATGTGGAATTATGCAACAATCAACAACATAAAATGTTGTATTCAATAATATTACTTACTAAAATTATAATATTCATTATTTAAAGTAAATATTTCTGACAATTTATAAAAAGTCCGACTTATCCAGTATAAAAATCATAAAAATTACTATAATATGTGTCCGACTTATAGAAAAGTCCGACTTATCCAATCCAACTTATCCGACTTATCCGATTAATTCAACATGGAACTAGATACAAATACAACCAAACCAACTAAATGTGTCCGACTTATCGAGAAGTCCGACTTATCAGTTGTCCGACTTACCGAGAGTTGACTGTATATGAATCATATGCGTTCTATATTATGTATTATTATCGTATGACATCATCATATAATACGTAATATACATTATAGTAGCTACTAAAGAGTATACGTATAACTATATATATAACTATAGTATAACACGTAAATAGATTACATACATAATTAATGATATATATATATATATATATATATATATATATATATGTATACAATATATAGATTAGTATAAACTTAATTAAAAGATTACGATAATAAAGAGGCCATACGACGTGTTGTATACATGCTTCAGAACAAGGGGGGTACAAACAAGGGGGGTACAAACAAGGGGGTTTGTGCACACATCATGATACCTAAAGTGAAACATGGACATCGTACTACCAAGGACATGCCCTTGATAGTACTACAATGACACCTACACGTTGTTTGTGTTATGGACTTAACACGCTAATTCTATAGTTCAGTGTATACACTGGGGACTATACTGGGGACTATACTGGGGACTACACAGAACAGTATACCTCACTCGTCGGCCATCTTTAACTAGAGGTCACCACTCCCCCGATAACATATTGGTGTACATACATGCATACAATACATACACTCGTATTTGCTATAGATATATTCACTGTATACCAATGATGATGAAATAAGGTGTATTAGTCACCGTTATAAAGTGATGACACTCCTCGTAAGTGCATGTGAAATAAATAATAATAATAAAACACAACTAACACAAAACACGAAAAAAAACTAACGGCACAAAGTGGAAGTAATAAGAACGAAATATAAAAAAAAATAATAATATAATGAAATTAAATAGAGGATAGTTATGACTTTAGATGAGTATTGAAGGATGTGGGGGATTGAATGGATCTAATAGATGAAAATCAATGGTTAATATGCTTGGTCATTAGTATACATTATATTCTATCTTAGATATAAGTAGTTAGTTCATAGTAAGACTAAGTAGTTGGTACATAACAAGTACTAAGTAGTTGGTACATAACAAGTACTAAGTAGTTGGTACATAACAAGTACTAAGTAGTTGGTATATAACAAGTACTAAGTAGTTAGTACATAACAATAACTTTGTAAAATTACCAAAACAGTCTCTCCTATCGTACAGTGTACAATATACAGTGTACAATGTACACTGTACATCTAGAAGAATTGATAGCATACGCTATTATGCATAGACTATACGATATAGGATATATATATATATATATATTCACACACACACATATATATTTTTTTATTTTATTTTATTTAATTTGAATCAGACATGCATAACAGAGGTCCATAGAATATACAATAATTAAAACTAACAACAATTAAACGAAAAAGAAATCTAAAATATTATCTAAATACAGATTTATACCATAAGGTAAATAGTTGCGAAGGGCACAAGATATTATAATAATAAAGTTGAATAATTAACGAATTACGAGAATTTCGTATACGTTGATAAAGTGAATTATATGATTTACGTAGTTTAATTGTTAAATTATTAACATTATCATATAAAAACATCAATGACGCGCTATTTCGACGCTTATATTTCATCACTATACGATATGCGTTATTATATGCTACCTTAATTTTTTGCATGTTGGCCCTATTCGGTAACCATATACTACTAAGGTAGATATTTGAAACAAACGATTTAAATAGAATAATCTTAGTAGCTTTAGAGCAATGGCTAAAATTATTCGCTATCATATAGCTTTGTTTATATAGCTGTTTGATATTATTATATATATCAATATCATCAGACAAGTCTTCTGATATCCAATGTCCAAGATATTTATACGCTTTAACAACATTCAAAAGTGTATTACCTATGTATAACTTTACTGGATTATGTATAGATGAACCATAATAGATAGGCAAAATGACAGATTTATCTATATTATATGTTATGAAGTTATGGCCAGCGAACTCTTCACAACAATTTATCAATAATTGCAGACCCTTCAGTGATGGTGAGAATAGAGCTGTATCGTCAGCATAGCATAAATTATTAATTATCTTCCCATTTAAACAATATCCTGATTTTATTTGATTTAATTTCACAATCATAGGATTGGTATAAATATTGAATAGTAAAGGTGAAAGAATTCCTCCTTGACGGACACCATTCGAAACTGGGAAGCTATTTGATGTATTATCACCCCACTTAATATAGATTCTCTGATTTCTGTACCAATAATTTAAAAAATTTATTATATAAGATGGAACATTATTATCTTTTAATCTATGAAATAAAATATTGTGATTAATTTTGTCAAAAGCTTTAGATGCATCTAGAAAAGCTACAAATATATTGGTATTGTTATTATAGTAATCTTTTAAGTATTGCTTAAGTGCAAAAACACACATTTCGGTTCCAAGGTTTTTTTTAAATCCAAATTGATTATCAAGAGTAACCAATAAAGAAGATATTCTATTATATATCACCTTTTCAATTAGCTTACAAATAATATTGGATATACATATAGGACGATAGTTAGAAGAGTCATTCGATCTTTTATTTTTGTTTTTAATTATTGGTAGAATATAGGATAATATTAACTTTTTTGGAAAATAGGAGTGATGTAACATGTTATTAATGAGTAATACTATGACTTGGATAATAAGACTATTTGAATTAGAAATATGTTCTATGGAAATTCCATCAGGACCTACAGATTTACCACCTTTAATGGAATCTATAATAGATGAAATCTCAACCGTATTTGTATAAACAATTTCATTAACATTAATTTTATTATATGGGTACGGAATAGAATTAGTACTGTTAAAAATATCATTAAAATTATCAAACCAGAATTTAGTAACATCAGCTATACCATGTGCATTCTCAATGTTATTAGGAATAGAAGATTTTTTTTTCAAATTATTTGAAATTAATTTCCAAAAATTATTTCGATCACTGATTATATTTAAGGCAATATTATCAGCTTCTATTTGTTTACATAACAATTTACTATGGCGTAATTCATATTTAAAATGTTTTCTTGCATTAACCATATTGTCATAACATATTCCAGCTAGAGGTTTTTTATTTTGTATCCAAGTTAAATAATATGATCGGGCAATACAATGTTTTTCCTTAACAATACTATTCCATTCCGAACGAGCGTATTTACTATTATTAGATTCAAAACATATATCTTTAGAACATTTTAATAGTATATTTATTAACGAATTATATAAATATTCAGAGTAATTATGATTAATATCAAAGGAGTATATATGATTTATTAATATACATAATTCTACTTTAGTGTCAATATTGTATTTTAAAATTTGATTCCTATTCAGTCTATTCCATTTAATTATTTTATGAGTTACACATTTGTTAAATAATGATCTAGGGACATTATTCTGTCTAATCACAATAACTAGAGGATGATGATCAGAAATTATAAAATCGTAATCAATTTTAATATCAATTATAGATGTATGCATATTATGCGTAGATAAAATATGGTCTAACCAAGAACAAGATTTCCACGCGGAACTAACGCACGTATAGCTATCAGAGTTTAGAATAATTTTATCAGACATGACAATATTTGTATCTGTGCAATATTTAAGTAAAATATTACTAAATTTTGAATTATGGTTAGAGATATTAGAGTTAAAATCTCCAATTATACAAAAATTTGATGTATTTAATAATTCACAATATAAAAATAGTTTAACAAGACGATCTTCAAATAAATCAATATTATTTGGACTCTCATAAGGTAAATATATATTAATAATATAGAAATCAAATAGTCTAATACATATAAGCCAATCATAAGTAGAGTTCACTATTGTAACATGTTTATCTAGGACTTTCTTCCACATAAAACCAACACCACCAAAGGGTCTGCCAATTCTCAACTTAGTATTATCAAAAGAAGCATTGCCATAACCACAATATTGTGGATTGTTAGTATTAAATATAGAACATTCCTCAGAGGGAAGCCAATGTTCCTGAAAACAAAATAAATCAATAGTAGGATAACTATTTAAAATAAAATTAACCTTGTTTTTAAAACCATTACAGTTTAAGGAAACTAAGTTTAATTTGTCACTACTATTCATTATCAATTAGTTGGATTAACATTAACATTAATATTATTGTCAATATTCGTTTTATTTATTTTATTATAAAATCGTTTTATCAATATACCACTAGGCCACCTATTACGGTTGTACATATCTTGAACATTATCAATCATCAGACTTACCTTAAATGAAGATACAAAGTGACGCGAAGTAATTATTTTCTCGACCGAGCATTCATCTGAAGTAATCTCAAATTCTTTGCATATATATGATTTAATTGACTCTATAGTCACATCAATATTTATACGAGATAAGAATAAGTGATATCGTCTAGCTGGTGGTTTCCCGAATGCTTCAGAAGAACCTTTTCCAATTGTAATTACATTGCGGCGCGTGGTCTTGACTTTATTGACGTTCTTGACGTTCTTTACGTTCTTGTTGACTAGTGTGAAGTTGTCATCGGCTGTCGGTTTTCGTACTTTTGAAGCGTACGTTTCATGATTATTCACAATAGCGTCAGGTAGCGAGTGATCTATAGAAATATCAGCAGATGTATGTTCGCATATATTTGGTATATCATTATCTTTATTAATATTGACTTCATTAGCACTAATTAATAAAGGAGTAATTGCTTCATTAATTAAATTGACATTATTTCGCAGCAATATTATAGCAGAATGAATAGAAGCCATATTTGTATTTTGATCTCCAAGTGGAGGTATTCTACGAATATTAGAAGCAACATATATATATATATATATATATATATATATATATATATATATATATCTCATTGGATATATGTAATAATACGACGTTGCATGATGTCATACATATACATATGTAATAAACATATGTATATGTATAGTTATTACTGTTATAATTATTACATTTATTGTTATTATTATAATAATTACATGATATGTCGTGTGTTTAATATTCCTATGTCATTCATAAACATATATTGTATATACAGGGGAAAGTAACCTAATACGGAAAATTTAACAATACATGGTCTTAACTTTTTATGACTCATTATTTTTATTCAAATATTTCAATATATTAATATTATATGATTATAGATATTATTGTAATTTTAAAATTTCATTTAATCTTTTAATTCCATAGATAACGGGGATGTCCGTATTCGGTACCCATGTCCGAATACGGACACACTGTGTTATAATACGGACACCCTATATACCACTAGATAAACTATATATTATTGATGAACAATGAGAAAAATAACAATTACGTTATTTATAATTAATTTTATAAAAAATATATTGTAATTTAATTAGTTAATAATTTATTTATTTTTATTATTTTATAATTAATAATACAATTTAATTATATAAATAATCATTTTTTTAGAATTAGCTTTATTGGTGTTATTAATATTATAACGCTGGCGATTTTTATGAAAATCAGAATTGTTCATACGCTGTGCGCTGATTGGTTATAGGGTGTCAGTATTAAGACATTTAGAGTGACCGTACTAGGAACTTATATGACCTCTAGATATATGCTTATAACGTAATGAATATTTGATAACAAATATAGAAATTAAAAATAAAATTTTTAGAATGCTTTATTTTTTAATAATATAGTTTTATATTTTATAACGATACATTTGTATAATCTTAAGAAGGTTTTAAGTTGACATTTTTTTACATAAATTTAAAAACGTAATAAAAAAATCAGTTTATTGGTTTATTAGCAATATTTTGTATAATTCAAAAATAAAAAATACTTTTTTAGACTATTTTTATAATCATGAATATTTTATTCATTAATCATTTTATTATAGGATTTATGGTTTCTGAGATACTTTTCCCCTACATACACTTAATCCTATATATTTATTCTTATTTAATAAACAAAATACACATAAAAAAATAACAGCATAGTTGTTATGTATATATCAGTTTTATAATAATTAAATAATTACAATTTACGATTATATTAGTATATATAAGAGATTAATCAGAAATATATACGATGATAAAATATTCTAGGATATGTATTATCCTATGAGATATTTTAGTGTAATAACTACAACAAATTAATATAATACTTGTATTATATTTAACCATAGTATATATATATATATATATTCAACAGCTTGTGTAGATCAGTTAGTTAAAACGTCAGACACACATGCATTAGAAAATGTGTTTCATCCTTGCCCGGACTATTACAATATGCCTTACAATAATATTTAGAAGTGATCTTATATAATTGTGTACACATAAATGATCGGCTCTCGTTAAAACTATGGATGCCTTAACATGATAGCGGCTTCGAAGGGACTTATAAGAGCCATATGGTTATAAGTGAAAACTTCATCTTAGTTCATGGATGGGATGAAATGACTACACCAATAAAAATAACAACAATATATATATATATATATATATATATATATATATATATATATATCTATTGTTGACTTTGTTACGTTACATATTGTCGACACTATAGTGTATATAGTATACTATAGTGTGATGTAATATACGGCATAGTATACTATGCCGTATATTACATCACAACTCGCCCTTTAACATATTTCAACACAAATGCAATTGTTATGAAACCTTCTTTATTTATCAATAGACATACGTATAGCATGAATATACAGGTTATTAATTAAAACATCTAAACCAATCATACCACCACTAGATATAATGATCGTTAGACTAATGATAGACTAATGATTATTTATGATTATTTTGTTATTTAGTAAACATTTGTAAATAATCATAACAAACACTTGTGCGTATTCGGATGTTTGAAATACACATCATTGTTTAAAAATGTATATAAATTGTATATATATATATATATATATACAGTTTGTACTACACACTAATTCTCAACACTTGTGAGATTTTATATACATGAGTGTTTAAATAAATCATTTACTTAATTACTTACTTATATATATATATAAATAGAATAAAAATGAATATGTGGCCCAGTTGGCTATTTCGTCAGACACTCAAGCAGAAATACGCGGGTTAAATCTATCTGCTGACTATTAATATAGGTCTACAATTAATATTTAGAAGTGATCTTATATAATTGTGTATACATAAATGATCACTTCTCATTAAAACCATGGATGCCTTAACATGAGAGCGGATTCGAAGGGACATTAGAGCCATATATGGTAAAAGTGAATACTTTATCTAAGTTCCTGGATGGGATGAAAGGACTCCACCAAAATAAAAAAATTAAATATAAAATATGATTATAAATGTATATATAATAGCTTCTTATTCAAGTCATAGTGTTACTCATTAATAACATGCTATGTCACTCTTATTTTCCAAAAAAGTTAATACTATCTTATATTCTACCAATAATTAAAAACAAAAATAAAGATCGAATGACTCTTCTAACTATCGTCCTATATGTATATCCAATATTATTTGTAAGATAATTGAAAAGGTAATATATAATAGAATATCTTCTTTATTAGTTACACTTAATAATCAATATGGATTCAAAAAAAACTTGGTACCGAAATGTGTGTATTTGCACTTAAGTAATACTTAAGATGATAATAATAATACTAATATATGTGTAGCTTTTCTAGATGCATCTAAAGCTTTTGATAAACTTAATCACACTATTTTATTTCATAGATTAAAAGATAATAATGTTCCATCTTATATAATACATTATTTAAATTATTGTTACATAAATCAGAGAATATATATATTAAGTGGGGTGATAATACATCAGATAGCTTCCCAGTTTCAAATGGTGTCCGTCAAGGAGGAATCCTTTCTTCTTTGCTATTAAATATTTTTAACAAACCTATGATTATGAAATTAAATCAAATAAAGTCAGGATATTGTTTAAATGGAAATGTAATTAATAATCTATGCTATGCTGACGATACAGCTTTATTCTCACCATCACTGAAGGGTCTGCAATTATTAATAAATTATTGTGAATAGTTTGCTAGCCATAATTTCATAACATATCATATTGATAAATCTGTCATCTTGCCAATCTATTATAGTTCATCTAGACATAATCCAGTAAAGTTATACATAGGTAATACACTTTTAAATGTTGTTAAAGCGAATACATATCTTGGGCATTGGATATCAGAGGACTTGTCTGATGATATTGGTATATATATATATAGTAATATCAAACAGCTATACAAATAAAGCTATATAATAATGACTAATTTAGCCATTGCTCAAAAACTACTAAGATTATTCTATTTAAATCGTTTATTTCAAATATCTACCTTAGTAGTATTTGATTACCGAAAAGGACCAACATTCGAAAAATGAAGGTAGCATATAATAACGCTTATCATATAGGGAAAAGTAACCGAATACGGACAGTGTTCGAATACGGACACTCTCGGTATCTCAGAAACTATACATCCTACAAAAAAATGTTTAATTAATAAAATATTCATAATTATATAAATAGTCTAAAAAAGTATTTTTTATTTTTTTATTATTCAAATTATTGCAGATATATCCAATAAACTGATTTTTTTATTAAGTTTTTAAATTTATGAAAAAAAATGTCAATATAAAACCTTCTCAAGAATGTAAAAATGTATAGATATAAAATATAATATTACATTATTAAAAAATAAAGCATTCTAAAATTATATATATAATGTCTATATTTGTTTTCAAATATTCATTAAGTTAAAAGCATATATCTTGAGGTCATATAAGTTCCTAAATCGGACACTCTAGATGTCTTAATACGGACATCCTATAACCAATCAACGCGCAGCATATGAACTATTCTGATATTCATAAAAATCGCGTACGTTATAATATTAATACCACCAATAAAGCTAAATTTAAAATTGTTATTATTTAGATACTTAAATTGTATTATTAATTAAAAAATAATAAAAATAAATAAATTATTAACTAATTAAATTAGAATGAATTGTTCATAAAATTAATTATAAATAATGTAATTGTAGTTTGTCTGATTGATTCATCAATAATATATAGTTTATCTAGTGGTATATAGTCCGTATTATAACACAGGGTGCCCGTATTCGGACATGTGTACTGAATACGGACACCCTCGTTATCTATGGAATTAAAAGATTAAATAAAATTTTAAAATCACAATAATATCTATAATCATAAAATATTAATATATTGTAATTTTTGAATAAAAATAATGAGTCATAAAATGTTAAGACCATTTATTGTTAAACCTGGACGGCCGAATAAGACATATACTGCACAACTTAGAGAAGACAGCGGATGCACTACAGATGAACTGAAGACGTTGATGGGAAACAGAGATGAATGGAAAAAACGTGTCATGCTATGCCGAGCAAGCTCGACCTGGTAAGGTAAGGTATTGTTAAAGTGTCTATATTAGGTTAATTTCCCATATTTAGTTAAAATTAAATTTGTCTTTAATATCCAATTAAAATTTTTAATTTATATTATACATCAGTGAATTAATTTATATATTTCACTAAACGCATATATGTAAATTTTGTAAATAGAATTATTCGAAATTTATTCAATATATTTTTTTCAAATAAAATAAATATTATATTTACTTATTTGAATATATATGTTTCAGATTTAACATTTGTCTTGATTGTTTTCACTGTACACTGTTTTATTTATTGTTAAAGTGTCCGTATTAGGTTACTTTCCCCTAGTGATGAAATATAAGCGTCGAAATAGCGCGTCATTGATGTTTTTATATGATAATGTTAATAATTTAACAATTAAATTACGTAAATCTTATAATTCACTTTATCAACGGATACGAAATTATCGTAATTCGCTAATTGTTCAACTGTATTATTATAATGTCGTGCCCTTCGCAACTATTTACCTTATGGTATAAATCTTAGGTATTTTTGGTTAATAGATAATACTTTAGATTTCGTTTTCGTTTAATTGTTGTTCGTCTTAATTATTGTATACTCTATGGACCTATGTCATGTATGTCTGATTTAAATAAAATAAATAATATATTGGGTAATAATCTCATAAGAATTGATTATCGTATAATATTCTTCTCAAGAGATGGCTTAGTGCCAATTTGTGCATTATATGATATATTCTATATCCCATGGAATGTATTACTCTCGTTAATATAGTTGACAGCATGTTTTAGTTAAACAATATTTAATTTGCAGAAAGAGGCTGGAAAGAGACACTCCTATATCGTTAATTATTGTTAATCGTTGTTTTAATTATAACAAAATTTTTCCGAAGAATGCTTCGCAAAATGTTTGATTTCCTATATCTGTTTTAAAATATTTTATAATTAATATTATTTTAAATTATTAATTTTATAATTTAAAATTATACTTATATTTGTACGACCTACATTGTAGACTATAAAACTAAACTTATTTAAAAATATTAAATTGTTTAGTGTGATAATTAATTTAGTCTTATATATACTGGAATTCATTTTGTTCAAATAATAATTAACCTAAATAAAATTGAATTTATTTTAATTGTATTTGAATTTAAAATCAATAATTTGATAACTAAGTTCAATGTTGATATTATTCCGAGCTATACCACGTTGAACAAGTTACCCTACTATAGTATGAATGGTAGTGCCAACCTTTACTACACCATTACTAAACCTACATGTTACGGTAATAATTTAAGAATTGCTAGAAAGTTATAATTAAATACCTCAGTTGTATAATGTTTATAACAAATAAATATCATTATTTCAATATATAGATAATATAACCTACATATATATGTATATATATATGTGTATATATATATATATATATATATATATATAGGTGTGTAACAAAGTGAAGTTCGTAGGTATACTTTATTGAAGCAAAGACCCGTTGAACATAATAATAATAATATAACATAATAATAATAATAATAATAATAACAATGACAATGACAATATGTACCAACCCGGTGAGACGCAGAACCAAAAGCTTTAAACCTTACAATGTAGGCCTTTTTACGATGTATTGTCTATAGACACAAGTTACTGTAACTTCTGCAACTTCTTGTATTAGGTATACTCCAGTAGAGTGCCAGCATTAAACAGTATACAAACATATTAAAATAACATATTACTAGATATATAATTGCATATTATATATAATAAAATATATTTTATTAAATATTAAATAATTATGGAAAATATTTTTTTTAATAACAACATTTATGTATTCTTTGAAATGTATTAATACCTATAATTATTAATAGCTTATCTATGATGTATCTATTAATAAACACTATTCATAGTAATATTTATTTTTGGTATTAAGGTTGACAAGAGAACAATTGTAAGAAGAAAGCATTAACTTCTCAAGCCAGCAGTAAACCAGCACCTAGGCATATGCACAGATGACCAAAGTCCGCACTTGTGGACATTGACGAAATAAATCAAAATCTATAATAAACCATACAATAAAAAACTCACATACATCAAAATATACAATAAATATACCATAAAAACTACTCAAAGTATGAAATAATAAAAAGTAAATAGGACCCAATGAATATTGAATACAAAATACTTAATATATACAATATTGAATATTGAGAATACGGCGTACTGTACAAACAATGTATAATGAACAACAAGTCGATAGTGATGTGTACATAGCACACACTGTACACATACTACACTATACAATGTACAATGTAAATTGTACACTACAATGTACATTGTACAGTATATATATACAGTATACTGTATACATCGTACATTGTGAATATTTCAATTTTTACATTTAACAACACTCATGAGACACTAAGAAACAAGTAGGTTTAAAAAATACTTGTTTATTATAATAGAGAAATATTACATTTTGTATTTGACGAAGAATTACTCTTATAAAATGTTAATAAAGTTACATTGTTCTGTTCCTGCAGGCTTTTGTTATGTTACAATGATTGACAGATCACATGTGAGATATACAAAATTGCAAATGTATAAGTCGTATTGATTAGATTAATTAATGACTCTAAGCGCATATTTATTAACTATGTATATAATAACTTTTGTTTTTTTTTATAAATAAAGATTACATCTTATTGTATAATATACATAATATTAGGTTATAGAAACAATATACTGGAATATATTTATATAGATTTTAAAATGACGAATATCACTATGATTGACTATAGTTAATTTGAAATAGCAGCAATACTGACATTTTAGTATAGACATGTGTATGTTATAGAAATAGATGTAATTAAAGTCCGGGAAAACTTCGCATTTTTGTGTGTGTTAACAATTTTATAATAAAATTGTAAAATATTCAGATTTATCTTTAAAATCGTATATCAAGTTTAAAATAAAAGTATTTCAATGTATTTCAAAGTATTTCAAATCTAGTTTTTAAACATAGTCCTATACAAAATATTTGATAAAATTTGAGTAATATTTATGTTAAAATATTAAGTTATAACTGTATATCATATATGATACGTTTTATTTTCATTATTTATAATATTAATATTTATCCGAATTTCAAAATTTAAATACTATAATACAGGTGATAAATATAAGTATTCACTCGCTAGAGTATTATATAGCCAATGAAATGAAAGCATCTATTTACTAATCTTGTGATAACGTCATATATTTTAAAATATACTAACTAACAAATAATATTAATAAAAACTTTAGAAGGCTATATCTCAGATCTTTTTTTTTGGATTTTGTTGTTTATCAAGTTACTGATACTTTTGTCCAATTGCTTCTTTCATTATAACAATTTCTGAGCATATATATATATATATGATATTACTGATAATAAGATATTCTATTAGAATGTAATAATTAATTTTTAAATATACTAATTATAAATATTATAAACAAAGTTGATGAAAAAAATAAAAAAAAATACAAAAATAAAATATTGGTGGTAACCGATATCTTAGAAGTTGTTATATGTTCATATATAGGATAAGTTATATATATATATATGATATTTAGCTAACTATAGGTTAAAATAGCAGGTGATTATATACATTTGTGTAAAAGTAGTAGTATTTTTAGTGACCCCCATTGTACCTATCTTTTACATGTATACTCGGCAAGGTTACCCCACCCCGGTTACCCCTTTAAGAATTGTTTAATAATAATTATATAAATGACATGGCATATATGAACTAGAACATCTTTAATAACGCCGAACCACTTACTTTACTTTTAATTGTATTAATAATTGATAAATAACAATACATTATATTCTATGTGGCCTACATTCGAGAAAGTATGGTGTTATAACGTTCATCAATGCCTGATAATACCTACCACAATGCAATCATTGTTTCAATGATATTTCTGCAAAAGTATAAATACTCGATTACATTACAACCTCATCTCGTGGAGATGATTAGTGTACACTTTATAACTTGTACCTTTACACATTATTATACCTTTATTCAGCATATACTTGTCCTTAATTAAGGCCATAATTGTACATTCATTTTGAACTCTATACACTTGTTTATTGAATATAATAAAGTTTGTTGGCTGTGATTTATTATCTTATTATATTACAAATATTAATATTTTGTATACAGATTTTTATTTATTATAATTCCTGATAAGATAATATACAAATAAACACACGATAACTTACTCTATATACAGCACCATAAGTACACATGTATCACAGGTATCACGATGTTGGCATACGTTGGTATTATTATAATATTAATTTACGTTTTATAATATATAATTTATAATATATAATATACAATTTATGTTTATAATATTATATTTAATATCGACGTCCTACATTGCTGTTGCAGAGCTGACCTCCCATACGCTATAGTATATCTAGTGTACAATGTACACTGTATATACACTATATGTACACTGTACAATATAATGTGTATACAATGGATACAGAACACTGTGTACCTTATGCAAACAGTATTATTATGCGACATAATTGATTGATCTATAATTCATAAATATATTAATAAAAAAGACATACTTATATATAATTATGTACACTATGTGGAATATAATAAATTGAAAGACAAACGAAGCGATGCTAATATATTAATATATTTATTCTGTCACAAAGTTAAAACAATCTGAAGGTATTGCTTATATGTATGAAGTTAATCATGTAAGTGGTATATATTTAAAGTTATATTATATATAGGTTATTATAATCTACTTATGTTCATATATCGTTTATTTTTAGCTACTTACTAACTTACTAATTCACTAACTTACTAACTTACTAACTTACTAACTTATTAACTTACTAATTCACTAACTTACTAATTCACTAACTTACTAATTCACTAACTTACTAATTCACTAACTTACTAACTTACTAATTCACTAACTTACTAACTTACTAACTTACTAACTTATTAACTTACTAATTCACTAACTTACTAATTCACTAACTTACTAATTCACTAACTTACTAATTCACTAACTTACTAATTAACTAACTTACTAACTTACTAACTTACTAACTTACTAACTTACTAATTCACTAACTTACTAATTCACTAACTTACTAATTAACTAACTTACTAACTTACTAACTTACTAACTTACTAAATTACTAGAGTAAGTTATAACTTAGTAACTTACTAAATTACCATAGTAAGTTATAACTTACTAATTCAATAACTTACTAACTTACTAAATTACTAACTTACTAACTAACTAACTTAATAACTTAATAACTTAATAACTTGCTAACTCACTAACCTAAGAGTCATACTTGGGAACTCAAGTTAATATTACATATTGACTTGTCGTCGTCGGAAGGCATATTTTATAATAAGTTCATTACCTTGTTACCTTGTGCCGTCGAGTCGAAACCGACCCCTGGCGACATCAATGGTAGCTATTCTCCATCCCGCTCTGTCTCTAGCATCTAGCCGAAGATTCATAATATCTTTATAGAGATATTTTTGTATATTGTCTAGCCATCAATTGTTTTCCTATCTGCTTTTTGATAGTCCAGGTTTCTGCTCCATAAAGGATAATTGGAAATACCAGTGTTTGAAAAATCATTATTTTTGTCGTTAGTCGAATGCCTCTATCTTTGATTATACGTTTCAAACTTCCCGTGGCACATTTTCCCATTACCAGCCTTCTTCGTAGCTCGTTATCGGTAACTCCATCATTTATAATTAGGACTCCCAAGAAGATAAATCTATCAACGATTTCGATTTTATTATCATCTACTATTATATGTTCCAATTTACCTGTAGTCATCACCTTTGTTTTCTTGACATTTAAATATAATCCGGCTTCTTCGATTGCTCTTTTGACTTTTGTAATTAGCTCTGTGAGATCATCTTTTGTTCCTGCTATGAATGTAGTGTCGTCAGAATATCTAAGGTTTGTAACTTTCCTTCCACCTATACTAATGCCTTTATCCTATATTTCCAGAACATATCGCATTATTCTTATTGCATAGATATTGAATAGCAATGGAGATAGGATGCATCCTTGCCGTACTCCTTTACCAATTGGGATGTTGCTTGTTTCACTATACTCTGTCCTTACAGTCGTTTCTTGATTTGTGTATAGATTTCTCAGTACTACTATCAGATGCTTAGGTACACCCATATCTTTGAGAGTGCACCATAGTATTTGGTGATCTACACAGTCTAATGCCTTTTTGTAGTCAATGCACATGAAGAGTTCTCTTTGATGATATCTAGATTTTTCCATCATCCATCTCAAGTTAGCAATGTGGTCTCTAGTTCCTCTACCTCTTCGAAACCCGGCTTGTTCTATTGGTAGTTAAGGGATGAGAAAGTTCTCAAGTCTTTTCTGCAATATTCTCAGAAGTATCTTACTTGCATGTGATATTAAGGCGATTGTTCTGCAGTTTCGACATTCTTTTTTATCGCCCTTTTTGTAAATAGGAACATATATTAATTTCTTCCAGTCATTTGGCCATATCTTTGTTTTCCATATGCTATTGCACAGACTCGTCATGACTTGTATAGCCTCACCACCTCCTGCTTTTAGTAATTATATAGGTATTCCATTGCAGCATGGAGATTTTCTATTAGATATATGTCGGATTGCTTCTTTCACTTCTATTTCTAATACATCAGGTTCGTCCTCATATAAATTCTTATTAAAAATATCATTTATATTAGGATCTTTTCTATAGAGATTTTCTGTATATTATTGCCATCTCTTTTTTATATCCTTTTCTTCTGAAACCACTCTTTCAGTACTTAATTCCATAGCACCACAACTAGAGCTGCGTGATCCTTTCATCTATTTTATTTATTTAAACAGGTCTCTTGTTTTACCCATTTTGTTATTATCTTAAATTTTTTACATTTATCTATGATGCTTTGATCTTTATCCTGCCTAGCTTTCTTCGTTAAACCTATTTTTTACCTCTACACCGTGGTCAAGTACGATTTTTTCAACATCATATATTGGAGTTTGCTTTGATCGTTGTATTCGTTTGAGTTTGATCTTTATGTCTGCTATTAGCAAATTATGGTTAGTGCAATAATCAGCTCAAGTCAGTGTTGTAACTCGCTTTATACTGCTTCTCTATCTAGTCTTGCATACAATATAATCAATTTGGTTTCTAGTAATTTTGTCCGGCGATTTCCATGTATAAAGCCTCCGTGGGTGCAACTTGAAGAATGTATTCATGATTCGAAGGTCATTTCTACTGCACAATTATTCAAGTTGATCACCTCGCTCGTTTCTCTACCCCAGATCAAAGTTACGAGTAATGCCATTTGATATATCTTTTCAACCTTAGCATTCCAGTCTCCTATAATTTAAAGACTATATCTACTAGGTGTCTGGTCTATTACAGATTGTACTGTCTCATAACAAGATTCTATATCCTCTTCCTCTGAGCTGGATGTCGGGTGTATACACGAACTACAGTTATGTTTATGGGTTTACACTGTATGCGTATTGTGGCAATTCTGTCATTTACTGGGTTAAAACCCATCACACATCTTTGGAGTTTATTATTACATATAAATGCCACTCCATTACGTTTAAGGTCTCCTGTCCGCAATAACAGATGTCATGTTCATCTGACGTAATGTGTCCCATTCCTGTCCATTTCATCTCACTAATTCCTAGCATATCCACATCATTATTTTCCATTTCTCTCTTGATTACTTCTAAATTACCATTATTTAATGTTCTTACGTTCCATGTACCGATTATCACTCTTTCTTTTGCTATTATATGGCTTTCTACTGTCCTTTTCAGTCTCGATTGATGTTCGTCCTTTCGGCTTTAGAGCATCAACGTAATCCTCATTATACTTATTCTTGACAGTGGAATACCCTTCCCCAGTAGTAATATTAAAGTCGTCCAACCTGGATGACTCATTATTCGACTTTATAGCGTTTTGTATGTATATTGCTGTCATGGTTGTTTTCTTGGGATGATACTAGAGTGGTTTCCCGTTGCCTACTCTAGCGCAGTATCCGAGCCATGTAATTCATCCGCCTCTTCCAATAATTATCCTGCTGCTGCTCAGGTTAATCGACTGCTTACAAACGGCCAAGTTGTGTTTTTCTTTTTGGGTGTACTCCCATAGACTTTGGCTCTCCCGAGTCAACTACACGTCAGTAACGGGGACTTAGTGTCAGATTTGACGCGCTGGACGAGACGCGTTCGACCTCCTCCGTTAGTTTAAACAGGGTCTACCTCGTGAAGGTGGAGGTAGGACTTTGATCTGGATTTAACTTTTGGCACATGCATAAGAGGCCCCAACTCGTTGTGTCTTCCCAATCGTACCACATCCCAATTAAACCCCAAGTTCATTACCTACTATTTATTAGTTAAATATATGTTTACAATATAATTTAATATATATACACACACAAATATATATATATATATATATATATATATATATGTATACAGTCAACTCCCGCTTACTCAGACTTGACGGGACACGCGTTATTTGTTTCTGAGATATCGTATTATTCTTACATATAGGTATAACAATGACCTATCATTCGTACAGTCTGAGTTAGGAGGTTCCTATAGGTTAGCGGCATTGACGGCATATGTATACATGACAACTTGATCAAATTTGTATTCATGTAATAATTTATTGAACTATTTAGTGACTAAATAAATTAGATTATTATGTAATCACCAGAAATTAGATAGTACCATTACTATTAATTATTAATATACTTTTTTAATTTTAATATTTTGTATTTTATTTATATAATATATATATATATTTGGATTTTATTATATAAATATATATATATATATATATATACATATATATATATATTTATATCTATAGGTTATATATAGGCATATATTGCATGTGAAGAATTTATACTTTTTATAGTAATGGAATTTGTGGTCTAACTATTAATTATATATATATTTAACATTTTATGTTATATATATATAATTATGATTCATTATTTCTCGAAGTGTTACTATTAACTTCTTAATTATTTATTTACACTTATGAATTTTACTATATATAATTATATTTGTATATAAATATATCCTATATTGCACGTGAAGAATTTATACTTTTTATATTGATGGAATTTGTGGTCTAGATTATTAATTGCAAATATTGCGTGTTATATTTTATATAAATATGACTAATTACTTAATAAAGTGCACTAATCGACATCAATTCATCTCAAATAATGTGTATAAATAGTTATATATATATGTATATATATATATATATAAATATATATATATATAATTTGATAGTGGTTATGTGTATAATATAATATCTATTATATTTATTTATAAAATCCAAAATATTATTATTTATATTTTGTAAAAAATATTTAATATATATAATATATTAGATATATTAGATTATAGAAACACAGCTATCATAACACCATTACTATTAATGTAATTGATGTAATAAAAAAGAGACGCATCTGTCGTAAACAATAACTTTATTGTAACGACTGTCGCGGGATGGGTACGCTAATGTGTTTACACCCCACGTGACTTAACAATCCGCTGATCGTGCGCGAACCCCTCACGTGACATCGTGACCTTGAGACAGCGAGATGCGACCTCCGCACACGTGGTGTAAGACAACTTCCCTGCAGAACGATCACATATTATTATGATATATTAATATATTAAATATTACATATTTGATTTTATTATTGTGTAATTCTTTTTTTAGAAAATGTGATAATTTATATTCATGATAATTGTATGAATTACATGTAGAACGATACAAATACACACAAACACACACATAAACACACAAACACCCCCATACACATACGTACACTCAGAAACACACACGCACACACGCACACACGCACGCATACCGTATGCGGCGGTGGCGACGACGATATGAACATCGGCCTAGTTCTTGTACATGTCCACTATGAGTTTCTCCATGGGTGTTTGACCAATGGTCTTGCGGAAGTAGATATTCTCCACACTGACCGGGGTCACCATCTTAAGGAACGGCAGCATCAGTAGCAGACGGCCGAATCTGTGTGTACGCATGCGTTAGATTATGTTTATGTGTATGTAGGCGCGCGTGTTGCTGAGTTTAATGTACGTCTGAGTGGGCGTATGAAGTGTAACTATTTGATTCAAACTATAGTTAAAGATATAACTTAACAAATAATCAAATAATTTACGAAGTAAGACAAATCTATGAAATAATTGTTAATGAGATAAATTGAAGTTTCAAAATATCACATTTTCTTCCATGTTAAAATGCCTATCTAAATATTATCCCCTCAATATTAAACTTTAATCAGGTGGCGCAGCTCCAATAAATTATTTTGTGTATTTTTTCTCTCAATTAATTATGTTATCTAGTTCTTATAAAATGATCGCGATAAATCTGTATAAATAATAACCAATCAGAACCGGTTTAGCGTACATAAGTAAGGATAACGGGCTCTTTACACTAGTACAAGAGCGCGTATTAATGCGCTTACTAATGTAGCCTATATATACACACACACGCTGATAGGAATGTACTAGTTAATAGAGCATTCCATGGAACTATGTATATATATATATATATATATATATATATATATATATATACAGGAACATTCACATATACACTCGCGATACTATTAACCAGGGCTCTAGAATACTATGTTTCATAACAGTGTATGCATTAGCATGTCTACTATAAGTTGTGTAACTCTGATGTGTAATCGCATTGATAAGAAAATGTAGTTTCGAAATATGTTAATAATGTGAAATATAATCTTTAAATGGTATGTAAATTATGTATCCAAGTCAAATATAACTTATAAAATATAAACCATCATGAACGATATTTCATGATATTATAATATTATTATAATATTCCTTTTCCTTATATTGAAAAGTAATACACTGAATAATCTACACCCATATATAGATAGATAGATAGATATATTTTATTGGATTCATTAATTTCGTTCTTTTTTTTTCATTTATTATTCTTTTTCGTTTCTTTCTTCGTTTCCAAATGGCTTCAAAATAAGACCTTGATCTTTTCGGGTTGTTGCCAGTGATTTATTCATACATGGGACAGGAACAGTGATTGTTTAATCATAATAGTTAGCTATATATTTCGTATTTACATAAAAGATAATAATAAATAAATAAAATACAGTAGATAGACACAATTTGACATTAACAAAAATCAAAATCAAAATAATAATAACAAAAATAATCCATACATACATATATATTTGATATAGATTTTTTATTTTATTTTTTTTTTTTAGTGTTTTTTAATATGTTAATTTTTATAAATTAATTTTAAATTCATTAATTTTTTAATTTATCTATAATATAATTCATCATTGATTAACATATTTTTTACTCTTTTCTTGAACAAATTTTCATTTTTTATATTTTGTATATTTGTTGGAAGTAAGTTCCAAAGTTTTGGACCTTTTATCAGTAAACTATTTATTATTCTTGTTGATTTTGAAATTGGTATAGTATACGTTTTATTTGTTCGTAGAGTATATTTATTATTATTTTTTTTGTGTATTTTAGTTAAATTTGTTGGTAATTGATTATAATATTGTTTATGCATATATATTAGTGTATTATAATATGTTAGCTTATCTAATCTAAGTATTTTATTTGAAGTGAATAATTCTTTTGTATGATCTCGAAATTTTCTTTTATTTATTATTCTTAAGGTTTTTTTTTGAATAATTGTTGTATTTAGGGTATTATTTGAGAATGTATTTCCCCAAAGTATATTTCCATAGTTTAAGTATGGTAGGAAAATACTATTATATATAATTATCAATGAATTTGCTCAATTTTGAGATTAAAAATTGAATTTGGGAGAGTTTGTTATTTAATTTAATAATATGATTTTTAAAATCAAGTTTGCTATCAAGAATTATACCAAGATATTTATAATTATATACGTTATTTATTAATGTATCATTTAATTAAATAATATTGTTTGGATATTTATTTGAGTTGAAATTTATCATTTCTGTTTTACAAATATTTAGTTTTAACTTATTATATTTATACCATTTTTCTATTTTTATTAAGGTTTTTTTTAATTAAATTTGTTAGTTCTATATTATTATCTGCTGTAAAAGTTATAGCAGTATCATCTGCATATACTGTAAATTTTACATTATTATCTTCTAAATATAATGGTAGATCATTGACATAAATTATGAATAGTAAAGGGCCTAGTATGGAGCCTTGGGGTACACCGATATCATTAGTTATAATATCAGATTCTGTAATGTTAACTTTAACTAGTTGAGTTCTATTATGTAAATAGTTTTTTATCAGTTTAAGAGGAATCCATCTAATTCCATATTTATCTAATTTGCTAATTACAATAGAATGATCAATAGTATCAAAGGCTTTACTTAAATCTAAAAATAATGTATTTATTGCTTTATTTTCTTTTTTATTTTCCATTATATGGTTGTAAATATCTAGTGTAGCTTGAGTGGTATTATGTTTTTTAAGGAAACCATATTGAGTAGTATTTATTATGTTATTATTTTGTATGAATTGCATTAGTCTATTATATATTATTTTTTCTAGTATTTTCGATAGTTGACTTAAAATTGATATTGATCTATAGTTAGATATAATATTGATATTATTTTTTTTATGAATTGGTTTAATGGAGGATAGTTTCATTTTTAAGGGAAAAGTTCCTGACGATAAACATAGATTAAAAATATGGCTTAATGGAAGGTCAATGTAATCTTTTGAAATTTTTAACAATTTCATGTTTAGATAATCAGTGTCTAGAGAAGTCTTTGATTTATTATTTTGTATAATAGAATTTATCTCATGTGTTGATGTGGGATGAAGATATATTGATTTAGATATTGGTGTAATGTTAATTGGGTTGATGTTATTTATGGGAGAGGTGAATTGATTATTTATGGATTGACTTGTATTTATAAAATAAGAGTTAAATGCATTTGCTATTTGTTTATCATTATTGAATTTATTTTCGAATTCATCTATTATATAATTTGGAGATTGTTTAATTTGCTGTTTATTTATGAGGTTATTTATTAAATTCCAATTTTCTTTAGTAGATATACTATTTTTTATTTTACTATCTATATATGATTGCTTTGCTTTTTTAATATTTAAGGTTAATTGATTTCTTAATTGTTTGTAGTTATATAAGTTGATTTTATTTTTATTATCTAAGTAAAGTTTATATAGTTTATTCTTTTTATTAATGTCTCTTTTTATTTTATTTGTTATCCAATTTTTTGAAAGAATATTTGAAGATATTTTATTTGTAAGTAGTGGGATAAATTGGTTAATTATTGATGTATATATGGTATGAAATTTGTTGTATGAGTTTTCAGCATCATTGTCTTCGAGGACCGAATCCCAATTCGTATTTTTCAGTGCATTAATAAGTCTTTTAGTATTATTTATTGATATTTTCCTTGTTTTAATTTCATTTGAGTTATTTCGTATTTTGGTTTTTATTTTAATTATTGTATATATTGGGAGGTGGTCTGTCAAGTCTTCTAAGAGTATTCCACTATTATAAATATTTGTTGTGTTTATATTAGTGTAAATTTGATCTATAGTTGAAGTGTTACTTTTATTGAATTGGGGTCTAGTGTTTTGAAGAATTTGAGGCGTTAGTCCTAATTGATTTATTAAAATGTTTAATTGAGATGGTTTGGGATCATTTGTTATGATATTAAAATCACCCATAATTATTAAATCGTGTGAAATATATTTATGAAATTTACTATATAACATATTTATAAGATCTGCAGTTTTATTGAAAGGGCTATTATAAAGGCATGACATTATTATTTTTTTATTTTTTTTAAGTTTAATTTCTATTGTAAGTGTTTCTAAATAATCTTTTATATTAAAAGTAAGGTCTTTTATAAGTTCATATTGAATATCTTTTATAACATATATTGAAACACCACCACCTCTACATTTATTTTGTTTCTGTCTATAGTTTGTTTGATATGTGTAGTTTGTTATATTATTATTGAAGTCATTATTACTATTTAACCAGGTTTCAGATAAACATATAATATGAGGTTTGATTATTAAAGTATCTATAAATTCTCTTAATTTATCCAGGTTTTGAGTAAGACTTCTAATATTTATGTGTATAATTATCAGATTATTTTTATTTATTATTAATTCTTTTGTAATACTATTAAATTGTTGTGTTGTTTTGTATTGGTTTGGTATCATATTATATTTAATCATCTCGTTTTTTTAGTTCAATTATTTTAAAAGTATCATTTCTATGCCGTACTACATATTTATTATTTATTGTTGATTTATGTTTAGCCTCGATAGATAGTTTTTTGATAGTATCCAACTCAACTTTATTGTATTCTTTTGATATGCTTATATTTTTGAATTTGGAGTTTTTTAATTTGTTTGCATTTTGTATTATATTATTAATTTCTATTTCAGAGTTTAAAATAATTTGTAATGGCCTGATGACATTATCATTTTCTTGATATTTTCCTAATCTAAAATAGTTTTTTATATTATAATTTGTGTTGACTAGGTCTAACATTTCTGTTATATTTTTTTTTTCTTCAAAATTTCTTGTTTCGTAATTAGAATCTATTGTTTGTTTAACATTATAGAGTATAATAGTTTTATTTCATTTAACTTTTTTTCATTTAGGGTTTTATTTATAGTCGTTGATAGATTTTTTTGAAGTGTATTATTGAGGTTAATTTTAGTGATCTCAGCAAATGTTTTAAGATCAGATTTATCAGCTGCTTCATTTAGTTTTTTTTATTATTTTTTCTTGATTTTCTATAACTATAGTCAATTTTTCATTATTTATAGTTAATCTGTCATTATTTATAGTTAATTTTTCAATTAAGCATTTGAGATCAATTTGTTCATCATTATGCTCATCTGTTACAGATATCGTTTGTTTTTTTTGACGAGCCATTTTAAGCTTTATATCAATTAAATTCTAAATATCACTAATATATATGTTGTTAAAATATATGTACTTAATTAATTTATTGAATAAATAATAAGAGTTTCTCTAAATATAAAAGATGCTTTTTATATAATATATGTCACACTAATTTATTATGAAGTACCTAGGGTTTATATTGGGTATATTATATACTGTATTTATTATATCAAATATACAAATATATAGCAATTAAATTATATTACTTCATCTTATATTACAACAAATTAAATATTATAGAAATAACATAGTATAATAATAATAATAATAAAATAATATGCAGTATTTAAATATTAAAAATACAATAGTGAAAATATCCAATATAAGTATATTTAATAAATACAATTTATATATATATATAAATGTATTAATGCAATATATATATATATATATATGTTTTAATTTTATGATATTTAACAATACTAGGAATTTCAATAAATATCTTTTATGGCTTTTTTATTGCATTTTCAATTATATTTTAAAAATAATAATAAAATACATAAAATGTATATATACCTAAATGTATTTATACAATATAATAATAATAAAGAGTTGGTAAATAAGATTAATATGATATTAATACAATATATTACTTAAATATAAATAGAGGATAACTAATCTATGAATAATAATAATCGATTAAAAGAGTAAATAAAGTAGTTGTTGTTATTAAATATGTAAACAGTAAGTGAACATTATCTTTGTGATTAATATATATTTGTTGTTGATTTTAATTTTGATAATCATACAATGTAAACAAATACTAAATAAAAAAATGAATATAATTTCAAAACCAATGTAATATATTTAAATATTAGTAGATATTAATATTTGAACAATACTAATAATATAAATAACACACAAATAAATAAATACGCACCTATATTTACAATTATAATACAATTAAACGATATTTAAAATCTAATCTGTGAATAACACGTCTGTAATTTGGTTGCTATGTAAACAAAGTGAAATTAATATAATTCCTATTACTACTAAAATCTGCACGTATTACTTCGGCAATAGATCACTATAGCGAATGCCCTTCAGGTGACCTCCTTATAAAGCCCCATGCACGTTGTAAAATGTAATACCCCACACTCTCCAGGCACCATTAGGAGGTGGGTTAGGACATAAGTGACACACTAGTTAGGGGTCATTAATAAAGAGTAATTAATCGTAATGAACTTACTGACTAGCGGAAGTGTTGTAAATACATAACACGCACATTGTATAGCACACACACGCACATATTGTGAACCTGTTTTATTTAAATTTATGATCTTCGTGTTATTATTATTAATATATTACATCCGCTGACATGGTACACTTACCTATATATATATATACTTTGTATACAGGCATTGTATACAGTAACCCACATGCACCCACATGTAAAGCGTATATGAATCCGTACCATGGCTATACACACATTAGATATACCTGTTCGTACCTGTAGGCGTATCCAAACACGTTATATATATTAACCCTATAATGGTATGTATGGGGTTCGCCCCTTAGATGTCCATAGGTCAACCTATACATCTCAGTGAACGGAAGTAGCTACTTTATCACGTGATATCGGCATGCTCTCGGCGCGACTACTTCCGTGATGTATACATCCTATAGGCGGATGTAAGAGGTGCGCCTTTATACCGATCGCAACTTAATGTCACGTGACTGTTCTATAAATAGACGCATCATCTTCTAGTGGTCTTTATTACGGCATACGTGATGTACGTGTTGTGTTGTGAGGTCAACTGACCCATTAACTAACACCCTATACTAACACATGGAATATCCCTCTATAGTAATCATATAACTATAGTTATCTATAGACCATTTAGTAACATCCTTAACAAAACTCCTATAGTGAACTCCTTAACTTGTTCCCAATAGTTAAGGGCGCTGCAACAGTGGGGGACAGGGGATATGCCCCCCCCCCCCCACTTTAAAATCTAGGGGGACCTTCTATGTATTTGTCCTCTCCACTTTTACCACAACATTTATTTTGATTGATTGGTCCCCTTACATACAAAATCGTTTCAGCGCCCCTACTTATAGTTGTAGGGTAGTTCCTATTATTACCTGAAGATGACCTCTAGTTGACCTCTCTGTCAATCCTCGCGATAACTGATTCTGAATCTTACCACTATAGGTACACTACGGTGTTGTATCCATTGATGCAGCTCTAATAGTGATACCGCATGCACCATAACCACATCAGTAGTTAACATAACCACACAGCTGTGTAACGCTGTGAACGGTACACGTGTACCTAGTACTAGGTACATCACTCGATGTCACGTGTTAGAGGTCTACACTTATAGGTGCAGAGCGTACTAGTCAGTGCACTGTTAGTGCGTACGCATGAGAGGTACAGTGTGTGCGCGCGTTCGTGTGTATCCGTGTGTGTGTGTGTACGACGTACACTGTACGTATACGTGTACTCGTGTATAGCCGTGTTGTCATGGTAACTAGACGAGGCTACCGCTACAACTACTACAACTAGTAAGTTGTCGTAAATTATCTTGAGAATAAAAGAGTAAGTAAGAAATGGTTCTAAATATAGATGTTATTTCATCAGTTTTGTCTAGCGAAGGCGTAATGTCATATTATTACGCAACACTGTATATTTATGTAACTTATGTATATATATATATATATATATATTTATATATATATATATATGAACATAAGTGAACTAATGTAAGAATGGTGAAAGATGATAAGATCGTTAATATCACTATGGCATTATTATTGAGCAGATACAATAGACTATGTTCACTTGTGCTAAATATCGACATCATATGAAATACAGTACAACAAACACAGGTATATGTGGACCCCGTAACACAATGGATTACATGTGGTCGTCACACGTGACTTTGTATCACCGTGTTCATTTTTCCGTACCTCAGAGTTATTCTCGGGTTTTCAAAAGAACATAAACATCAAATCACAATGGAAATCTATTATTATATGTATTGTAACCCCCCTAATAGTATACTATAGTGAGACGTAGACAAATTTGCAATGTGCACACACACCCAAACTAATACATACATATATCGGAAAATCGGACAAATTCAGAAAGCTTATATAATTATTTGTTAGGCAATATCATCAGAGATAATTATTTAATATAATATTACGTTATATTGTATAATATATTGTGAATATATATATATATATGTGGCGACTATTCATACATATTATTTTGTTATCTACAAATCAGTATACACAATATATATATTTATTTATATTTCAATTTCAGAAATAATTAATAAATGAATATATATATATATGTATTAGTAAACATAATGATCTTATTTACTTTATTAAGAAATATTCCTGATTTTAAACTAAATGATTCAATAATCAGAACACCATTCGTTAATAGCGAATATATTACATACCCAAGGGTATACCCTATGGGGTTATATATATAGTCTGAATGATTTATTTGTGAGGGTGGCAATTTAAAATATATATTCACAATAAAGTGATAACAGGTTTATATATATATATATATATATATATATATATATATATATATATATATATATTTGTTTAAATTGAGATTTCCACTAGGTATTTCAATACGTATGTATTTGTTCAATACGATAATTTATGATTCATACTTATGCATATATGCATATATGCTCATATATGGGCTAATATGAATATTTTAGACTACTTAGAATTAATACTAGATATAAGCCAAATATGTATAAGTATAAAGGAACGACATATTTCGCACGTAACTGAACTAATTGGTCGTACCATCAGACATTTAATTACATAACATTATATCATATTGTATAATTTATAATTTACCTATACGATATAATTCTATTCAAAATATCTTAGTAAATATAGTATAGTATAGTATAGTATACTATAATAATTCAGTATAGTATAGTATATTATAATAATTTAGTATATATACTAAACTATTATAATAGATAATAGTTCAATAAATATATTGTATACTATATAGAAGTATAACTTTGTCATTTATAATTTATAAATAATATATATATATATATATATTATTTATACATTTTTAAATGACAAAGTTATACTTATATATATATATATATATATATATATATATATACATACATATAGCAAGGGGCGAAATATACGTTGCGTCCTTAAACATTATGAGTGAGGGAAGCCTCAACCCTGTACCCCGCTATACAGGGTATACCCATGGGTAGTAATATTACTAATAGACAATACTATTGTTAAACTATAATGTTATGATTAATTTAAAATATCGTGAATAAGGCCGGGAAATAAGATCTCTATTTATAAAAGTGGAAAAGAGTGTACATAAATACTATTTAAAATGAACACATGTGATTTAATAATGTCGTATAATGTCGTACAATGTCGTATAATATCATATAGCCTTCGTGTAATAATTCATTACATGACGTCTTTTACGAATTACCGCCTAAAGAAGTGTTTTCTCATGAATGCGATTACTAAATATACCTGTAATAATCCCGAATCTAAATATAGACATTTCACGGTTAATACCTCTATGAAGAAATATTTACTATATTTTAGTTTATAAATAAATAATAAATATGTATATATATATGTGTGTACGTGTGTATGTGTTAACACAATTAATTAATTAATTAGGTTAATATGCATACTTATATATAAATAAGTATTTAATTTATTATCAAGAGTAATTAATATAAATTAGTATCATATAGTATATAGTATATATATAGTATAAATTATATACCTAAAAAATATAATAAAAACAATACGATAATAATAATAAAAATTACTAATTTCAGAGAATGTATTTTTCTATAGATATATCTAATATAACATAAAAAGTAAATATTAACGACGCAACTACGGATTGGTTTACGATTACACCTGGTGAGTCATAGGCTTCTATGATTGGTCCGTTACTTCATTAAAAGTTCATTAATGTTTAGCCGAAGTTCTCATTGAATACATTATTATATAAGTTGTGGTGGGCACTACACGGCCTATAGCTCTATAAGCTGTAGCTGCACGTAGCTATAAGTTGGGGCCGGTTGCTGCGACAACATACAATTGTCCTATGCCAATATCTAGCTATCTTTGTATTACTAAATATTGTCCTAGGCGTCAACAATATTACAGAGATAGCTAAATAGCTTATATCTACATGTATACCTAAAGTACACATAGCTACAGCGTATAGCGATAATGTGCTAATGTGTACCGACCACAACACGACCACACAATACATAGAATGTATTGTGTGTGGTATCAAGCATACTACTATATGACTAAAGTGTTGGCACATTCGCAGCGATACACGGCTTATATGTATTACAACTTATATTCTTTTGCGGAGTTTGTATATTATACTAAGATTGTTCGAATCTTACTTGTAAGTTGAGAAATGGATATAAAAGTGGTTAAAATGGATGAGTCGAGATTATTCTTTTTTAAAATAAGTATTATATAAATATGAACGTTTCAAATATATATATTTATGATAGTTTAAAAAATGCGGTATTATACTAAAAAGAGTAGAAATAGATAGATATGAGTTGCTTTGAAATGAAAAATTATGATTTTTTTTTAAACTGAAAGGTGATAGAATCAATAAGGGGATGTAGATGTATTAGCGTTTAGTAAGGCTAATATATTAGTTAAATAAGTTATAATAAAAGAGAAAAGAATAAAAGCAAATATGGGATATTGAATCATAATTTGAGAAAAGAATAGATATAGCTGCCAGTTTATTTGACATGGTTATAAGTAATAATAAGTATATTTACAGATTTGCCATTTAGTTGATTTCAGAATTGGGTTCAGAATATGTGAGCAGGAATACGGAATAATAGTATTTCTTAGTTGCCATTAGGGATGATGTTAGTATAAAAATATGACGAGGTGACTGGGACGATTACGTCTGTTTTGGTAGAAGATATACTTGGGATTGAAAATCTGTGCATGATAATACACGGATATGGAATATCTATATTAAATGCATTATTATTTGAGGGAGAGGTTTTTTTAACATAAATTCGTTCCTTATATTGAAGGGTATGTTTTAGAGATGAAATTACAATATTCTACTAATATAACTGGATAGGGTGATAGTTATTTAGTACTTATCAGTGCATGAGTATTAATTGTTATAAAAATGGCATTTTTGAAATAATCTATGTAGGGTGTAAAAGATAAATATAGAGTTAGAAATAAAGATTAATTAGAGAGAAAATTTACAATAATTAATTTTAGAAAGTTTACGATAATGAATTTTCGATTTTGAAATAGGTAATGAAGTTGCGATAAGTGATAAGTTAATGGTATAATGATGAGATTATTTAATAATAGTTTGGAAAAAAGAAGATTATTCAGAATATTGGTAATAATAGATTAAGATTGTTACTACTAATATAAGTTGGAAAATTAATAGTTATTGATCAAAATTAAACAATAGACTTCTGAATTAATATTCCAACTCTCCCGCGCGAAGATTTTCACGAGGAAGAAGGTTAGAGAATAATTAATATTGTTAATACATGAACATAGATATATAGAAGGAATGCAAACTTTAAATAGTACCATAAATGTGTAAATGTGTAAATGATTAGTGATACGTAACACTATTTAAACTAATTATATGTGTTTAGTCATCATACGGACCATTAAAATAGGTTACCAAATAATATATATATATAAATATGGAAGTGATATTAAATAATAGTATGTATACATATGGTCAGTCAACTCTTTAAAACGTGGATGCCTTAACATGCAATCTTCTTTGAAATGATATATCCTTCATAATATATTAGAGATATTTAGTCATAAGTAAAAATTCAACTAAGTTCCTGGATTGAAAGAAAGGAATCAACTAAAATAAAATAGCAATAACAATATATTACATATTATAGATAAATATTACACAATATTACATAATCCTATGCTACTTACTTAATACACGTTACATAATAACGTGGTGATTAGAATCATTGTCTACATTGTATATAATGTATACGTTTTATATATTGTATACAATTGCAACAATTGCGATAATTACGAAAAATAACGTCATCAATCAGCGCTCATCAATCTTGTCATAGCAATAATAATAACTTTTAATTCGTGAACTTTAAAAATAGAAACTTCCGACTTGTCATAATCATCCTGAAGCATTGTTATTGACATCGAATCTTCGGTGCTAAACAATAGATAACAAAGATAAACGAATCTACATCCGGCAATAACAAAGTGCTTCGGACGCGCTTACATACTCGATCGTAGACGAGATGCATTTCTATGCAGATAAAAACTAATCGTGAGTGCGAAGTGATCTAAATCCGCACACAAGTACGCGCACACATAACCGCACACATCTAGGCACATAGGCGCGTTTAGGTATGCGTGTGTAACGGATGACTTCTGCGCACAAAGCACGGTACTATAGTACCTATAGGTATCGTATAGTGTACGCATCTTCATCATACGACGTACAGTATACGGTGTACACTGTCAACGTACATAAACATAGCCCGTATTACTAGTGTAAACGTTAATAAACATAGCTGTAGTACTAGTGTATTCGGTGTATGTTAAGAGAAGTTACCTATATAGGTAGGTTAAGTTAGTTCATTCTACAGCCGTGTTTTATTCGTTCGCCCTGACTAGTACCGGATCGCCGACTAATAACGACTAATAACGACTAATAACGAGTAATAACGAGTAATAACGAGCCCCTCTCGGCCCTACGTCGCTCATTCAGGTTTACGACTGTTTTACGATATCGACTGTATTGTTTATCTGCGTCCACTTCACTAACGATCCCCCGCCTCCTTTCATTCAGTTATATTGTGTGCGAGTGTAACTTTGTTATTAATAGAGTGACGTCATTCTCATCAGAATTACTATTTATAGTAATTTGTTTAAATATATTTAAATAATTATTAGTTATTTTGAATATATAATAAGAATAAGTATACGAAGGATGTACCACTAATACATAGCAAGTAAAGTTGTTGTGATGATCCACAAATATAAACTATATTTTAAGTTATTGTAAGAGAAACTTAATTTAATATGTACATACATACTCACATACACATGCACAAACAACAATAAATACACACATACACACATATATTTCGTATATAATATAATACTTATTGTTCTTAATATGTATAATTTAACGATGATACCTCATGATTCTCAACCTTCCTTAACTTATTATTACTTATGTATGTGTGTGTGTGTTATTGATATCAATATTATCGGTTCTAGTATTATAATGACTAAACCACTTCACGTATGTGTATATACTATCATCAGATATCGAATTCATAAATCCACCTATAGGTTACATCATTGACTTCGCCTGTAAACTCTGACCCTTAGTCATTAATCCATTCGCATTATTGTCATTATTATAGTTATGTTATTGTTATTTAGGTGATTTCCTTTCATCCCATTCAGGAACTTAGATGTAGTGTTCACTTATAACCGAATCTACTATACATACCTCTATCGTATTAAAGAATCCATGATTTTAACGAGATCCGATCATTATTTCATATAAAATTATATAATATCACTTCGGAATATTATTCTAAGACCTATTTAATCGGCGCGGACGGGGCTCGAACCCGCGACCTCCTAACTACCACTGACTACCTATTACGTAACCTCTTCATGGACGAGGTGTTACCGAGACGCGTGTGGTCGCACAGCATGATCTGCGCCTGGTCCTGCAGAGCCTCTATCTGAAGACAGTCCTGAAGGCCGCTTGACTCTGATGGTGGGAGCGAGGGCACTATAGTGCGAGGTGCGGATATGGGTGCGTGTGGATGTCGGTGTGTGAGGTGCGGGTATTTGTGTGCGCGAGTGTATACGTTCAGAGTGCGCGTACCGCAGTTTAGCGGGTGCGAGGTGCGCTTATTTGTGAGAATCTAAACGAAATGAGCGCTTCTAACAAGTATTCATATTATAATCTATAAGGTCTTAATCCTGATATTATAACCTATAAGGTCTTAATCCTGATATTATAATCTATAAGGTCTTAATCCTGATATTATAATCTATAAGGTCTTAATCCTGATATTATAATCTAAAAGGTCTTAATCCTGATATTATAACCTATAAGGTCTTAATCCTGATATTATAATCTATAAGGTCTTAATCCTGATATTATAATCTATAAGGTCTTAATCCTGATATTATAATCTATAAGGTCTTAATCCTGATATTATAACCTATAAGGTCTTAATCCTGATATTATAATCTATAAGGTCTTAATCCTGATATTATAATCTATAAGGTCTTAATCCTGATATTATAATCTATAAGGTCTTAATCCTGATATTATAACCTATAAGGTCTTAATCCTGATATTATAATCTATAAGGTCTTAATCCTAATATTATAATCTATAAGGTCTTAATCCTGATATTATAATCTATAAGGTCTTAATCCTGATATTATAATCTATAAGGCTTTAATCCTGATATTATAACCTATAAGGTCTTAATCCTGATATTATAATCTATAAGGTCTTAATCCTGATATTATAATCTATAAGGTCTTAATCCTGATATTATAACCTATAAGGTCTTAATCCTGATATTATAATCTATAAGGTCTTAATCCTGATATTATAATCTATAAGGTCTTAATCCTGATATTATAATCTATAAGGTCTTAATCCTGATATTATAACCTATAAGGTCTTAATCCTGATATTATAATCTATAAGGTCTTAATCCTGATATTATAATCTATAAGGTCTTAATCCTGATATTATAATCTATAAGGTCTTAATCCTGATATTATAACCTATAAGGTGTTAATCCTGATATTATAATCTATAAGGTCTTAATCATGATATTATAATCTATAAGGTCTTAATCCTGATATTATAACCTATAAGGTCTTAATCCTGATATTATAATCTATAAGGTGTTAATCCTGATATTATAATCTATAAGGTCTTAATCCTGATATTATAATCTATAAGGTCTTAATCCTGATATTATAACCTATAAGGTCTTAATCCTGATATTATAATCTATAAGGTCTTAATCCTGATATTATAACCTATAAGGTCTTAATCCTGATATTATAATCTATAAGGTCTTAATCCTGATATTATAATCTATAAGGTCTTAATCCTGATATTATAACCTATAAGGTCTTAATCCTGATATTATAATCTATAAGGTCTTAATCCTGATATTATAATCTATAAGGTCTTAATCCTGATATTATAATCTATAAGGTCTTAATCCTGATATTATAATCTATAAGGTCTTAATCCTGATATTATAATCTATAAGGTGTTAATCCTGATATTATAACCTATAAGGTCTTAATCCTGATATTATAATCTATAAGGTGTTAATCCTGATATTATAATCTATAAGGTCTTAATCCTGATATTATAATCTATAAGGTCTTAATCCTGATATTATAACCTATAAGGTCTTAATCCTGATATTATAATCTATAAGGTCTTAATCCTGATATTATAATCTATAAGGTCTTAATCCTGATATTATAATCTATAAGGTCTTAATCCTGATATTATAATCTATAAGGTCTTAATCCTGATATTATAACCTATAAGGTCTTAATCCTGATATTATAATCTATAAGGTCTTAATCCTGATATTATAATCTATAAGGTCTTAATCCTGATATTATAACCTATAAGGTCTTAATCCTGATATTATAATCTATAAGGTCTTAATCCTGATATTATAATCTATAAGGTCTTAATCCTGATATTATAATCTATAAGGTCTTAATCCTGATATTATAATCTATAAGGTCTTAATCCTGATATTATAACCTATAAGGTCTTAATCCTGATATTATAATCTATAAGGTCTTAATCCTGATATTATAATCTATAAGGTCTTAATCCTGATATTATAATCTATAAGGTCTTAATCCTGATATTATAATCTATAAGGTCTTAATCCTGATATTATAATCTATAAGGTCTTAATCCTGATATTATAACCTATAAGGTCTTAATCCTGATATTATAATCTATAAGGTCTTAATCCTGATATTATAATCTATAAGGTCTTAATCCTGATATTATAACCTATAAGGTCTTAATCCTGATATTATAATCTATAAGGTCTTAATCCTGATATTATAATCTATAAGGTCTTAATCCTGATATTATAATCTATAAGGTCTTAATCCTGATATTATAATCTATAAGGTCTTAATCCTGATATTATAACCTATAAGGTCTTAATCCTGATATTATAATCTATAAGGTCTTAATCCTGATATTATAATCTATAAGGTCTTAATCCTGATATTATAATCTATAAGGTCTTAATCCTGATATTATAACCTATAAGGTGTTAATCCTGATATTATAATCTATAAGGTCTTAATCCTGATATTATAATCTATAAGGTCTTAATCCTGATATTATAACCTATAAGGTCTTAATCCTGATATTATAATCTATAAGGTGTTAATCCTGATATTATAATCTATAAGGTCTTAATCCTGATATTATAATCTATAAGGTCTTAATCCTGATATTATAACCTATAAGGTCTTAATCCTGATATTATAATCTATAAGGTCTTAATCCTGATATTATAACCTATAAGGTCTTAATCCTGATATTATAATCTATAAGGTCTTAATCCTGATATTATAATCTATAAGGTCTTAATCCTGATATTATAACCTATAAGGTCTTAATCCTGATATTATAATCTATAAGGTCTTAATCCTGATATTATAATCTATAAGGTCTTAATCCTGATATTATAATCTATAAGGTCTTAATCCTGATATTATAATCTATAAGGTCTTAATCCTGATATTATAATCTATAAGGTCTTAATCCTGATATTATAATCTATAAGGTCTTAATCCTGATATTATAATCTATAAGGTCTTAATCCTGATATTATAATCTATAAGGTCTTAATCCTGATATTATAATCTATAAGGTGTTAATCCTGATATTATAACCTATAAGGTCTTAATCCTGATATTATAATCTATAAGGTCTTAATCCTGATATTATAATCTATAAGGTCTTAATCCTGATATTATAACCTATAAGGTCTTAATCCTGATATTATAATCTATAAGGTCTTAATCCTGATATTATAATCTATAAGGTCTTAATCCTGATATTATAACCTATAAGGTCTTAATCCTGATATTATAATCTATAAGGTCTTAATCCTGATATTATAATCTATAAGGTCTTAATCCTGATATTATAATCTATAAGGTCTTAATCCTGATATTATAATCTATAAGGTCTTAATCCTGATATTATAATCTATAAGGTCTTAATCCTGATATTATAATCTATAAGGTCTTAATCCTGATATTATAATCTATAAGGTCTTAATCCTGATATTATAATCTATAAGGTCTTAATCCTGATATTATAATCTATAAGGTCTTAATCCTGATATTATAATCTATAAGGTCTTAATCCTGATATTATAATCTATAAGGTCTTAATCCTGATATTATAATATATAAGGTCTTAATCCTGATATTATAATCTATAAGGTCTTAATCCTGATATTATAATCTATAAGGTCTTAATCCTGATATTATAATCTATAAGGTGTTAATCCTGATATTATAACCTATAAGGTCTTAATCCTGATATTATAATCTATAAGGTGTTAATCCTGATATTATAACCTATAAGGTCTTAATCCTGATATTATAATCTATAAGGTCTTAATCCTGATATTATAATCTATAAGGTCTTAATCCTGATATTATAATCTATAAGGTCTTAATCCTGATATTATAATCTATAAGGTCTTAATCCTGATATTATAATCTATAAGGTCTTAATCCTGATATTATAATCTATAAGGTCTTAATCCTGATATTATAATCTATAAGGTCTTAATCCTGATATTATAACCTATAAGGTCTTAATCCTGATATTATAATCTATAAGGTCTTAATCCTGATATTATAATCTATAAGGTCTTAATCCTGATATTATAATCTATAAGGTCTTAATCCTGATATTATAATCTATAAGGTCTTAATCCTGATATTATAATCTATAAGGTCTTAATCCTGATATTATAATCTATAAGGTCTTAATCCTGATATTATAATCTATAAGGTCTTAATCCTGATATTATAATCTATAAGGTCTTAATCCTGATATTATAATCTATAAGGTCTTAATCCTGATATTATAATCTATAAGGTCTTAATCCTGATATTATAATCTATAAGGTCTTAATCCTGATATTATAATATATAAGGTCTTAATCCTGATATTATAATCTATAAGGTCTTAATCCTGATATTATAACCTATAAGGTCTTAATCCTGATATTATAATCTATAAGGTATTAATCCTGATATTATAATCTATAAGGTCTTAATCCTGATATTATAATCTATAAGGTCTTAATCCTGATATTATAATCTATAAGGCTTTAATCCTGATATTATAACCTATAAGGTCTTAATCCTGATATTATAATCTATAAGGTCTTAATCCTGATATTATAATCTATAAGGTCTTAATCCTGATATTATAACCTATAAGGTCTTAATCCTGATATTATAATCTATAAGGTCTTAATCCTGATATTATAATCTATAAGGTCTTAATCCTGATATTATAATCTATAAGGTCTTAATCCTGATATTATAACCTATAAGGTCTTAATCCTGATATTATAATCTATAAGGTCTTAATCCTGATATTATAATCTATAAGGTCTTAATCCTGATATTATAATCTATAAGGTCTTAATCCTGATATTATAACCTATAAGGTCTTAATCCTGATATTATAATCTATAAGGTCTTAATCCTGATATTATAATCTATAAGGTCTTAATCCTGATATTATAACCTATAAGGTCTTAATCCTGATATTATAATCTATAAGGTCTTAATCCTGATATTATAATCTATAAGGTCTTAATCCTGATATTATAATCTATAAGGTCTTAATCCTGATATTATAATCTATAAGGTCTTAATCCTGATATTATAACCTATAAGGTTTTAATCCTGATATTATAATCTATAAGGTCTTAATCCTGATATTATAATCTATAAGGTCTTAATCCTGATATTATAACCTATAAGGTCTTAATCCTGATATTATAATCTATAAGGTCTTAATCCTGATATTATAATCTATAAGGTCTTAATCCTGATATTATAATCTATAAGGTCTTAATCCTGATATTATAACCTATAAGGTCTTAATCCTGATATTATAATCTATAAGGTCTTAATCCTGATATTATAATCTATAAGGTATTAATCCTGATATTATAATCTATAAGGTCTTAATCCTGATATTATAATCTATAAGGTATTAATCCTGATATTATAATCTATAAGGTCTTAATCCTGATATTATAATATATAAGGTCTTAATCCTGATATTATAATCTATAAGGTCTTAATCCTGATATTATAATCTATAAGGTCTTAATCCTGATATTATAATCTATAAGGTCTTAATCCTGATATTATAATCTATAAGGTGTTAATCCTGATATTATAACCTATAAGGTCTTAATCCTGATATTATAATCTATAAGGTCTTAATCCTTATATTATAATCTATAAGGTCTTAATCCTGATATTATAATCTATAAGGTCTTAATCCTGATATTATAATCTATAAGGTCTTAATCCTGATATTATAATCTATAAGGTCTTAATCCTGATATTATAATCTATAAGGTCTTAATCCTGATATTATAATCTATAAGGTCTTAATCCTGATATTATAACCTATAAGGTCTTAATTCTGATATTATAATCTATAAGGTCTTAATCCTGGTATTATAATCTATAAGGTCTTAATCCTGATATTATAATCTATAAGGTCTTAATCCTGATATTATAATCTATAAGGTCTTAATCCTGATATTATAATCTATAAGGTCTTAATCCTGATATTATAATCTATAAGGTCTTAATCCTGATATTATAATCTATAAGGTCTTAATCCTGATATTATAATCTATAAGGTCTTAATCCTGATATTATAACCTATAAGGTCTTAATCCTGATATTATAATCTATAAGGTGTTCATAATAATACTATTAATAATAATAATAATATTTCAAATATTTAAAATAAAGTAAATAATATAATATAAAAATAAATCAATCAATAATAATAAAAATAATAACAATAACACTACTCGCGTTAACAAGGAGACTTGGTGCCTAGGATAAAACCCCTTGAGGTTATTTTAAAACCACTTCATTTAAATTTTAAATTTTAACTACTTTTCCATTATTAAGAATTATAAGTTTTTATATTTACAAGTGGGAAAGTGATTTTAAGTTAAGTTAATTAGTTATAATAAATTGATAAATTATTTAACTTTAGCGTACATTGTTGATGTGATGAGGCAGTGAAAGTAGTCAAAATAAGACTAAAAAGTAAAGTATCCAAATTATATTAAATAAAATATTTAGGTAAAGTACAAAATATTAGGTTCGCTTATTTTACCTAAGATTGTTATTATAAATGAAGATACATATTCAAAATATGGTATATAATTAGATATATTAATAATTATTATTTTATACAGCTACATCTTATATACTTCATCTTTATAATAATTGTATACAATAGTTCTATACATATACAATAGTTTTATAGAACTAGAGAAAATTAGAAAATGTAATGTAATATATTACTATATATATCAAAATATATCCTAGTAAGTAAAGTAATCAGTGATAGTGGTTAGATTATAGTTTGATAATCATGATGATTTGTGATTAACTGATCACAATACGATTACAATCATATTACATTCATTGATAAGCAACTATGCTTTGATTACGAACTACACTTCTAAATCATTGATTTTAATACTATTGTAATCAATGATTGTTAACTGATCACTAACATTGATTCACGATCAGTTGGTAATCATTGATTGTAATACGATTGTAATCGAATCAAAATCTGTGATCGTAATCAATACATAGCCCCATGATTGTAATCTGATTACGAACTTTGATTACTTTACTTACTGGGATACTATCTATAGATCTATATATATATTTTTTTTTTTTCGGACAATGGTTAGTTAATAACCAGAGCCAATTATCCCATTTATTAGCGAAAACATATTAATAAAAATATGACGAAGTAGGCAAGGGAGAGGCCAGGTAATTAAGGATATTACAATAATCCATTGCAGCAGTATTTGCGATAAATATTTAGACTGCCTGTCATGACACGAATACTGAGTAGCGTAATATTATGCTTCCTCAGGCCTAACGAATATAGGTCTTTAGACGTTAGGGATGAGGGTATACCACGCCAGTTCCAACAAGAGGCACTTAGTTTAGCCTGCTTTGCACCAGTAAGTTGTTTTGCGTAGGAGAGTATTTCAGGTTTGTTATAGTAGTCAGTTTTGTGTCGGTAATTAGTATCGGTATCTATTGTATCAGTTGAGATTTGCGTATCTATAATATAAACAATGTCATTTCGGTAAGCCAGTAAGTCAGGTTTGCGTAAACCAAGTTGTGTTCGTATGTGTGGTTCCAGTATAGTTGTAAATTTGTACTTATTAAGTAGAGTGATTAAAAGAGCGTTAACATAATTATGCCTGTGAATAATGTTATTATAATTAAATCTACAGGTCTGCATAATATGATTTAGGCAGTCATATTTATAATTACACCCTCGCCTTAAACAGTTTGTATTTAAACTTGGAAACATACGTTTACATCTGTAATTTGTATATAGTAGACCGTGCTTTAGCTTTACCATATCTACAAAATCGCGACCAGAAAACATCTTTATAGGAGAAGTTATCCAATTATTAATAAAAGGACTATGCGTGCCTAATTCTAAACCCTTGCCATCGACAGAATTAAATAAATATATTGAATGATATTTATTTATGGAGGTGTTATCAATAAACGTGTATTCATCGTATACTCGAGGTGTAGACCATTTTAGAATAACACTATCGGGAAGAGTTTGAATAATAGTGTCATCATTCCTTCTAATGGATGAAATCCTTTTTAGCCGCAGCACCGGTATTGCCAGAAAAAGACGAGTGATAGCTATCCCACCGACACTACTAGGTGCGTAGAATACACCGAGTGAAGTATCTGAAGGTAGTCGAAGCCAACGTCTGACGAACACCCGAATACTTCTATCCATCGTTTTTAATGAATTTAAATAGACGTTAGAGAAAGTCAAGGTATGAAGCATACTTGGAATTAGATGATTTTTGAGCATAAACAATTTTTGTTGGGGTTTTAGAGTAGATTTAGATATTGCCAAGAGTTTCGATGTGAGGTCATCATTAATTGAATTATTTTTATTATCCAAAGCGCCTATGTTGATGCCAAGATATCTATAAGTTTCTTCTATATTTAGCGCTTTAATTGTAGAATTATCAATAGATATAAAACTATATGGGTTACATATCCATTGTTTTTTATTTGGGTTAATAATTATATTCAATGTAGCGCATTTTGATTTGTTAACGTTTAACCCACATTGAGCTAGTCTAAATAAAACATGATCAACTTGATATTGCATCATTACATCATCTTTCGCAAATAAAACCAGATCATCTGCAAATGCCATATGGCTTATTGTACTATTTCCTTGTAAATTAATACTACCTGGCATATTATCAGTTACATAATCTATAATGGAGTTAAAAAGAGCGGGAGACATTGGGTCACCTTGTTTTACTCCACGATTGACTGGTATACTAGGTGATACTCCATTTTTATATTTTAATTGAGTTGTACAATCAGAATAAGTATGCATGATATAACTTGTATACATTTTAGGAGTCCCTACTCTTTCGGCTAATGCAACAATTGAGTTGTGAGATACCGTATCAAAAGCTTTAGAAACATCCAACAAACACATCTTTAATGGGCGTAATGCATTTTTATGTTGATATATAATAGATTTAAGTAAAAAGATATTCTCAGCAATACCAGGGATACTATCTATAGATCTATATATATATATATATATATATATATATATATATATATATATATATATATATATATATATATATATATATATATATCTATAAATCTATATATAGATAGTATGTTATCGTTAGCAAATATTTATACTTTATACTTTCTATTATATATTTCGACTATGTATTTGCTTAAATAAATTATCAATCAATAGATTATGAAATAAATATAAAATATAATTAATAATGGATCATTTAATAATAGAATGTATTAGATAATGAATTAATATAATCTTTTCTGTTTAAAAAAATAACTATTAAAATATGTTTTGACAAATATTTTTTTTGATAGAATAACAATTTTATATTAATTTTATTTGTCATTATATATTTATTTCATTTATTGAATTCTAGTTAAATTTTTATTCATAGAATATTTGATATATAATATATATCATATATTTTCTAAATGTACTATACAAAGTAATAACGTTTTATATAATATACGAGGTTATAAAGTTAAGAAGTATTCATTTTATCAATATATATACTAATACAAATAACGATAACACTAATAATAACAATAATAATATATTTAGCATTATAGGAATGTGTAAGTTTAGATTGACTTAGATAAATATTATATAACTACAGGTTAAGGGGATCCCGCACATTTAAAGTTATAATAATTTATTTATTTTTATATTTTTGTTTATTACATAATAATACTTATTGTAGTGTTTTTTAGTATCTGTAAAAAAATTAGACATGAATTCAGTCTAGAAATGGCATACAAATGTGTTTTATGACGATAAGATAATGCTATTATACACTATTCAATATTACATTTTTAGCTGTCAACCTTCAAACGCTGTTTTCTCAGAATAATTATTTCGCGCTAGGTATGTGCATTCAAAAATATAGAACATAAAAACTATTATAATTATAATATTAATTTTTTGTGCTTTATATAGAATTTAATTATGTGAATAGTAAAATAGAGAGATAATTATTAAAATGTATAGAATTCATGGTATAAAATGATAATTTCTATAGAAATACCATCATTTTAGTATCGCTAATTTTTAATTTAGATATATATAATATAATAATATTAAAAATAACTTTCTATTTTCCTATGCATGTATATGTTATGAATACAATACAAAACAAATTAGGTCAATTGAATGAATATAATATCAGTTCTATTTTTTTAGTGAACCTATGATTTTCCTATCTATTTATACACGAATTTTGCAAATTGCGTGTTATGTGCGGGATCCCCTTAATACCTCTAATATACAACGTACATTATAATATCATAAATTCTATAAACAATTTTTTTTAATTTATTTATTATTTCATTTAAACCACGCTAAACCAAGTCAACATACAATAAATAACGTAGTGTATTTACGTGAAAGTAATTTCCTAACATCCGCAGTATACGTGCAATACGTGCAATGCATATGTGTATATACATACACACACACATACACATACACATACACATACACATACACACACATGAGGTTATTGATACTATATACCAAGTAGAATATAGTGTAGGAGGTACTATAGTAAGTTTAGTTGATAACGTATACGTTGTCAAAAGATGAACTATTGATGTGATGTCACATGACAGAAATACATATATATATATATATATATATATATATATATAGTGTAGTAGAGTAAGTTAGATATATAGTATATATATATATATATATATATATATATATATATATCATATAGGATATAGTTTAATGTGGAGTGGGATGTGGAGTTCGTTGTGGAGTGGAGTGGAGTGCAATGTATAGATATATATATATATATATATATATATATATATATATATATATATATATATATTCCTATAGTAATGAGAGATGCAGTGACATATGGAGTAAGGTGTATTGCTGGATATCGAGATATGTATTTTGCCTATTTAAACCTGACTTGAATGCAATAACGGCTTTCAGACATGCGTATTCCGGTTGGTCAAGGTTAACGGAAGTGAATCGATCGCTGATCTATAAATAGAATTCATCAAATTAATAATCTTTCGGCATGAATTGATTTGTGAACTCTTTCGCGAATTATTCTCTGGTGTATTGATTTATTTATTTATTATGATTTATCTATTAATTAACTATATTATGTTATATTATATATGTATATATTTGTATATATATATATATATATATATATATATTACATAAATTTATATAAATATTAAAATAAGTTTAAATACTATATTATATACTCGCCCGTGTAAATTAAATTTGTATTTGTCATTATTTGTGCTACAATAACTTTATATATAAAGTTATTATATAATATATATATATATATATATATATATATATATATATATATAATAATAACACTAATAACAGTAGATTTGGCATACAGCCTAAGTTAATGAAAAAACATGGCTTGTCAAGTCTTTCACCCATTAAGATAATGAGGAGAAAAATTCAAATAATTAAAAGCAATAAACGAATGTAATAAATGATATAAAATGAATAAAGTAAAAATAAAAATATTTATTTATTTTTGAAATGTACTTTATATTATATATATATATACTATTGCCATGACTAAATATTCATGATATAACAAAATATAATGGTTTATGTTTATTATATGTAAAATGTTGATATAAAAATTCAATTATAGAATAACAACACAAATAATAAATGGTAACAAATAGTAAATGTTTTCAAATTATAAATAATGTATATGAATTATAAACGTAATTATTTCATTCTAAATATTTCACATATTAGTTAATTAATATTACAATATACTAGTGATTGCATGTGTCTGGTATTCAACACGTAATAGTATTGTTTGTGACATTGTATACGACACCTTTCATGCGCAACGTTTCCGACTAAAGACATATAATCTATTTTAAAGTATATTCATTTTCCAACATACTTAAGCCTCAAATATGTGAATATGAATTATGTGTAAATGTTATATATATATATATATATATATATATAAATATTTGAAATGTGAAATATGTTCGTTATATTTTAAGATTAAGGAATGTAGTCTGCGCACACCGCACACTTTGATGTTGGTGTTCACTGATGTCGGTGTGTGTGTGTGTTGACGGCCACGACACACCTCTCGCACACACATAAATAACAACACGTTATTATTATTATGATTATTACGGCATTCCTTACTCGCGGCATTACTCAATAGTTAGTTTATCGGCGATGCGTGATAAACTCGAAGAGATGGTATGTTTTCACCATCGACAGGTTTTATTAATTTGAGTTCAAGTTTAACTATTTAACGACTTTTTTTTATTAATTATTTATTACTAATTGGTACCATTACGAAAACGAGGTGTTATGAATTGGCAGAGATCGTATCGTATTGATAGTTTATTTGATTACGATTTATATTTAGCGATAACTATATAATGTAAACCATTGCCATACTTTTGAATACATAAATTAGCGTACCACATGGTTTTACAATTTGTAGATTGTGTATGCAGAGCTACAGGGTACACAGCTGTGTACTATAGTAGAGCTACAGGGTACAAGGTAGAGCTATAGTTTGTGTACTTCGGAGTTCACTATAGATGGACATAAATAAATCATACAAATTATATAATTGCGATGAAAATAACTCGCCAGAATGCATTGTTAATCGTAATAAGTTATTGTGATAATACTTTATATGTATGATTTATTCACGAATGTTATTAATACAAATTAAGTTATGCGGTAATGTAGGCACACAGCATTTCTATCGCATACATTCCATGTATAAGATGTGCTTGGCACACGTCTGTATACGTACTACAATATTTTACTTATACATATATATATAAATATATATATATATATATATATATATATTAAAACATTATAATGTTCTATAATATTATATATATATATCGTAAAGGATGCATAGTTATGCATATGTAACAGATGTATCAGAAGTGAAACACGAGTGATCACATTTCATTACTGATATTGACCTTAATTACGACAGTTTTAAATATCAAAATATTTATTTACTTTAATAGAGTTTAAAGTTGACTTTAAAGAACTGTCTCACCGGATGTAGATACCATACGATCACGTGCCAGCTATTACATAACCCACATACACATATCTGTGTAAAATACACGACTATTTATATTCGTAAACTATTTATAATCATAAACATAAATCGGGTTTCACATTCTGCGTGCAATATTAAAGTGATATATAGGCCGATATAAATGTGAAAGCTTTTTTTGTGGTGCCAAGGTACCCTGTGCATATATTGATTTAAATATTGAAACTAAGCGATATGTTGGGTGATTGATGTATATATATATATAAACTGGTCTTAATTTGGAGTAAATATACAATATGCCCATTTTTATTTGTGATTGATAAATGAATTTACCTAGAGGTAAATTCAAAAACTACAGTTTTATAAGAAAACTGTGGTTTTCTTTCCTTATTTATTAATTTTATTTATATTTCTATGAATATATATAATTATTATTAATATGACAAATTTAAAAAGTACCGCTAATTGAATGTTACGGAAATAAAATATGTTCCCTATAAAGAACTTGTCTTGCTACAATTGAAGTATTAAACAAGATGATTAATAGAAGATTAATCAATAGATTTAATTCATTAATAATAATTAAAATGGTTGTAACATAAATGTTGTGAAAATAAAGATATCTTATTAATCCACTTCGCACCTCTATCTTTCCTTGTCCAGTCATTAAACCATAATATACTGTATATCCCATATCCTTTGTGAATGGTTTATATGAATATAATATTTATAGTATATTATATTATTTATATATATACATATATACATATACATATATATGAGAATGATGTAACATATATATGTTGATTCAACCAGCATTTTCATATAATGACTCACGCAATTTTAGCGATATATAAATCTATTTATTTCAGATCTTTTCTTTAATATGATTGGTTTAATTCAATCACGAGTTGACATTTATGTTATCACGTTTTACACACTATATATAGTATAATATTCACTATATATTATATAAAATAATTAATAGTAATCATCAACATAAACATATATGTTAATATATTAACTAGGGGAAAAGTAACCGAATACTTACAGTGCCCGAATACGGACACTCTCGGTATTTCAGAAACCATAAATCCTACAAAAAAATGTTTAATGAATAAAATATTCATAATTATATAAATAGTCTAAACAAGTATTTTTTATTTTTAAGTATTCAAAATATTGCTGATATATCCAATAAACTGATTTTTTAATTAAGTTTTTAAATTTATGAAAAAAAAGTTCAAATCAAAACCTCAAGAATATACAAATGTATCGATATAAAATATAACACTATATTATTAAAAAATAAAGCATTAACAAAATAATATATATAATTTCTATATTTGTTATCATTTATTTGTTATTCATTAAGTTATAAGCATATATCTAGAGGTCATATAAGTCCCTAATACGGCAACTATAGTTATATATATATCTTAATACGGGCACCCTATAACCAATCAGCACGCAGCGTATGAACTATTCTGATTTTCATAAACATCGTGTGCATTATAATATTAATAACACCAATAATGCTAAATCTAAAATTGTTATTATTTAGATACTTAAATTGTATTATTAATTAAAAAAATAATAAAAATAAATAAATTATTAACTAATTAAATTAGATTAAATTATAAATTATTCATAAAATTAATTATAAATAATGTAATTGTAACTTGTCTGATTGATTCATCAATAATATATAGTTTATCTAGTGGTATATAGGGTTTTCGTATTATAAAATAGGGTGTCCGTATTCGGACATGGGTGCCGAATATGGACACCCCCGTTTTCTATGGAATTAAAAGATTACAAAAATGTAAAACACAATAATATCTATAATCATATATGATTATATATAATATTAATATATTGTAATTTTTGGATACAAATAATGAGTCATAAAAAGTTAAGACCTTATATTGTTAAAGTATCTGTATTAGGTTACTTTCCCCTACTTAGTTATAATTAAATTTGTAATATAAATTTTCAATTTATATTATATATTACTAATATATAATATTAGTGAATTAATTTATATATTTTACTAAACGTATATATGTACATTTAATAAAAAGAATTATTCGATATTTCTTCATTATATTTAACAAAAATAAAAAAAATATTATTTTTACTTATTTGAATATAAATATTTCAGATTTAATATTTACATTTGTTTTTATTATATACTGTGTACACTGTACAGTTGACAAGATACGAAGGGTGACGCGATCTTACCATCCTGGTGATATTACGTAATGGGATCCCATCTTACCCCACTAGTATCCATCTTACCCCACTATTACACGTATTTCCAACTATTACCCATATTAACCCACTATTAAGTAAACATTATTAATTTGAATATATATATATGTATACATATTAAATGTAAAATACATATTTAAATTCACACTGAATAATTAAATGAACAGTACATATTTTAATGTACATTACTTATATAACTATATATTTAAATAAATATTTAATATACATATTTAAATGCATTCCATGATGACACACAAAATGAGTTTACGAACATTTCAATAATCTTAACCTTTCTCAATGTTTTCAAGTTTTCAAATCCTTCTTTTCCAATCGAGGTATCGAAATTCTCAGAATTCAGCATCATGTCTGAGTGCATCTGTACTCCCCACTGAAAGCAGCACACTATGAATAACTCAGACCACGAATTCTCCAGCAGTATTAACTATTCAAATAATAACAATAATGATTAGAATTATAATAATAATAATAATAATAATATTAATAATGATATATTTATAATAATAATAATGATGATAATAATAATATTACTAATAATAATAACTATTTAATATATTACGTATTTTAATTTAATAACTATTAAATAGATTAACCCTTTTAATGAATTAAATTGTAATAACTAATATATGATATCCGCTAATATAACAATAAATTGCATTATTGTTTAATCTAATTTATACGTTTTCAATCTTTCTGAAATACCTACAAATAACATAATTATACATATATTTAACGGATAATACTAATATATAGTAATCAAATAATATAATATAAATATGTCTAATAACTTATATTGAATAATAATGCTAATGATAATTCATGTATATTTATTCTGAGTAATGGAACGATGCCATACATGGACATATGTCATACGACATATGTCGACAATTTAAATTTATTGAACGAAATATAAAACTACACTAAACATATATAACCATTATTGTTTTTATAATATAACTTATATTAATATTTCATATATTTATCATTTCGTTATTATCGATAATCGATAATCTAACTATGACGTACTCCCCGTGCACTATACGATACGCTGATATTACGTCACTACAATGATCACGTGATCACGTGTGTGTGTGACGTAATAGTGACGTAACTATACATTATTTAGTACATTGATTACATATTATACATTACTATATATGCGTATATATTCATTGATATATGTATACATATATACCCTATAGGGTAGGTGTTGTTATGCTGTAGGGTAATGTATCCTATATTTCACATATATAAAATGTCCATATTAATCAATATTATATAATATTAAATACATTAATTCATAGATGGCTATAGCCATATATGGATAAATTAATATATTATAGATACATGTATATATATATATAAATAGATATATGTATACACATGTATACATAAATGAATACATTATATTATTAATTTTGTTTTGAAAAGTAAAGCAATGTTGGATAAATTATAGAATTCTTTAAAATTAGAATTATAATTAGAATTAATGGTACCATATTTATATATTAATAGATTATTTGGATTTACTAAGATTAACTATGTCAGCTGTAAAACTAAGTGATACAACTGTCGTAGGTTTACTTTAATTTCATTTACATTTAAGTTATAAAATATAAAGAAATGTCATATTTAAACATTGATATGAACTTCAATATTAAAATATTTGAAAGATTTTTATTTATAATTTTCCTAATATATATACATTATATATTATAATAGTTCACTTATCATAATCTATCAGAGTTTATTTGTTTTTTTCAATTAGTTTTTTCAAATTGGTTTTTTCGTCGGTTTTTAAGATTTTTTCAAGTTGAAATAACCATGTTTTTTTGTTGGCTTTTACAGTTTTGTTCGGTTTTTATGGTTTTTACTGTTTTATTGTTTTTTTAACTTTTAAATTATAAGTAATAGTATAAGTTATAAGTACCTACATTATATGTTATAGCAGACAGTGGGTAGGACCCTAATCTAAATACACTTACATGACTACGATACACTTATTTTCGTGATTAAACATTTAATTATACACGCGTACACTTGCCACCATTAAGCTGAATATTCTTATTATGAATTTTTTATATATTGAAATTTCAAAAGAGAATGTTTTTGTAGTAATAAATTATTACTAATAATATTTATTTATATGTAATAGCCAATTATTACCAAATTTAATCATTTTACTAAATAATATAAAGTAAAGTACTATTTTAGTATATTGTAACTTATCCTAACATAATATGATCCATTTATCATAACATTTTATTAATTCTATTTTCAATAACATTTATTTTTTTTAAATAATAAATATATTATTATATATTATAAAATTATATAAATATCATAAATATGAAGCAAAAATATAATATCAGATGTAATCATCAACTTATATTATATATTATATTTTTATTTAAATAGATATACAAAATATTTATATCCATTCATTTATAATTATTTCACAATAGTGGTTTTTAATAACTGAGTAACTTATTAAAATTATTATAATTTAGAATACAATAGTAAAAGTAATGTCAATTTCACATTTTTATATATAAACAGATGTGTATGGAATAATGAGATATATGTAAGTTTCGTCTTCTTTGCATTATTCACAAGGCTATATATATGGGAGTTCCGTCATACCTATCGAAGGGACTCATAATTCGAGAAACTACTCTTCCGAGTCGCAAATGTGAGCTGATGAAACTCTCTGTACCGCTTGTCTCATCTATATATGCAGATGCTGGTTTCACTGTTGCTGCTCCGAAGTACTGGAACAGTCTTCCCGATGAATTACGGGCCCTATCATATTTTATTACTTTTAAATGTCGACTACATTCATATATGTTATCATTATAATTTCTTCTTTTTAAATTTATTATTATTCGTGTAATTATTATTTCAACTTGACGCATATAAACGTTCAACGTTTTCAACTGAGTAAATAAACCTTTATATTATTTATTTTTATAATGATGTTCAATGAAAAGTATTGATTTAAAATGTTGTTGTTTAAGATTAAAAAATATATGTTATGTTTTAAAATGATATTTACTTATTTAACTAAATTATTGAAGTATTGTATCATATCATAAAAACCATGAAAATCATGAAAATCCAGATTTAAATTCTGGATTTAGATAATAATCTATTTTATTATATGTTAATATTATAATATTATTAAATAATATGACATACTTGATAATATTTAATTTTTTTTTATATATATATATATTATATAATATAATCGTAACATGAATATCAATACAAAATAATAGATTATACGATTCCAACTTTTCCATTATGTGATATGTCAATATATTTATAAATTGTAGTATAAATAATACAATTTAGTTAGTTTTTTGTTATGAAAACCGAAAAAACCATAAAAACTGATAGAAACCATAAAAACCGATAAAACCACAAAACCAATAAAAACAGGGTTTTTTGATTCTTACGAAAAAACCGAAAAAAACTATCAACCCTTCTATTTATAGATATAACGTATAAAATATATATTTATAAACCATAATTAAACTATATGTTGTATTCTTTCAAGTAATAATATTACTTAATGATAATAACTTGAAGATAATTCAAGTAACCTATACGTTACGTATACAGTATTGAAGACAATACATATAATACATAGGCATTATCTACATAGGTATTACCACCTATATTTGTCAGGCGATTATTGATCAAATAAATGAAATTGTAAGATGAATCATTGTTGATGAGTAAACATAAATTAGTTATACCTATAGCTTTACATATATAGTTTTATATATAATGCTAAAGCTTATATTAGAAATAATTGAATTATTTAGAATGATTGATTTGAACAATATATATATATATATACATATATTACAGAATACACATTATATTAAATATAAAGAAGACACTTATAAACTGAACATCAAAAGTGTTCTTAATACGTATCAGATAATCCACTTTACGTATTAATATATAGAAATTACACTGTATTTATATAAATACGAGAACTTTGATCCATTCATAAGTGTTATTAATAATATCGTCCTCCTTGACTATTCGTAACTAATTAGCTACTCTTTAATAAGCACAGTGTGTAATTCGCACAAGAGATACGTTTTCTTCTAATGAGAAATTAACAATATATATTATAGCTAGGTACATTTTCCGGATATATGTATATCAAATTTAATATATATTTTAATATATTTCATATATTTGATAAAATATTGAAAATAATTAAAATATATACATACGGCGTTACATTTGACCTATTTCAATACATCTATCGTAGATCAATAAATTACTTTATCATCTTTCAGTTGTAATTGCAATACAAGTGAGGAAATATCTTAATTAAAATATTTATAATACACTTGATCTAAAAGAGATTAATTTGAATAATGTATTACATAAGGTATTGTAGTAGTAATGATAATAGTAATATTATCCTTATTGTACTGTATAAAGTATATAGTACAATATATTGTACTATATTGTATTACACTATACTTTATTGTGATATCATGTGATATCTTTATATATATATATATATATATATATATATATATATATATATATCATGTACTTTATCGTACTTCGTTGGTATCAATGATTTATGAGTATCATTTCCAATTACATTATTTATGAGTTTATTATCTTAAGTGTTATAGACTAGGTATCTAATAACATTAATATTAAAATAAAAGTGTACTAATTATAAGACGGACTTGAAATACAAAAGGGTCAAAAAAGTAGGCAATATTTATATATTATATAAAATTATATTAAAAATTAGTTCATAATTATTGTTTACCATGTTTACCATGTTTATCATGATTATAGCATATATATTCCATTAATAATACTGATGTAGGTAATTAATTATATTTATATTAATAACAGTACAATGAAATCGTAAATCCATATACTTTATAAATAGGATGTCCTTGAGTAGATTTCTCCGACTATAAGCACATAAATATAGATTATGAATGTAGATGGGCGCCTGGAAACTGGCGCGAGAATAGATAGATAAAAGATGGCGTACAATGTAGCACACAATAACAATGATTATATTGCATTATGGGTACACACTAAACAATCACGTCGGCATCTCGACAGTTGATAAAGTGCTTTATAAGCTCGTCTCCGCACACATTAACGAGTTATTAATACAATTGGCGACGCCGGGACGATCGCTGATTGGTCACCGGTATCGGAAAATCCCAGTCTCCCGCTTAATTTACATTTTTATTGGTAGTGACTGATACCATTTCAATCGAAATCCTCGACAACACACACACACGCATACACACATACATATACACATGCGCGTGCACATGCGTATTACAGTAGATATAACGCTGTAACATATCGTGAGATTCCTATATAAGGGTATTATATAAATATATTACATATCGCTTAATTAGGCTCAGTTAATATCGTTTGTAAGTATTGTGATGTCATGATATATATATATGTATTGATATATATAACTTAATATATATAATGATATAATACCATGTATATCTCTCATTATATATTATTGTTTTTATGGTAATATATATTTCACCTGTTTTTGTATTTGAATATATATATGTTAGTGTAGTATTCTGAATACTGTATTCATATATGTATGAATATAAGTATGTCTCGATGACATCCACATTTTTACTGATGCTGATAATGAAAATGACTCATCTGCCCACATCCGTTTGCAGAACGGTCTACGTGAACTCTCTATCTGGTTTCATTAAAACTCATTACAACTGAACCCTCTAAAAACTGAAGTAATGTACGTCAATCACACTTCTAAACACTTTTCAACATCGTTCACTTTATCATTTGACAAGTGTTTATTATCATCATCACAAACGATAAAGAACTTGGGTGTAATTTTGAATTCTAACCACGACATGAAATCTTTTATATCAGAAAAAATTCGTTCAGTAAACTTTCAACTGAACAGAATTAAAAAAATCAGAAAATCTTTAAATTTATTTACTTGCAATATTTTAGTGACTAGTTTAGTATTAGGAGTTTTCGATTATTGTAATGTGCTGCTTATAGGTCTACCAGCTATCACATTGGCTGAACTTACCTCCATTCAACGATATGCTGTACGTATAATTCACAAGCTACCTCATCGAGAAGAAAATAACCATATCAGCATCACATAATTAATGAAGGAATTACACTGGCTACCCATAAAAGAAAGAATCATCTATAAAATATGTCTTATGACTCATAATGCACTCCATTTTGAAACGCCGTCATATTTATATGAATTGATAGAGAGACTCGACCAGACAAGAAGTCTCAGGCCGTGTCATGTTAATCGTATACGACCTAGATCGACAATACATTCTACTGCTGCCCGTTCACGCGCCTTCTCGTCACAAGCACCGATATCCTGTAACTCACTACCTGCAACACTCCGTGCTGAAAGAAACTCAGAAAAGTTCAAAAAGAATTTCAAAACATATTTATTTACACTATAACTTTATTATTATTTCATTATACATTATTGTTAACTTAATTGTTTAAACGATGTCTAAATAAAATGTCTTCTTCTTCTTATGTATTATTAATGTACTAAACATATACCACCACTGTAAATATATACCATAATATACATATATATATTGAATTGAATTAAATTGAATTGTTTATTTAAACACCAATATAGAGGATGCCCTCTCTGGTATATGACAATAACGAAAATAAATAAAAACAAACGAACAGAAAATACAAAATAACGAAAATTAAAATCAAATAAATTAGATATAAAGCGTACACAAAAATAAATTAAGAAGTGTTTAGATAATGTTTTAGTTTATTCCTGAAACAATACAAGGATTGGACCTTCCGTAAGTAATACGGTAGAACGTTCCATATGCGAGGAACAACGGAGGAGAATGCGCGAATATATAATACGTTAAATAAAGTATTTCTCTCCAATATATATATAAAAGTATTTGAATATATATTATATATATAATATACTAGAGTATAATTAAATATACTATAGTAGAGTTAGAATACAGAATTGCCGAGTTGGCGTACACGGATTAATTCACTAAGTTAATACAAATTCGTATTAATTTAGAAATTGAAACATGAGATAAAGAGATATCAACATAAGGTTATACCCTTTAGATAACATGTAATCTCTAGATAACTATTAGTTATACAAAATTAGCAACATTAGAGACACGAATAATCATTATTGAATATGCACAAAGCACTAATGTCTAAGTATGTATGCATTGTTAATTAATGATTGAAAGTGTACTTTAATCTTCATGAAATATATGAGTAAGTGTATATTTAAGATATTTAAATAAGATACAGACTAGTATTAGCTAATAGTAATTAGTTAATTCAATATAATTAATATGAATATCAGGTATTAGGGGAAATAGGGTGCTAAATTAGATACATTTAATTGAAATCCGGAGAATTTTGATAAATGTAAGCATACATTATCCAAGTATAATAAAATAGACATTATATATTGTATTCAATACGATAGTATACTATATACTATATATTATATAGTATACTATAGTATATATATATACAATCTATATATACTAGCCAAATATATTTTAAGTGAAATGATATTGTTAGTTAATTTCATGCAAAAAGTTTTAATTGTATGAATATTAGTTGTTTTTCACTTTCATATATATAGAAGAAATTACAATTGTAACTGACAAAATAAAATTAATCACATGTGTTTATTTTTACTTCAATTGTTCGATAAGTTTGTTGGTACAATATAGTTTTGTTAAAACTAATAATATACTTTTAACAATAAACTCTTGTATACCTTCAACATAATAAATCAATCCATTAAATCCCTTAATCGGTAAGTATACTTACCTTGAGATATATCTCAGTACAAAAATATAAGTAAATATTGTAATTCTATACCATATACTATAATATATTCTATAAATAGTAATTAATAATTTATTTTTCTTTTAATTTTTAATTTTTTTAGTTTTAATGACTGATTGTGCCGGAGCAGAACTCCAATATATAGAAAGTAATTGGGAAAAATATGATAATATTTGAGACTGAATTTGAAAACAGATGTGGACGTGATTAGACGCAGTATGCTGCAGGCAGTAATATTGCAGGTATTGGTTCTGTATGCATGCCTACATACCTGTAGAGGAGAGGGTTCAATAGATATGGGCCAAGTATGGATGTTGTGGGAGTTCATAGACCATTATGTATATGTTTAAGAATTTTTTAAGAATGTTTAAGAAGGTTGCTGTTGGTTTAATAAATTGTTGTATGAGAGTTATGCGATGTATAACTACGTATAGCGAGGTAGGGTTTAGTGATAACTTAGTTTGGGTATTTGTGATGATGAGCGTTATTACAAACATGATGGTTTTATAAATCTTTCTTAATTTGCAGTTTATGTATTATGTTGTCTGGAAGAGAGAGTGATAGGGAGTTGCAGTAGTTGAATTGAGGAGTATGTAGGACGAGTTAAGATGACTTCGAATGTCATATAATCGCAGGTTAAACGGAGAGAGTCAATATGCACATTGATTTATTAAACACTTGGGATATATGGATGTCAAGAGAGATCATGTAATCAAATATTGTGGTAAGGTTCCGGCTATAAGATGAATATTTATGTGGTATAAGGCTATTGCGTAGAGAGGAATGTAGACATGGAAATTCAATATTAAAATGCTCATAATTCATATAAATATAGATACTCTTAATTATGACGGCTTTTGAATGAGAGCGGAGTGTAATTTTCTCATATTTCTTTCAAAGTAAAAATATATACACACTTTGATTTTATAGAATTAATAGATAATCAATGTGAACAATTATATATATATATATATATATTACATACATATATATATAGTCTTATCGTTAGCGTATTTGATAGATATGTATATCCCCTATGTTTTATATGTACACTATCTAAACTGTAGGTGCGCCTTTTCATATAAAAGTGAAAAATACAAATATTACTTAAGGAATAAACCCTGTAATATTCGAATAGGAATTATCGTAAATGCATAATTTTATAGAACCAATATTATATATAATATATATATATATATTCGTATTTTAGAAATAAATACTATAATTATTAATATTTCCTAGAATAGTTATTTTATTTTTAGTTTCATAAGTTTTATTAGTTTTATAAGTAGTATAAGTTTTATAAGTTTGTCTATTGCTTAATATCGAATACTAAAAAATGTCATAATATTGTATTCAAATTTAACATAAATAAAAAGTATACTATATATTTTCATATATTATCCATGTTTATGTTCATATTATTTCCATGTTAAATTTAAATAGACCCTGGGATCCTAATTTTTGTAAATTTAAGAAAAAAGAGTGATGGAGAAAATTGTATAAATATACATTTTACTATATATACTATAGTACTATAGTATAGTACAATATACTATAGTACTATAAACGGCTATAGCCGTCTTCACTAAAGTGCGTGTTACTATAGTATGGGGGTATATACCCTATATGGTGGGTTAATAGGAGGGTAACTAATCAACCTTAGTTTGGGCGGTTATCACTATTGTTTTTATTTTTAGGTTATAGGTTAAAATGTTATAGGTTAGAGTTCACTAACCTGATCGTTACTGGCCAGAGTGGCGAAAGCGGGGACGGACTTACACCATCGTATACAGGTGAACAGAAGTTGAGCTGCGCATTCGTGTACGCAGTCCATGAGAGTCGGACCGGGTCGGGTTACCAGCGAGGTCGGCTCGGTTCGGGTTGCCGTAGCTGGAGGACTCCTCGACGGGCTGGCGGTATCGCATCGGTTCGGGCTAGAGCCGTCCGAGCGTCGGGTCAGGTTTACTACAGCTGCGGCCGTTGTGGTGGTGGTGGTGGACATCACCGTTGAGGGAGACCTGCCCGCCGAACATGTGCTGCCACCACCCGAACTACTCGGGTAGTAACCGTTCGTGTTGCACGGGGAGCCACCGGTAACGAAGTCGCTAGAGATGGATTCTGATTGGTGGACGTCGTTAACTATTAGTTTTCGCGACTGAATATGCATGCTATATGTATACTATATGTAATGTATGTTATATAATATACATTAGTATAGAATAGTATATGCACATTAATGTATATTTTATGGGTATCTTCAATTGTTGAGAAACATATTTACATCTATTAATACAATATATCTGTTATATATATACAGTAAATTCCCGCTAACTCAGACTATCGCTTACTAAGATTACCACTAACTCAGAAATCTTGCTAACTTTTTTTGAAAATGTTATTTTGGTTTCGTACCTTAGTAAATACATGAAATAATAAGGTGATGTATCAGAAACTCGATATTTCAGACACATTTTGTCCATCCGTTCGAGTTTGAGTAAGCGGGAATTGACTGTGTATATATATATATATATATATATATATATATATATATATATATATATATATATATGTTTAATTAGTTACACAATTATAGTTAGGGTATGATGTCACGAGTCCGATGCATAATAACTATACGCACATGCGCACGCACGTACCCGCATGCGTACACACACACGCACACGTACACACGCACGCACGTACCCGCATCGTTATCGTGGGGAGACTGCAGCGTCCTCTGATGCAATGAGAACCTCGAGAATGGGGTCGACATAAATGCCGGATGTACCGCCGATATCGTAGAACCCTGGTGAACGTTTATATAACTATGCATTTTTATAACTATAGGTGAATATTGGGACTATTAATTAATAGTGACAAGTATGTCTACCAAAGATGTTCATGTCCTTAGGTCTAAGGTACTACCTACAATGGCGGGACAACTATATTATGTAATATATTTCATTATCGCTAAATTCTAGATTTGAAATATTAAACTACAATAAATAATACCATATTATAAATGTCGTATACCGGTACTATATTATATAATAGGTATCCTCTATTATATGATGTATATATACTTTAAATTTTAATTATTGGTTTTAGGTACTGTGCCGGAGAAATTAGACGGCTTCCGATATAGAGAAAGTTATTGTGAAACATATTGGTTTTGTAACTTCTTTCGAAAGCATATATGGAAATGATGAGGCGGAATGTAAAGGGGAGGAGTTATATAGATTTGAAGGAGGAGGGTATATATCAATAACGGATATTATAAGAGATCAGGTAGCGTTTATTAATGTGTAAAGTTGGTTCTAATTGATAGAGTTGTTGTGTGGTAGTGTGGCAATGGAGAGCTAAGTTAAGCGATATAGTCTAGGTATTTGTGACGGTAGGAGTTATGAACTAGTAGGTTGTAGGTTCTATGATTTGATAGGAACCCATTATAGTTTAATAATGAGGGGTAATACATGGGTATGAGAGAATATGTAGATAGAGAAGACACCTGGCGATGGAATTATGATGGTTTGAAGCTTATGTATTAGGTAGAGGTAGTATAGAGTAGTAGGTAGTTACATTAGTTGACGTGATGGATAATTCTGAAGCGATTCTTGAGGCGAGTTCGCATGACATCGAATTTCTAGTTAAACGGAGAGAGTAGAGATGTGAAGTGATGGTTTTAATCATATGGGAGATATATGTATCGAGAGAGATAGAGAGAGAGAGAGAGAAAAAAAAATGACATAGAGAAAAAGACATAGAGATATAGAGAGAGTGAGAGAGAGTGATAGAGAGTGAGAGAGAAAGTGAGAGAGAGAGAAAGAGAGAGAGAGATAGAGTGAGAGATATAGAGAGATATAGAGAGAGAGAGAGAGAAAAAATAAAGATATAGAAAGAGAGAAAGAGAGTAAGTGTGATAAAATATCACGCCAAGGTTCTGGATATGAGGTAAATAAAGAATATTAGAATTATAACAGATGCTATGTAGTGGAAATGATAACTGGTTATTAGATGTATAGATTGGGGTATAAATAGAGGTTTCAGTATTATAAGAATGGTAGTAAATATAGTTATGCGATAGCCAGTTTTAAATATCAGTGATACTTAGAGATAGTATTTCGGGAGTATATGATTGTTGATCAGTGCAGTTAATTTAATTAAATATCATCAGCGTAGGATTATAGATATAGACTGGTAGTTAGATATAACGGAGAAGAGTGGGATAAGATTTATATTGAGGAGAAAAAGCCTAAATAAGGAGAATTCCATGAATACCACGAGAGATAGTTTGATCGACTTAAGGCATTTGATAAGGATTCGGCGGTCAATCTTATCAAAAGCGGAGAAAATATATAGTATGGTCAGTACGGTGCAGAACTTAATGTTTAGGTAAGAGATATTATTCTAAGATAGATCGAGTATTTCACGATACGAATTAAACAGTATTAAAGTGTTCATAAACATAGCCTAGCACTTCTAAGTATCGTAATAGTATGGGGGATTGCTAATAGTTGACATGAGGCGTTACCTGTATTGTGTTGTTTGTATTATTCAGTAATTGTAGTGCAGAGGTGATAGGGAACACTCTATTGTTTAATATGTAATTGAAATTCTTAAAATAAATAAATAAAAATCTATACTATATATAGAATATACAATTATAAAGTACCTACCTATACTATCCTATATTCTATCCGATTTAGTAATACGTTTAATAAAGAGGTATATCTTATAAGTAAGAATTAATATAATGTTAAACTCTTTCATCGATATATTTATAGTTCATCATTCAGACCACACCAGTGATGTATTCTGACCTCACAATAACTCTACAGTGTATAGTATATTATATGTATATACTATATATATATATATATATATATATATATATATATATATATATATATATTATATAGAGAAATAGTGGGATATATCTAGAGGATGAGAGAATTAAGTACAGAAAGAACTAGAATATATATATATATATATATAATTCTCATTCTATCGTTATATCTCTCTCTCTCTCGATAGTGAAATATATAGATAATGTACGCGTACGGTCAATATAGATAGTAATAGTAGTATTAGTAGTAGCGGTCAGTAGTGGTCAGCAGTGTTCAGTGGTCAGTTATTTGAAGTCGTCCAGCTGAGTGGACATTCTTGATGCGGCCACGTATTGATTCGGCCAATTACGGCGGCCAATTAGTGACCGGTACTCACCTGCGTTCTGTGTGGCTGGGGCTGGTGGTGGTGCTGATGATGGGGCTGATGGTGGTGCTGATGGTGCTGCTGCTGGTGGTGGTGGTCGAGTCGTAGCTGGTCATTGGACAATGCCGGACTTAAGTGTTCTACGGCCGTTCTGATCTGCGACGTATTTCGAGGCTGTCTTTCGTTCTGTACCGCTGTTGTTCAGTGTATACATTAATTGTATGCGAGTATATATATATACGTTTACATAATTCACCTATTATAAATAGGAAATAATATCATGATATAAATATTAAATAAATACTATTATATAATGTATGCTCATTTATTTTACTTATAAGTATATCAAGACTCTAGTAAATAAATATAAATATTTTAATTATAGTTTCTGTAGATTACAATGATTAATAATGTAATAACGTAATACATATTAAGTAGTTTATTTATACTTACGTAATTTAATTTAATTTAAAATACATAAGCTATACACAAGTAAATGTACACAATTATTTCTATATCGTTTAACTAAGTAACATAATACACTTTATCTCAATCGCTAATAATCTCTAGGTCTTATATTATACAGCTAAATCTTCTTTCAAACTGTATATGTTTACAAAGTTTGAAGTAAATATACTTAATATTGAATGCACATTATATATAACTTAAAATAGAACTCTTAGTGTTAAGAAAGATTGACTTACTACTATCATAATATACAATATTAACACTACCAAAAGTAACGATATTTATTGAATACACGCTTGTGATCTTCATTAAGATTCTGATAAAGTTCTTATTCTTTTTAATCTATTTGTTTTGTATTTCATAAATAAATTCATCTTATTCACATAACATAATAGATAAATGCTGAGCCTATATAACTGAACACTGTATTCCCATGAGTTCTGTCATGGATACTTTAATGGGATCCATATCTAAAAATGAATTTTAGAATACTTATATTTCATTAAATTTAAGATACTCCTTATTTTGAAATTACGACCGGTGTCCTACAAGGAGATACATTGGCTCCGTATTTATTCATAATCTGCCTTGACTATATACTAAAACACTCCATATATGGTAATATTAATCTAGGCTTTACACTTTCACAAAGAAGAAGCAGTCGACATCCAGCTATACATATTACCGACATTGACTACGCAGACGATATTGCAGTTACTGCAGATACAATAAAAGATGCTGAGAAAATGCTACATTAAATCGAAGAAGCTGCAGAAGACATTGGACTGAAAATAAACTCAGATAAAACTGAGTATATGAGCCTAAATTCAAAGAGTGACAACATGATAAGCAGAAATGGAAATTCTATCAAAAACGTAGACAATTTCAAATATATCGGCAGCTACATTGCAAATACTGAAAATGATATCAATACAAGAATAGCAAAAGCCTGGGCTGCACTGAATAGTATGAATATACTGTGGAAATCAAAACTATCAGAAAATCTCAAAAGAAGCTTTTTCCGAGATGCGGTGGAATCAGTACTAGTGTATGGTGCGACGACTTGGACACTAACAGCAACGTTGGAAAAAAGACTGGATGGAGCATATACTCGCATGCTCCGTGCTGCATTCAATACATCCTGGAAAGATCACATCTCTAACAAAGACCTCTATCTTGAAATCCCAAGAATATCAGCCTCTATTCGGAAACAACGCCTACGATTTGCAGGCCATTGTTGGCGAAGCAAAGATGAGCTAGCAAGTGATGTACTTCTCTGGCAACCAACTCACAGCAAACGGCCACGAGGACGACCTGCCAAGACGTACATCGATCAACTACTGGAGGATACCGGATGCAATATAGATGAGATTCCTACCGCGATGAACGATATAAAAGGATGGATGGAACGTGTCAAGAAATGCCGAGCAAGCTCGACCTGGTAAAGGTAAGGTAACATTTAAATATGTCTTCATATATATTATATTACTATCCTGTATATTGATTTAAAAAAAAACATCTATAGAATTTAGTATACAATTGGTCATTCAGTATTAAATATGGTTTATAATATACCCATATATATGTACCATTCTCTAAACACTTTCAATTAAATATTTATAAATATTATTCTAATTTATTCCAATTTTGTTCACGAGTTATGTGAGGATACTTAGATCATTAGGTGGAATCGTATTTCTTATCTCATAACTGATTACAATAATCAATTGCTACTATTCTTCAACATTCTATATATGTATTATCCCCATAACGGATATTATAATAATAATTATAATACATACATATTCCATATATTACATATATTACTAAATTATTTATATATATATATAATATATAATATATATATATATATATATATCTCAGCCTTCCATATCACAATTTTCTTCAATTATTTCGAATCTTAAACATTTAGTTTCTCCGTTAATTCATCGGCATGCTTTATCTTAATATTCACAAGTAATAGTATATATTGCCCATCCTAACCTTACTAGTACTCTTGAAAACACCCCTACAACAAAACTAAACTGTGTAATACTCCTACGATTACATTAAAAGTAATATATCTACAATTGCGAATATACATTTCAAAAAAACACTTCAGATTTATCACTTTTACAACTTTTTTTTAAAAGACTAATTTGTATCTCTCCGACTTAACAATACTCCTTACAACAATATTATTAAACATGAATTATTAACATGAATATGAAATTAGTCTATTACTAGGTAATATAAAAAGTGACTAGAAAATACATCCATTGAATCCCATTGATTACCAACTTAACGGGCGGGTCAACTCCTTTAACAACTTTAAAACTAAATAAAATAATCATAACAAAATAAAATGACTGACTCATAATACCTCATTACTATGCTTCATTACAACCACCGTCATTATCTATATCCATTAACTACAACCTTGAAGTAATCTCCCAATATATTACAATGATCACATTCAACATTATCTCTATCACCTAAACCTGGCTAAGGCATCTAGATACAGTAACTTCTAAACTCCACATAACAACTAGTCAACAGGTTGCGCAGTCGCTATGGCTGTATTACCTTCCTCGTATAAGAATACATCTTCCAACAAAACCTATCAAACTACAATCATCAGCTCTACTAACCTTACTATAATTTAAACTTCATATATACTACGCAATAACGACCATACAATATTTCTATCCGAACTCACAGACATCTTACTAGAACACCTAATTGTCATTACCATACGTGTATGTGATTTAAACTTTCACTCTGGCAAACCACCCACACTTATTTCATTGTCCTATGTAATACATTAAATATTAACCAACATAACTGTTTCCCCGTTAATATACAAGGTCACACCCTCTACCTCATACTGAACGCTATAGATTCAATTTGTATTACCTCCACACCCTCCTATACTACACTTATCAATACATAATTGTTTTTACCATACATATTATCATGCCATAAACCCATATACAAATACTGACATCTTTCCATAATCTTAAAAATCGTGATTTAAATCAGTAAATATTTACTCAGTTCTCTAACTAAATTATATCCTCTTTTTCCTCTCATACAATTACCTCATTCTTCCACAAACTCTAAATACTAAAATTCTACCTACGCATACTGCTATACTATGGTTTACTATTGAATTCGAATACTAAAAATAACTTGTAAGAAAGAAAAATCGATTCTATAACCTATCTGCAAATTAATTAAACTTCTCCCAACTATCTACTAACGGAAACATAAATCACAAACTTCTTCAATTCCAAATCAAACTACTATAACGACAAACTCAACTGCTACCAACATGAATATAAACAGCTATATAACGTAAGCAATACTATATAGTACTAAGATGATATTCTCATATTTCACCTACTAAATACTCTGCTATGTTCGACATATACATAAAATTATCCTTAATGATTTAAACTCCCCGAACGAATATCTGCCTAAAATCTAATTCTCGTATGACTTTACCAATGTATGATTATTAAATATCATAATGTCCTAATCTCCTAATGTCCTAATTTCATAATATATCCCTTCCTACTACTACTGAGATATACTGAGGTACAGATTCTGATGATTAACTCTACAGGTCTTCAATATCAAGAAACTCTACCTCTACAAACATTGAAAAGCTCTCCTCGACAGTACCACTCTTAAACGTTTTACTGATGACTCACTTACAACTGGCATTACTCCTTCAGATCTAAACACTATATTATTAGCCGTTTTATTAAGATAATCCAACTCGGCTTTAATATTTCTCTGTAATACTTCTCTGACTATTTAATAATCTCTTAACTTCCTATATCAAAACTACTTGAGAAAATCGTTTACAAACAAATAATCTCATAAGAATTATACCTCAACGCCAAAAATATATTGATCCTCATATTTTCAGAAAAGTCGATAGTACAACAATGACATATATTTATATATATATATATATATTTATATATATATATATATATATACTTTATCCATATAATTTATAGTACAATTTCAGGATTTTTATTTATCCAAATTTGGAAGTTATAAAAAAATATAAAGATATTTACAACTACATACGTAATTGACTTGACCCATTATTAACACACTAATTGTCAATAGTGATAATCAAACATACACACACACATACACACACATACATATATATATATATATATATATATATATTTACATCACCTACAAATATACGATTATAATGAAAGTTACTAGTGATTAACCCGTTATATCACAATGTATAGTCAACATTGTAGTCTATAGGTGATGAATATATTATATTTTATACTGAAATTTGAATTGTGTATGTGTATAGTATACTGTATAGTATACACTGTATACACACATATATATATATATATATATATATATATATATATATATCATATATGATATTCCAATATTGAAATGTCATGTCCCGTCCCACGACATATCGATTGCGCATGTCTTTCTCGTGCGTTTAATTGTGCTATTGAACAAAGAACAGATATATCTGTTATCATCTATTGATGAGATATATTTAGTAAATATACTTACATATAATATACCGAAATGAGATAGATAGAAGGGTGGAGATAGGGGGATGTATATATTCATATTGATAAATGTATAATGGAAGAGGTGGTGGAGAGATTAATAGTGACAGAGAGAGAATATATATATATATATATATATATATATATATATATACTATAGGAGATATGGAAATTATTATAATGTATAGGAAGGGAAGGGATGTACACTTTACATTGTATAGTGTACAATGTACATTGTGACCAACAGTTAAATGGTGGATATATATATATATATATATATATATATATATAAATATATATATATATGATAGATAGATAGATATATAAGGATAAAGAGAGGTATACATCATTCAATTTATATCGGAATGTTAAGAATCGTGTATTATTACAAATGTACCTATCGATACGCTGTGTGTTCGAAGTGTAATATTAGCTTAGTTACGGTATTACAGTGGGTGTGTATTACGTAATGAACCTGCATACACTGTATACGCTGGTTATATACTGCATACAATAGTAGCCTATTAATGCTATGCTATGAAATAAATGATATTAATATAGTATGGTCAGAATATTTACAATATATATATATATATATAACTATTTACACATATGTATATAAAACTATTTACATATATATATATAATGATATAAGCAAGTAGCGTTGTCTGCGCATATCGATACACACACATACACACACACACATACACACACAGACACATACACATACATACACACACAGACACATACACACACATACACACACACATACACACACATACACACACACACATACACACACATACACACACACACATACACATACATACACACACATACACACACAGACACATACACATACATACACACACAGACACACACAGACACACATACACGTACGAAGGCGCGGACAAGCGCAGCCGCCGCCTCGTGACGTAACAATAGGTAGCGATTACATAACAATGCGTTACGTAACCTAGCGGGAGGGATGGGAGGGAGGCTGGGAGGGAGGGACACGCGTTGTTTGTGACACCGGCAATCAATTCAGAGGTTAGCAGTTAACCAGTCAGTCGGTCAGTCGATCAGTCGGTCAGTGGGTGGGTCGGTCAGCTTCTACTACTGCGGCGTCGTCTTTAATTCCGCGCCATTACGTTCTTACGCAATCAAACCCGTCATCACGCTGGTCACGTGTTTGTCACGTGTGTGTCACGTGGTCTTACGTATAATCGATACGCGCTTGTGCGGTGCGTATGTGCTTCACTATATATATATACATACATACATAATACACATATACATATATATATATATATATATATATATATATATATTTAAATATATATATAATTTCTCACATTCGGTAAATATTTTTATAAAATACTACATTTGAGGATATAATATAAAGGAGGTTTACAGTAATATTGTTATATATCTTCATTTCATTCAATTATTATAATTATATAATTATTTTTAAATAATGTTATACTTGTGTATACATATATATAAAAATATAGATATAATATATATATTAATCATATTTTATAAGCGCTATAGCGTGTATACATAAATATACTATATTATAATATAGTTGAATGTTAATATAATTATGAATGTAAATAATATCTCACTCTGTGTATTGCCGTGTGAATGGAGTTTTACAATAACTTTATAGTTATTATGATGTCGTGATTTAAATTTATTAAGTAATTCACCCTCTGAAGAAATCTTAAATATTATTATTTTTATGTGAGACTGGTTATAAGTAATTTCTGCTATTTTTATGAATATATGCATTTAACAGTATACTGTTATTGTAGCGTATTTTGAATTATATTAACAATTATTGTCAATTATATATATAATGTAAGAACATATTTTGTTTTTTTCCCGAGTTATTTCTCTTATTCCAATATATAAACTAAAGTTTATATACTAATAAACTAAAGTTTAAAGTTCACAGTTTACATGAACATGCGACACGTGACACCATTACACGTGACACCATTACACGTGACACCATTACACGTGACACCATTACACGTGACACCATTATACGTGACACCATTACACGTGATACCATTACTAAGAGGCATGCGAAGTATTGAATTTTTATAACGAATTATTATCCACAAGTTGAATTTGAGAAAACTGAATTAATAAAACCACAATTAATGTATATATAATCCATATATATATATATATATATATATATATATATAAACAGCATTATTACTACAATAGTATAATAGTAATATATATAAATATATTAGTAAATATATATTTAAATATTATAATATTTAATATATATATATATATATATATATATTTAAATATATCATAAATATATTAGTAAATATATATTTAAATATTATAATATTTAATATATATATATATATATATATATATATTTAAATATATCATTACTATATTTATAAATTATATATATTTAATATTTAACTTTAAATGTATTTATGTATTTATATATAAATTATAATAACTCTTTCTAAATAATTATTATTAGATATAATTATATTAATAATAACTTGTATATATATATATATATATATTATTTATATAATTATATAAAATAGAGTGTATAACATAGAGTATACAATATAATAAAATATTTTAAACATGTAGTCTAATTATGAATTTACATGTAATCATAACAAATATATATATATATATATAAAATTATTATAATAATATATTATCATATTTATATAATTAATTAAAAAATAATTAATAATGTATAGGATGATTTATGAAATAAAATTGTTAATTATTAATTATTAAATATTAATAGATTACTGTAAAAGTATTTAATTACCATAATGAAATTAATAAAATATAATTATATTTCATTCCATAATGAAATCAAATAATAAAAATGACTTTACAAATAACTTATTTCAAATATAATATATAATTAAATTATTTAAAAAAATATAGATTTGAGTTTTATATAAATAGGTCGGTATGCTTAGCTATATTGGATATAAGCTATGGAATTCAATGCCATTATATATGAGCTATTCGATCTCTTAATACATTCAATAAATAAATTTAAAGATGTATCTCCAGGTTAATCCAGTTTGAACACCTGATCAGGTTGCAACCTTTCATCATTATTTGTCATTATTACTTTATTTTTTCTTCTTATCCAGTTGACGTGGTATGTCCTTATTACCTACCTTTATTATATATTATTTATATATACTATTGAGATATGATTCAATATATCAGGTGTCATACTTTCAATATCACCATGTTTGTACACAGCCATAATCATATTATTTATAATTAACATTTTTTTACTCTTTATTATACACTATAGTGTATATATAATGATAATATGTTGTTTAATCTATATATAGTTTAATAAATATTTAAAAAAAATTAAATAAATTAATTAACATAAAAACTATTATTATTATTATTAGTATTATATTATTATTATTCTTATATATATATATATATATATATATATATATACTATAGTATACTCTATATAATAAAAAAAAATGAATGGTATATAATATATATATATATATATTTATATTATAAAAATCCATTATATTTGACATTATAAAATCATGTCTACATTAGAATAGTACGTTACATATATGCATATATTTGGTTAAATATATATACGTATATATACGTATATATACGTATATATTCGTATACGACTATAACAATAATATTGATGCTTGGAATACGTAGTGCAAATAAGTGTATTATAAATACGTTGATATGAACTCGCGTTATTGAATTACCGCTCACTGGATGTTATTAAATAAGTCGCCAGCTGATTGGTGCAGAGGTCGTCGTGGGGCCAGCGGGGTGGTGGTAGTGGTGGGAGCGCGCGCACGTTTAATACAACCACCACCACCACCACCACCGCTACCACTACTACTACTACTACTACTACTACTACTACTACTACTACTACTACTACTACTACTACTAATAGTAGTGGCGCAGATATCATCACCAGTAGTGAATCACAACCACTCACACGAGAGAGACGCACGCGAATAGGTAACTCTCGCTCGAGCGCCCGCCCTCCCGCCCAAAGATTGTAGAGTACGCTAATCACGTGACGCCCAAAGATCATAGAATTCGGCTGCAAGATTCACGGGTCACCTAATATGGGGGCCGCCGTCAATCGATAACAATCCTCTACCGTTGCGTTATATAACGTGACGTTAAATAATCACTAGACATCTATTATATTACATGTGTATTACACAACGGGCTTATATATTTACATATATAATATATTATATATGTATATAATTATGCGTGTATATAATAAAAGTATATACATAATATTATTATATATTATAAAATAATATATATATCACATTAATATATAATTTTTGTCAACATATTATTATTGAAATGTATAGTTAACAATATAATGGTTATATATATAAGTTACCTATATGTACATAATATATTTAAATATTAATATATTATTATATGAGATTAAAATCTAAAATTATAATTTTAGATACATTATAATAGAAAATAGGATGTATACATGATGCTTATTATTATTAATATATATATATATAATTTTAAGTTATAATTATTACCCCTTAAGAGTAGGTGCGACCTATGTTCTATAAATAGACTTTTAAATGTATTTAATAGGACAAATATTTGTTAATATTATATCATATTAAATTTGACTAATTATTAAATTAAAAAAATTCAATATTGTTTAATTATATATATTATAATTTGTGATTATAATAGTGTTTGAATTAGTGCAATTGGTAAAATAATTATTCTGTATAAATTGGTTCTAAAGATTTACGTTATTGAAAATATCATAAAATATTAAGAAATCAAATTAAGGGGTGTTATAGATACCTTATAAAAGTTTGAATAACACAATAATCGGTTTTAGCTCAAATTGGAACTAGGTATAATTTTATTTCGATTATATATAATATATATATATATTAATGACCTTTCTATTATATTTTCTTCAAAATTCATATTGATTTGTTTGAGATGACCATCTCATGTCGACATTACAATATAATTTTCTTACACTTCTGAGAGTGTCTATTACAATATAATTTAAATTAATTTTCACAATGGGCAAAAAAAGCAATTATATATATATATATAATTATTAAAATGTGCAGTTATGACATTAAGAAATGTTACTCCATCTAAATATTTTATAATAATATTCAATTAGAAAACATTAATTTTTATGAATAATATTTGAGAATATAAAGGCTTTTATTTAAAAATCTTATTGATAATATGAGAAAAAAAGCATATTTTATTTTTATTTTTTAGATATATTAATACAAAATCCCGTAGAGCATTATTAAATATAAAATTAATTTCAGACCAATTTTAGATAATGCATTATTACATGCATCCATTATTTATTCATCTCTATCAAAAGTTAGTTAATTTAATATATACTAAATATTCATTATAAATCATATAAAGAAAGATTGGAATATTTTAAATTAAAATCAGTTGAAATTATTGAATATTGAAACTTTCAATTACTATAGTGATAAATAGACTTTTTTTAAATTTCAAATAATTATAGGATTTAATTATATATGATATCCCTAACATTTCGAATAATTGTAGAACTATAGTTTATAAACCTATAGGTAATTGTAACACATCAATAATACATAATTATAATATAATAACAAATATAATTCATAAAAGATTAGTTAATATATGGAATTCATTAGTTAATGATATAATAAAATCTGTATATGTTTCATATTTTAATAATAAAATAAACAAAATTGTTTTGACAGAATTTTATAATTTGATTTTAAATAATGTTTCATTTTGTATCTTAAGGCATGTATCTTAATATTTTGGTTTTTATGTATATATATATTTTCAAAATGTATTATAATATAAAATTAATAACTTACAATTATTACAGATCTTAAAAGTATTACATTATTATTATTTGTATCTGTATTATCTTTAATTTTATATATATATATATATATATATATATATATAGTATATATATATATATATATATATATATATATATATATATATAGTATATAAATAATATTTATATTATATTATATTCAAATATATATATTCGAATATATTGTTTTTTATATATATTTTCTAATTTACTATAATATAAATTAATAATTATTAATAGATTATAATCTACTATTATTACAGATTTTAAATTAATAAGTATTACATTATTAGTTTGTTTCGTATTATTATTGTTGGTTAATTTTATTTTCAACATATTCTGTCCGTAATTTATTTAAAATGTATCATTTAAATATTAAACTATATAATTAATAATTTATTACTATTACAGGTTACAAAATTAGAAGTCAAAGAATTAAATATATTATATGCAATATATATATTGTAGGTATTATACCTATAGGTAACAGAGAAATAGAATAGTCTGATTCCCTTATTAACAAAACAATGTATTTTATTTCTATAGAAATATATATGTGCAATTATTTTTAAGCTATATTTTATTTCAATTTTAGATAGTTTTCGTTTATTTTTTACGTTAAAACGAGTTAAAACGAGTTAATATGAGTTAATATGAGTTAATATATTAATATGCTGTACTTTTTAAGTAGCGTATTATTCTTATTTTAATAACGTATCATTAGTTATCGTTAGCAAATATATATATATATATATATATATACACTTTAAATACAATATCAATCAATAATAATACTAATAATAATATAGTACGTACATAATCATTCCGGTAATAGTAATATGCGCAGGTATAAACATTATTCATAACGATATTTACTAGATTACTACAGCTTTAAAATCGGCAATTGTAAATGTTAACTCAATATATGTGATATCCATGTAACACTACAGAGCGGTGGGCAATCGTCACAATCGATACACTATTGATAGATCAAATAGATAGTCACACCGACACACACACACACACACACACACAGTGATTCACACACGCCTATAGTGTGTTGTGTATTGTATACAGGCGGGCGTTTGTCGGTAGGCTGCTAATGATGTAATAATGTAAGGAGGACGAGGCTGAGGGGGAGGAGGGGGCTGAACATCTCGCACATTAGCGCGATGACGCAACCGTTACTGACGTACGACGTACGGTAGCGACCCCTACGAACGAGAGTAAATAAAGCCAGCGCCGCTCGGAAATCAAAGACTAGCGAACGGTGATTAAGAGGCCGCCGCCGCGTGGCGTTGCGTTAATCCTGACCCACGTGACTAGCTCGTCAGTCCGTCGGTCGGTAGGTGGCGCGCGCGCGTTTAAATCTCGTTTAGAGAATAACGATTAATCACCTTGCCTACGTAACGCATACGGTAACAATATGCCGTACCTACCTACCTAGATATCCATCACTATATGTATAGTGATGTATACACGCATTGATGTATTAACTAGCGTATGGAATTGAACTTGAACTTCGAACCCTAACCGGTATAGTTATTATTTCGAACCCGAACTGATACAGTTATTATTAATAATTTCGAACTCGAACTCGAACTGATGCAGTAACATTTCGAACTGGTATAGTTACTTTTCGATATGTTCAAATTTGAACAAAAAAATAATTTATATAATTTATAATATATTTCATATTAAAACTTTTAATAAATGGTATTAAAAATAACTTTAATATATCTTTATTATATTTAGGAAATTCATAGATAATTTATTATAGTATATATATGTAATACATCATATTATATATTAAATTCATTATTTAATAAAATATTTATAATATTGAAATTGCATTTTCATTAGTACAAATAATATTATTTTATAAAATGGTATTAAAAAGTACTTTCATATTTGTGGATATTATATATGAAATTCATATCCAAATATTATTTAAATTATATTTAATACTAAATATATTAATAATAAAAATAGTAAAGTTAGCAAGTTTATATACATTTTTTAGTATAATCTTATTTTAATTTTCTATAATTATTTGATAAGGTATTAATAAATACGGATAATCCTTTTTATCATATATTAAGGGTCGATTTGACAATATGTAAACGTTTCATAAATGTACCTCATCATTTTTATTAATATATTCTATATTATTTGCGTAGTTACATTTAGTAAATTAGACTTCGTATTTAGATACGCATGTGTATATATGCATATAATAAAATATCATAAATAACCGACATTCTTAATATTATACGATGTGGGAAATATAATGTTATTGAGTACAACTGTCAAATTATATAAATGTTCAAAATCTATGTATATAAACCTTATCCTGACTATTTATTATGTCACTTATATAAATCAAATAATAACTATGAAGAAAATTCTATAGTAAAGAATTCTTTAAAGCACCATAATTAATGTATACATATTTCAATCTCACTCTTTAGAACGACAAATTGTATTTCTTACTTTTAAAAATTACACAAAAATGGTATATTTAATAAATTCGTATCTAAATATGAAGATAAATATACTAAATGTATCTAAGAAAAGTATGCTATATCAGTAAATAGTGTAGAATATATTATTATATATATTATTGATTGGCAAAAAAAAAATATACATTATAATGAAATATACTAATATTTATATTTTTAACTATTATATATGTTGTTTATCGTGTATTTTATATACAATAATATATAGTTTATCTTTATTGATATTATATTATATAAATTTGATGAATTGTATAAGCGATGAATTATCACGTGACTATCACTATTACGTAATCGATGAATAACCTTCCGATAACCATATATTAACTAGTCTAAGTTTAACTAAATAAGTATTAACAATATATATATCCTCTATTATTCAGTAATATATATAAGTATATTGCGGGATAATAAAGGAACTACATAATCACACGTATGATACACACGCGAATAGCTCTTATGTAACACGGCTATGTGGTTACAGTTACATCCGGGCCGATGTGGCGGGTGTCTATTGCGTCATAGCGAAGATTGCGTCACCGAACCTATTGCGTAACATTATCGATCTATTTGCGAACGCAATTATCATGTGTGATACTAAGAAGAGATTAGTGATGCTGGTAGTACTGATGGTACTGGTAGTACTGGTGGGGGTGGTTGACGTAGGGGTTCGAGAGATAGGTGTAGTGGTGTCGATAGTTGTAGTGGTAGTGGTGGCGGTAGTGGTGGCGGTAGTGGTGGCGGTAGTAGTAGTGCAGCAGCCCTAACGACAGAAGTGAACATTACTCTAGATACAGACGATCAATACATCAGCGAATTGATCATTTGATTCAATTCGTTAATTCGTCAGAGAAACTGGTTCACCAATTAGTCATAGTGATTATATCATGATTTCTATTTACTATTACGCAATTACAATCAACGAATACCACCAATATACACGCGTGATACGTAGTCGTGTAACTATTTGGTGAAATGCACTAACTTCAGAATATAATAGGTATCGTTTGTTAATAATATGTGAATTATTATGCTATATATAATTTATTATAATTAATTAACCTTATAATTGTGATTCTATGAATAATATGTGAACTATTATGATATATATAATTTATTATAATTAATTAACCTTATAATTATGATTCTATGAATAATATGTGAACTATTATGATATATATATATAATTTATTATAATTAATTAACCTTCTAATTATGATTCTATGCATCTATGTACTGGTATTATATATATATATATATATATATATATATATATATATATATATGTATATTTGTTGTGAATGCATTATTATAATATTAATAAATTATAATAAAATATATATTTACGTAAATATTTAAATAAATTATATAATTATATATTGCAACAAGGTATTACATGAATGTTAATAACAAACCATCTTTATTCATTCCATTCAGTAGACATTTCTTCAGTCTGCAAGCTTGACACTGATTCCTATGCGCCTTGTCCACTTTGCAGAACCCAGTTCCGGCTTGACACCTTTATACACGTACGTGACATTAAGTGTACATAATCACACACACACGTGTATACAATGTGTACAATGAAATATGTACATTTATACATTTACTCTTTTTTTAAATATTAATTAAATCGTTCTATATAAAATATGCTTTTATATAATCTAATATTCCGACTACATGGTATACCAGGGTACTATAGTACCATAGTAACATAGTACCATAGTACTATAGTACCAATGATACAAGTAATCTAAATATAACGGAATGTGGGTGTATAAATTAAGGTATACCCATTCATGCATTGGGTCGATGGAACACACACATATTAAATTTGACAATATCTATAGGGTAATTCTGTATACTATATATTATTTAGAATTGTAAAAGTTGAGTTTTAAAGGGGCGACTTCTTCTGATTGTAATCTTAATAATATAATAAGGACATATATCTAAGCAATGATGAACAAGCATACGCCCATATGTATTTACTAATGATTAGAAAGAATGCAAGTATTGGTTTAAAAAGTAGTAGATATTATCAGTAATGAGAGAGTTCATAATCTTCAAGGAATATTAGCTACAGACTGGTGGTGAGGGTTGCGAGAGAGAAATAAGTTGAATGTCTAGAGAAAAGGGTGAACTTTATGAAGATTTCAGATTATTGATGTTATCATTATAGTATACCTAATGCTATAGTATAATATACGCTTATATTCGTTAGGATTTTCGTTAGGTATTCGGGACTTACTATACGCGTGACATGTAGGTCGTACACGTAGGTAGATAGGCTTGTTATAGGTGCTCTCGTACTCGAGGGGAGATCGTTTGAGATTAATGAAATCAATAGAAAATAGGGGAATTTAGGGTATACGCTTCTATATAATGATATAGAAGAGAGAGAATATCTCACGAGGGAAGCATGTCAATCAATTATATAATAGAATATGGAAATTAACGAGTCGATACATACATATATGTAGGCTTATGTTTAATATATTACTTATTATTATGAAATATATACATATATGTCTTCTATACTTCCGTTTAAGATCGATTTACGGAAATATTGCAATGTTCTCAAACTTTATGAAATTGTATATATGTGTGTTCTATAGAACATAACATATAGGACATAACCTATGTCACTTAGCATATAGTAAATGACCCATAAGACATAACCTATACGACGCAATATACATGACATAACATATAGCACATACATTATACAGACCTATAGACAAGTTTGCGTCTGACACTCCGCTTAAAGAAGCCGCTACAACCGTTACAGGCCAGGATACCGTAGTGCTTGCCACTGGAGAGGTCTCCGCATACCGCACAGCTCATCGCGCTCTGGTTGATGACGTCACTACCGGCCGATGACGTCACCGCTACTGTGGCCATCTGGCGGTGAGATATCGGGCCGTCCATGGCGATGCGGATCTGACCGAGAAACGATGGCGTCTGGAACGCTCTAGAAGCTTTAGCGTCGTCCAGGGCGGAGGTCATCGAAGCAGTGTCGCCGTTCATTAGGGTTTCCGGAAGTAAGGGGTACGCGTACATCTGCGGGAAGGGAGGGGAGGGGGTAAGCTAATTTAGATAGAGAGAAAACCCGCACGTGTGTGATCTCTAGTAAATTTATTATTGTTATTGTTATATTGGTGGAATCCTTTCATCCCATTCAGGAGCTTATATGAATTGTTCACTTATAAGTTATAACTAAATAGCTCTGATGTCACTTCAAAGCCGCTCTCATCTTAAGGCATGCATGGTTGTATCGAAAAAATATCATTTATTAATACACAATTATATAAGATCATATATAACTATTATATTAAGACCTGTTTTAATCGTCCGGACTGGGATATATAGAATTACACAATTTTAATCAATATTTAAACATATATATATATATATATATATATATATATATATAGTTACACAATGTTATCATTGGTTCATGCCACCTAACACTTAACACCTAACACCTAACTCTTAACATACTACTTAATATAACAAGTTGACCCACTTAATTCTGTGATATCAACTGCGATATGAACACGCGCATGACCGACCTTGACCTGTTCCTCGTAGCGAGTGTCCAGTCTGGCCGACAGAGAGTTGTAGAGCGACGTCGAGAAGTGTGCGTAACTATCGGCGTACGATTCTATTGTTCTGTGGGCGGGGCGTAGTTTAACGGGGGCGGCTCCGTAGACAACCGGAAGGTCAGAGGTCGAGAAGGTCGGTGGCGGACTACGCGGCAGTGCGTTGGCGACGTATCGAGGTGAGGCGACCGAAGCGAAGGTATCCGATCTCGGTCTCTTAGCGGCGGTGTGGTGAGGGGTGTGTACGGCGGCGGCGGGGTAGGGTGCGCACCCGGATAGGGTGCTAGCGGTGGAGTGTCCTAGTGGCATTAACCGGTGGTCATCTCGACTAGCGGTCGGTGGCGTTTCGGACGGCGGACTGCGACGTTCGCTCTTCACGCGAGACCCGAGGTAAGCGTACGAGAAGCTATCGGGTAGTTCTCGGTTGTTGTCGGCTTGATGGGGTGGTGGGGGCGGTGGGGGTGGTGGGGCCGGGATCGGGAGGGAACCGACTCCCGAAGCGGATGTATCGGAATTCGATGAATTACTCGACGAGAAAGGCCGGTAGACGGCGTTAGACTTCTTCTGACCACTCGAGGAGTTGTACTTTGGCCTAGATTCCTGACCGCTGTAACCGAATACCTCTTTGAAAGGGCTGACGGAACCCCTCTCCGAAAATGTATCGTTCGTCTTATTTTGACACGGCTCAGTGTCTTTGTAATATTGTTGTTCGCTGTTTTCATTGGTAGTTTCGTCAACTTTGAATTCACACGCTGGCTTCGTGTTATCATTTATTCTTACGCAATCTGATATTAGTGATTCACAGTTAGTAATATATTAATATATATATATATATATATATATATATATATATATATATATTATATGATAAAATAGTCAATACCAATACGGTTTTGTTAAAATAAAATTCCGTTTATTTAATAATATAACCTATAGATTATATATGTATATATATATATATATATATATATATATATATATATTAATTAAATAATAATATGTAATAAATTAAATACAAATGTTCATTGCATGTAATTATGAATTATAAAACTGTAATGTTCTTAAATAATGGTTATATAATATGTATTAATAATTAATAATAAATTGATAATTAATAATGTATGTTATAAATATGTTATATGACTATAGATACTTCTAATGTCTTTCATCTGACCTATATGTAAACCTAGTGTATGTAGTGTACATAAACCTATAGTATACTACCCCACAATAATACCTACTGTATATTGTACTATAGTACTACAATATACATATATATATAATATTGATAACAAAATAATTATATTTATTATTTAATAAAACAGTCAATAGTTATGTATAATATATTACATATATATAATTAATTATAAGTACATATACGAATTATGAGTACATTTCATTATTCGAATACAATCTCCCGTATTCAAATAAATATATTAAACTATAGGCTAAACTTGAAGTTATAGCTTCTCGTATTGCATCATACACGTATTGCATCATACACGCGCGTGTTACGTAATAAAGACACGTGATACGTAATGATTCATGTCGCTGAAATCGATAGAAATATACGTAGTTAATGGTAAACAATATGGAGGGAGAGGGAGAGAGAGGGCGAGGGAGGGAGGAGAGGGAAGTTTTCAGTTGAGTGCACAGTCCACCGTCCGTAGAACCGGTTGACCAGTTGCCCACTGATCAGTGACCGATGGTGCATCGTCAGCGCATGCGCTAATCTATTTATAGCCTCCGTCCATCTGTCCTCCTCCTCCACCCGCCTCCGCCGCCCGTACGGAAACCACCCCCATCATTTATCATGTCCTCGTTGACGATGACGTCGTGTCCTTCCTCGCCCACCCCGTCGCCCACTACACTTCCTTTCATAACGCGCGCGTGCGACGCCTAAGAAAGATTATGAGATTTAATGATGTCAACATATTGTGAATGATATATGTGAAAAGTGAAATGCGATATATAGACTATATATTATATATATATTATATTATATATATATATAGATATATATATATAAAGCATCGAACAACTACAGTATACTATACATAACAAACATACTATAGCATATCTACAGACATATGACCCTATAGCGTACTGTTAATATAATAGTATAGTATTTAACGTAGATGTAATAGAGAGTGTACTATTTACATAATAGGATAGCTGTTAGCTTATAGCTTATTCAGCGATGACGGAATAGGTGTGTGTATCAATACATATGTCGTTATAGCAATAGTTCGTTACATACGCATTTAATAGCATTTTATAACACACATATTTGTATATATTTATGATATAAAATTATCTTATATATTACATACCTTATAAGGTATATAAGATATATATATCTTACATACGTATTGTAATACGGGTATTACGTACACATCAGGTGAATCTGCTCTTATTGATTTCATTATAGATGCTAAATATGGCTATACTATAGTACAGTATATTATAACTACAGTATACCTATAATATAGTGGTATATGTACATACTATAATAGCGACATATAGAGCAGGAAGTATATTATAATATACTATATATATATATGACATATGAGATGAGTAAAGTATGTATAGATGTATACTTTACCTGCCCAAGAATTCAAACCTATTGCATATTATTATAGGATATTAGTATTACATGTTTGAGTATATGATACCAAAACAAGAACATTATTTAATAAAACAGTTTATACAATATAGGTTGAAAGTCCCCAATTAACGACCCCCTCAAATACCGACCCCTCTCATATCTCATTAACTATAAGATATATCAGAAAATTATATACATACAATATTTAATAGTAAATATGAATAAGAATTGTATTTGTCAAAATAATCAATTCTACAATGGCTATTTGATGACATGTAATATTCTGGTTTTAATTTTTAAATATTTAAATAGTAACTTTTTTTAAAACATTGTAAATAATTTATTAATTAAAAGAAAACGTAATTATAGACATAATATTATAGATTAACTAAATGTTCATTAACATTATAAAAATAATTTAATTTTAATAAGTATTAAAAAGATATTTTAATTATAGCTACCCATATGATTGTCCTATTACCGACCCCCCTAAATTACCCTAATACCGACCCAATGTGATTTATAATATCCAATCGAAATAGATCCGTATTTTACTTTAAAATATGTCGTAAGTTGTTTATGTATCATTTATATATAATAATAATTCATGATTACATTATATTATATATATTGATCAATAAACAAACATTAAATAATAATATACGCTATCTTAAGATAATAAATATAAAGTTTAAATATTAATATTAAAATATAAATTCAATAATAAATAAATGTCGTGCGATTTGTATATTCGATTAATTAAACCTATGTATATATATTTTCTATTTTGATTGGATATTATAATATTACAATAATGTCTACAACGCAAATTGTAGGGGGTCGGTAATTGAAGAAGGGTCGGTATTACACATATATATCCAATTACCGACATCCCTGTCTATTCTTTGACAATTGTCAATACATTATATCAAAAATTTAAAATGGTAACTTAGTTATTGCCATGATATTAACTTACTTACAAAATTTCTAATACATATATTGAATATTGAATAAGTTATTAAAAATAGTAGTTTAATGGTCGGTATTTGTAGACATTTCCCTATTTCTGTATATGCATATAAAAGCAACTATCATGAATCTAAGTATATTTGATGGTTCAATATTTGATAATATTTAAGTTTTGATATATTATAAGTACAAGTTATTTTATCGGAAAGTTGACCTTGTTACAAGGTGATAAAAGCCGTAATATATTACGATACAATGATAATATATTATAGTGAATAGAAAGAGTTAATAACTAAAATAACACGGTAACCCTTGCTATATCATCTATATATATAATCTATAGGTGATTCATCATTAACACTTTTATATGTAACTATAACCTACTGTAGTTTAGAGCAGTGGTTTCCAACCTTTTTTCGTCATTACCTTTTTTTGATAATTCTTAATTAAAAAATATTCCATGACGCAATAAACAAATTTTATTTTTTTATTATTAAACATTATGCATAAAGAATAATATAATAATATAAACTATAATATATATATAATAAATAAATAAATATTTTTAGAAATTGGCCTATGACCCAAACAAAAAACCCAATGACACAAATGTGGGTCATGACTCATGATTCATGAGTCATGACTCACGACCCATAGGTTGGGAACTACTGGTTTAGAGTTTTCAATATAGATATATATATATATATATATATATATGCGACGAAAGTGTGAGGTATATGAACCGTATACGGTATATATACGATATATCTGGTGATCACCTTATAAGGTGATATATATATATATATATATACAGACTCTAGCTTTTAGGATACCAAGAAGTGTATACACTTATACTTATAAGAAGTGGTAGTAATCAGATCATCATCATAAAGATAAAACGTCTAATGAAGCTGAGCTCGCGTGTGTTTATCAACTACTATAGAATGTTATTGTATACGTATAAGTATACTGTTAAGCTTATTATTAAACTTTTATTTATTGAATGCAATGCCATAGCGGTTATTAAACAATTGTTTATGTGTAATGAATGCATCTTTAATTCACGCTCCCCTCTTTATAAATACATGTATATGTACATACAAACACGTATAGTAATGTATTCTAAACTCTAGAACTAAGGCCTCTAACACGACATGTTATATAGAGTGTGAAGAATAGATGTTACATGTCACTATAATAGGCCATGTATATTGCATACAACGTTAACACGTCACCCCTATTACGTCATCGCGTTATTACATAATAACACTACGCACGCGTTGCGCATGTGTATGTGTACCTATAGCATCACTATTGATAGTGAATATGATGTAATGCATGTTGCGCATGCGTTTTATCCTAAATCACCCAGATGTATGCTAAACATATTATAATCTAGTTATAATTATATTCGATTTAAGTTCAAAAAGTGTGTTATTAAAATGTCGATATACATGGATTTTTGAAACATATGGAATTTAATGTTAGCATATATATATATATCTATATATATATATATATATATATATATATATATATATATATATATATATACATACATATAATATGGTGGACGCGGTGCCTGATACGTATTATTAGTGCGGCCATCGTACATCGATTACATCATATCATGATTAGATTAATAGTTCGCGTGTGACAAGTTCGAAACTTTGGCCCCGCCCCCTCGTCCTAGTCATGTGACGTATTTACGCTCGTACATCAGAATGTGGATGCGCGTACACCAGAAGTGGGCGTATTTATAAATCGAGTGGGCGTTACGCAGTTGTTGAAATTAATAGTGGGGGTTTCCAGGTGTCAACTGTTACGCAATGCACGCACGGTAATTGGTCAATTATTATGATAGAAAGCAGTACCGGCTATCACGTGATGATGTAATAAGCACACACGTGATCAGGTGGTCAGCGATTCTATAATATATATGTAATTAAATTTATAAGGTAGTAAGTACATTGTATATATATATATACTATAGTAGAATTTAAAAATACTCGATACTCGATATATGATATTATCAATATGTATATATATATATATTTATATAACTATAGTTACATATATGTAACTATATGCATTTTATCTTTTACGTATATTTATTTAATAATGATTATAATTAACCAATAGTAATACTTATAAATATATGTTAAAATCAATAATTTAATTCGGAATATTTGTGATATGAAATTGTATAGAGGGGAGTCTCCCCTATATTGTTGTAACACTTAGCATAGTGGCCTGCATTATATAATGTAAATATATATATATATATTATTTTTTTTCTGGGTCGACCCAGAAAAACCTATGTAAAACAGCTATGTGATAATACGGGACTGACGATTGAAGAACTAAAGACAGCTATGAAAGACAGGACGACGTGGAAGAAAATTGTTGAAAGTTCTCGGGAAACAATTCCGATCCGGTAAGGTATATATTATTTGTGATATAATATAATTTATAAATCTATTATAACAATCATTTAATGTATGACATTATATTTTAATTACATATTCTAATTAATAAATATTAATCAATATTTCCTATAAATTATGAATTAATTAAACCATATATCATGTTCTAAATTATATTAATATCATATTAATATGATATATATATATATATATATATATATATTATGTATTCATTAGTTTTATATAAAATATATACATAAAATATGAATATAGTTTGTATATATATACAACAGAACCCGAATCTATAGCTATAGCTAAGTTTGATAATACATCTGAAACACAGACACGCAAGCAGAAGGATTCGGGTTCAAACCCTATTGCGGACCATTACAATAATATTTAGAAGTGATCTTATATAATTATGTGTACATAAATAATCGGCTCTCGTTAAAACCATGGATGCGAGCGGCTTCGAACTGGTATTGGTTATTAGTGAAAACTTCCTACATTCCTAAATAGGATGGAATGATTCCACCAAATAAAAAATAAAAAATTGTATATATATATATATATATATATATAGTCTAGGACTATAGTAATAATATCTACAATTATTGTATTACCATACCATAATTACAAAATTCATTATGGTTGTTAATTATGTTAATAATTATTATATAATTTAAAACTATTTAATTTAAATCTTTAAAAAATATTTGATTATTCTAAATTATATTTTACTTTTATATTTTAACTATATATATATAGTGGGTATACTCTCAATATATATATTTAATTTGTATGTTTCATTTATTTAATTTAAATTTTTAAATTTCCAGTGTACAACATTAACACTGGAACTAATGGATATGATGATATATGGTATTGCAATATACATGTATACATTTTCAGTACATATCGAATCAATAAAGCTTATCACTTTCAATGATGACTTCAATGATGACTTCAATTAAACTTTGTAAAAACATTTATTTTTTTTCATTAATGTTTAAATATTCATCAATTCATATTTTATATACAGATATATATCAATAAATTTCTAAAAAATAAATAATAGATAACTTATTTATAAATATTAATTTTTAAAAATATATAGGAAATTATTCGAATACAATTCCCAACTTCAAACCATTAGTAATGAAGTAACCAATCATATACGTATTACAGTTTATAGAAATTGTCAGGAATTAACAATCATTGAGGGATTTATTTAATCATGACTGTTTTAATAGAAATATAATGAATTGTAATTTTAAATTTAAATTAAAAACAATAACAAATAGTATAGGCTTATTGATTGAAATAGAGCGCAAATTTACGGAATCAGATAATATTTCCGAAAATTATTTCCTGCAGGTGGAAGCGGGATACCACCTTAACATATTTCCATAACATATACACATATAGTTATAACTATATGTATATATACTTATAACTATATGTATATAATATATATATATATATATATATATATATATATATAATTATATAATTTAAATATTAACATAATATAATATGTGATATATATATAGTATATATATATATATATATATATATGTATATATTATACTATATATATATAGTATACTATTTGTCAACTAATGATTCTTTAATTATTTGTATTATTGTATTGTTATTGTATGTACATAATGTTATCTCGTTTATATTCTCTAGCAATGATTCATCGTTGAAATTTTTCAAAGGATAATTACAAATTATTGACATATTATTGTTATACATCAGTATTATGCAAGTATTAATAGTTATAAAGCATACATACTTCCCATGGATGTTCATATATATATATGTGTGTGTGTAAATATATATATATATATATATATATATATATATACATATATATATGTAAAGGTATTTTAACATTTAGTATTTTCAAATATATTTAAAGTAAAAGTTAGAATTTAATTTTTTAATATTTATATTATTGATTAAATATAAAACATTATTATATACCTACTCATAATTATACATATTATATAATTATATATATATACAAGTTTAATAATAATTATATTTATTTAAGTTACGAGCGAATTTTCCTAAATGTTCGATACCTTCAATTATCTAAATATATATACTGATACACTAACTGCAGTTAGCATATCAAATATTTATTAAACCTGTATAGGAATGATGTATAACAGTTTTATATTCATTAATTTAATATTATTATTTGTTATTTCAATAATTTATACAGTTTATTACTCAAAAATAAAATATATCTTAACTTTATAAAGTATATATATATATACTTATATGATTACTTCTATTTGCATACAAAATCATAAAAATAATAAATATAGTCAATTATAGTTGGCTAATAAGTTCCGACTTATATCATTATTATTATAATATATATATATATATATATATATATATATATATATATATATATATATATAATAATAATAAAATTGATATATGATTACTGAGTATACAAAAAGCAAATTTGTTTTTAAAATTAATTTGAGCTAATAAATAATATATATATATATATATATATATATATATATATATATATTATATATATACAACATACACAATATAATATAAAATGCCTATATATAATTTAAATTTAGTATATATAAATGATGTATAATGGACTAAAATATATTATAATTATATTTTAAATATATTATAATATACAAATATATATATAAAGATAGATCCTTATTTATAATCACTTGTGTGTGTATACTTAATAAATATGTAAATAGGTTTATATTTAAGTGTCTATAAATGCAGACTCGCGTATCTAGAATATTATTTACATAACACTCTGATTAATACGGACACTGACCAACATTTCTGTGAACAAACATATGTATAGTTAGGCAACACACACACGTCCACACACACATCCACACGTACCTACATCTTATATTAGCTGACGTTTGTTATTTATTATTTAATTCTAGGATTATATATTAGAAAATTAATTAATTTATATTATAATCATCATTATTAGCGTATGGATTACACGTACCCATACATATCTGCACACACATTCACCAACATTATAATAAATATATATATTTATATATAGTTATATTATATATAGTTATTATATATGTTATATATAACATATATATATATATATATAATTATTTTACAATATATGACTATAAATTTAGGTAAATATACATAATAGAGATCACACGGATCGGTTTGATTATTAATCCGAATATTCTATAAATTATCACGCGAGCGACGATTATAATTATTAAAACCTGCGGAATCCATGGTCATGCGGACAGAAGTGGTCAGAGTGAACGGCGAAAGGGGCGTAACCGATCCGATGACTGCACGATTCGATTGGTCGAGCGATGATTGACGGCATTGATTTGTTTACATACGTGTGCGCGGGAGAATTGTTCTCGGAGGAGGCGGCGACGGAGATGATATCGGCGGGAGTGGTCTGCTGCTGTTGCTGCTAGACCGGAAGTTGATGCGGCAAACAGAACCGGCACCAGTATCCGGTATCACCCGTCACGTGACATCGATACTCTTGTTTATTTACACGAGCGCTCTCGATGAATTATTAAATATCTACTTGTATATCTACTTAAATGTTCGAGGAACTTGAATTTGCGCATAATTCGAATAAAGATTGAAATTATCTATATTAAACCAATTACAAGTTTTAATATTAAATATATTGTTATAATTCGGGGTACATATATATTTAAAAGGTCAATATTAAAACTTGTAATTGGTTTAATATAGATATATCTATATTAATTTCAATCTTTATGTTATAATATATGCAGTGTACATTGTATATTATACAATATATTATATATTATACAATATCAGCGTATACGTTGACCAGTATACTCGGTATACTGATATGTAATGAATGATAATAATATAAGTTAACTTATACATATATGTAAAACTATAGTTTTGATTAAGCATATATATTAATGAATATATATATATATACATATCATGTAGACGTGTAATCATGTAAACGCATGTACGCATATGTGTGTATATAGTATATACTATATATATACACATGTATGTATACATAATGAAAGGCTTATAATCTATAGATTATAGTTATATATAACTACGTTAATGATAATGATGTTCGATGGCGTTCATATGCACAAGCTGTATAGAATGCATACCTGTGTATAATGTCTTATACGTGTAGGAGGCTATATTATTGAGTAATGTATTGATTTATATATAACAATTAATAAGCTATTATAATTCGATACTTTTGCTACTTCGAAGTTTGCGATTTGTTTGTGTATCGATAGAGAGGCCTAAAGCCTAATAAGGCGCGCGTTATTGAACTAATGTTACGTGAACTTTGACCTTGGTATCGAGTCGTAATCTTAATGTTCATATATACACGACCTCGTACAAGGGGAGGATCATACTATTATGTAACTATTATGTAACTATTATATAACACGAACGCAAATGACATAAAAACTATACTTTTATTTAAAACATTTAAACTGATTATAATATTTGTTTAACAAAGTATTGATATATTAATAAATCTGCTATAATTCTATAGCAGCTAATATTTACATCACTTACTACTAGGTATTAGTAGAGTTGGGAGACTTGAACATACAGGAGACCCGACCCACTCGATAAGGGGCAGGTTTTATACCGCTGTATATCTCGCGAGATAACATTTTGAAAATATTTATAGAATTTAATTTATTTGAAAAAAGGCATTTTAGGGGTATCCATGAGTATTTTCGGCAACTTGCCGGAAATATTGTAATTTTAAAACGATCTTATATCAAGCTAACTAAAATTGTAGTGGGATACCTCTTTACTTTATGGCAACTTGTCTGAAATATAGTAACTTTATGGGGGTATCCCATTATAACTTGTTAGAAAATGGTTTTAAAGTTACACGATTTCCGATAAGTTGCCGGAAATACTTGTAGGGGAAAGTAACCTAATCAATCGGACACCTTAACAATAAATGGTCTTAAAATTGTATCACTCATTATTTTTATTCAAAAATTACAATATATAAATATTTTATGATTATAGATATTATTGTGATTTTAAAATTTTATTTAATCTTTCCATAGATAACGGGGGTGTCCGTATTCGGTACCCATTTCCGAATACGGATACCCTGTGTTATAATACGGACACCCTATATACCACTAGATTAACTATATATTATTGATGAATCAATCAGACAAACTACAATTACATTATTTATAATTAATTTTATGAACAATTTATTCTAATTTAATTAGTTAATAATTAATTTATTTTTATTATTTTTTAATAATAATACAATTTAAGTTACTAAATAATATAATTTTTAAATTTATCTTTATTGGTAGTATTAATATTATAACTCACACGATTGTTATGAAGTTCAGAATAGTTCATACGCTGCGCGCTGATTGGATATAGGATGTCCGTATTAATATATATATAGTGTCCGTATTAGGAACTTATATGACATCTAGATAAATGCTTATAACTTAATGAATATTTGATAAAAAATACTGAAATTATATATATAATTTTAGAATGCTTTATTTTTTAATAATATAATGTTATATATTATATCTATACGTATATTCTTGAGAAGGGTTTAAGTTGACATTTTTTTTCATAAATTTAAAAACGTAATAAAAAAATCAGTTATTGGATATATCAGCAATATTTTGAATAATAAAAAATAAAAATTACTTTTTCAGACTATTTATATAATTATGAATATTTTATTGATTAAACATTTTTCTGTAGGATTTATAGTTTCTGAGATACCGAGAGTGTCCGTATTCGGGCTTTTTTTTATGGACAAATGTTGATTCTATATTATTATTAAGCAGTCATAATAATCATATATATAGTGACATTTTTAATATTAATAATACAGCTGCTGACTCTATGTATTTATAAATTTGCGGTTATATATATATATATATATATATATATATATATAACTGTATATACTATCCTACAAATGTGCATATTAATCGTGTTTCTCGAATAATCTATAGATGAATATATTCGCTCACGTCTCTCTTTGCTAACGTTATTAGCGCGGTATCTCTACGAGCTTGTTATCGAGGTTGTTACCATGGTAACCACGGTCGTGCTGCAGGTGTACCCGAAGATCTTTGATCAGTAATCTTCTTATGATCATTGTAATATTAAACCATTTCTCAATTATTACTAATCTGATTCCTCATTGCGAATTTATCAAATATCACTAATCCCCCTCGGCCGCCTGCATATGTAATACCGGCACCACATCATATACGAGTGTGTGTGTGAGTGTGTGTGCATGTGTGTGTGCGTGTATGTGTGTGCGAGTGTGTGTGTGCGAGTGTGTGCGAGGTACCTGTACCGTCGTACTACTATTTCACTATTCGCATTTATTATTAATATCGTGATATTATCGCTATTATTATTATTATTATTATTATTATTATTATTATTATTATTATTATTATTATTATTATTATTATTATTATTATTATTATTATTATTATTATTATTATTATTATTATTATTATTATTATTATTATTATTATTATTATTATTATTATTATTATTATTATTATTGAATTGAATTGAATTGAATGCATATTTATTATGACTTTTTCAAGTTCGATTTAGTAATAATTAACAATATGTAGTGATAAATTCACAAAACGACAACAAAACGTAGATAGTACACATATAAAAATAACAATAGTAAATTAGAAACGTATCACATGTGCCGGTGATAAAAACAATTAATAACTATTAATAATTAAAATTAATAATTTATAAAATTATATATATATATGTATAAATAAATATTAAGTTATAATTTTTTTAATATGATTTTTAAAGGTATATAAACTATTTGCTAATACAATATGTTCATCAAGACCATTCCAAATTTTAGCTATTCGATTATTTAGTAGATTTTTTGTTACATTTAGTTTACATGTATTCATACTAATTTGCAGAGAATGGCCTCTGGTATTGTAGTTGGTCTTTTTGATATTAATAATAATTGATGTATTCATAGATACCAATCCGTTAAATAGCTTATATACCATAACAAGATCAAATCTAGTTCTTCTGATTTCTAGAGAATCTAGATTTAGGTATATTAATCTTTCATTATAAGGTTTATAAAGTATTATTATTATTATTATTATTATTATTATTATTATTATTATTATTATTATTATTATTATTATTATTATTATTATTATTATTATTATTATTATTATTATTATTATTATTATTATTATTATTATTATTATTATTATTATTATTATTATTATTATTATTATTATTATTATTATTATTATTATTATTATTATTATTATTATTATTATTATTATTATTATTATTATTATTATTATTATTATTATTATTATTGTAAATAAACAATTTATAAAGTATTATTATATATTGTGCAAAACATTTAAAATATACACGATACATATTTATATTTTCCATTTGATTCTATAGAATAGGTATATCCTATATAGATTCAATAGATATATCTAGGGTTTACCAGATATGTTATAATCTATATAAATATTATTAACTATAACATTTTATGATAGGTATAATATATCTCTCTATCTCTATATGTATAAATAATCTGATATAATTTATGATTTATAACTCTGCACGATGGAATAATGTATAGTTGTGTATTCGAGGACATCGAACGCGGCGAGGGCATCTCTTCTCCTGGTCGTCGTAACTTGATTGACATGTCACACTACCCAACAGCAGCAGCAGCAGCAGCAGCAGTAATCGTATTGTTCGCAGCGGCTAGTGAAGTAACGCACGGCTACAGTGTGACGGTAACCAAGGACTCTTTAATTAGTACGATAAACGTTCGATAGATGGCGTACTACTCCGTGTCGTCGACTAATTCGTTTATTGACGTGACGGTTACGCAATACCGGATGTACTATATAGTATAGTTGTTATAACAACAAACATTCGAACTATGAACGCATGTGTACGGGATTGGTGGATTCAATAGTAACATGTCCTACATGTATCCTACTATCGCACCCACTCCCAAACATGTACCGAACACATATTATACATCTTATATATATATATAAACTTCCTGTGTGGCTAAGGCGTCAGACACACAAGCAGTAGGACACGGGTTCGACCCTCGTCCGGACCATTAATTAATTTTATAAAATGGGTCTTAAAATATTATTTAGAAGTGATCTTATATAATTGTGTATAAATAAATGATCGGCTCTCGTTAAAACCATGGATGCCTTAACATGAGAGCGTCTTCGAAGGGACATTAGAGCCATATATGGTTATAAGTGAAAACTTCATCTAAGTTCTTGGATGGGATGAAAGGACTCCACTAAATAAAAATAACAATAACAATAACAATATATATATATATATATATATTATGTATATAATATATACAAATTAAAAAAAGTATTAAATAAATACTTTTTAAATATATATTTGAAGTAAATAATGTACACTTTTGTTTACTATCATATTATTACAATATATTTTAATATGTTGTCTCTATATTTTATCATTTTAATAATTTTTAATATTTTAAATCGTCGTCGTTTAATGTTTTACATTTAGTTATATTATACCAATTGGGTAATTTTATGTTTTATTACATTATTTTATTCGAACTTTTTGTATTATAATTGTTTTATTAGTTTATATAATGAATTGAAACATGATGAAATACGCAGAGGGATAATATTATTATTATTATTATTATTTTTATATATTACTCTACTATTAATATATTGAATTCTAGTACACAAGTCTTATTATTATTGTATATATACAAGTTATAACTGTCCTAAAGCTATTATATTCATATACTATAGTATACCTCCATATATGGAGGTATCGATTTAATAAAGCTACTTATAGCTTTCAATGATCCTCCTTAAACAATTGTCTATAAACTAA